>CM055124.1:9779211-10200515 GCA_029206835.1 Rana muscosa
GAAACAGGAAACCAAACACACAATATTGCACGGCAAGGAAGGCTTGGAGAACACAGTGTTAAATAGTGGTTCCTGTTGAGGCTAGGGTGGAGCCACACTGAGGGAAGATTACCTAACCATGCAGGTGTGAGAGAGCAAGCCCTAAGGCTGATACACAGACCAGGTAAGAGACAGACAGGTCATGAAAGTATTACTGCAAGGTCATGACATACACACCCGGAAAGGCAGATGATAACAATCGCAACGACAATGTTCCACCGGTGGTGGTGAAATAGAACAGCAGAGGAGGGCCTGTTTGGCTCCTCCATCCACCTTCTCCACTCTATATTTTTTTTTTCCCTTTCACTCTCATTCTATCCTCCTCTCCTCCCCTTTTTTTCCTGTATCTTTTTTACCCCCTCTTTCCCTCATTCTTCCCCTCCCCCAACTGCTTCTCTTAACCTTATTCCCCTCCTTCTCCCCTTCTTCCCTTCCTCGAAAAAACCCCCAAATATGTATATTTAAAAAACTCCCCCCTCCTTCCCACTCTTCTTCCCTTCCTCCAAAAAATAAAAAAATATATATACATTTTTAAAAAATACACCTCTTCTTCCCCTCCTTTTTTTTTTTCTTCCCCCCTGTATTTTTACCCCCTGTTCCCCTTAGTGTTCCCCTCCCTCAACTGCTTCTCTTCTCCTCCTTCCCATCCTTCTTATATATTTATGGTTGTGGCCCTCTGACCGAGAAAGATGTGGATCACATAAACACGCGACAAGACTTACAGCATAAATAGACCTGAAGTGTGCCTTGGTGGTCAGTATGCCAAGAAAAGGGGGCATACCCAAGGTAAGTAATAGGTAGTTAATTGAAGAAGGATATGCTGAGAAGTGCCCTGAAAAAGGGAAGGGCGGGAGGGTGTCGAATGCGATTGAGTGCGCAGACTTACGAACATGAGGTGAGCTGAGAAGAGTCGGCCCAGTGACGTGTAGTACCGCACACTGAACCGACAAAGAGCATGGGTGAGTGGGCTGTTTAAATACCCTCCGGGCTCCTCCCATAAACTCAGGCCACCATACTGGCCTTCTTATTTATGGTCGTGGCCCTCTGACCGAGAGAGATGTGGATCACATAAACACGCGACAAGACTTACAACATAAATAGACCTGAAGTGTACCTTGGTGGTCTGGTCAGTATGCCAAGAAAAGGGGGCAAAAGACTCAGATAGGGAAATAGCTTTTATTGATTTCTTGTATTTATTGAGCCAGCTTGGTAAATGCTTGTGCCATTTCTTCCTGAGGATTTGGGATGTATGTGGCAAAACAAGCAGACTTCCATCGGCCTAGTTTCTTGATTACGTGGTCTGGTACTCCCTGTTGGGAGGCAGCTGAGGCTGCTCTAATTCGGAAGGAATGTCCAGAGAACTGACTGGGGTTTGAAGCCCAAGTTGCTTAGGAGGATTCTGACATGCTTGACAAATTGGCTGCCACTCAGGGAGCTTGTTTAGAAAGGATAGCAACGAGCTACCATCAGATTGGCTGGGTAGATGGAGCAGTAGTCGGTCGAGCACCGTCACTGGGCGTCAGGCGTTGTTAGTCTGAAACAGGTTGATGTCAACCCCCGGGGCCGGTTTGTTGTGTTTGCAGACTGTGACAGTGTAGTGGTTCGAAAGCGAATCAGGTGGCATTGGAGCATGTCTGACTGTCGGAGCCGCTGACTGTAAATTCACTAGGTCGTAGGGAACAGTAGAAGGCCTGGTAGATGGCTGTTTGGATGACTAGGCTGGGCAAAGCCCCAAAAGGAGAACGAGTAAGGATTTAAGACATGTCCCTAAAGAGGGCACTCTTGAAAGGTAGGCGCTTGCCACTGACTACGGATTGGTGCTTCTGTATGCCCTGCAGGAGGGACTTGATTGCATGGGCTCGAGAATACTGACAATTTACTGGGGTCCTGCAAGGACAGGAAATGCTGGATGCCATCTAGGTATAGCGTGATAGTATTGTGAGAAAGGGTCAGCTGCATGTGGCAATACGATATGAAGGCTAGGACGTGTCTAACGTCGCCTATTGCTGCTCCGGGGCAAGGGGCCAAAAATTTGCGGTTAGTGTTCCAAGCAGTGCATAGGCCTTCAGTGTGTTGCGTGCCAAGGAGTGGTTAATAAGCTGGTCTGCGTTGGCAAAATGCAACTTCAGTCCATCGTCAGCAATGACCAGGGTGGGACAGGGATAGTTGTTAGGTTGGCTCCAGGCTCTTGCTGGAAAAAACAAAGTAAGGTTGGAACAGGACAGCGCATAAGCTGCGATTTTTGCATTTTCCTTGAATATGTCTACAGAAGATATTAAACTGGTGACGGAGTGACAGCTGCCCAAGCCTGCTCAGGAAGGACGTGATGGGGAGTGACTTAGATCTACCTTAATTGATCATTTCGGCTGTGGCCTGATTGTCTGTGGTGAAGAACACTGTCTGTCCTGTTCAAGTGTGGCCCCAGACCTGGGCAGCTGCCACGATTGGGTACAACATGAAGAGTGATGAAGACTGGGTGAAGCAGAAATTTAAGAGAATTTCTGGGGGCCAAGGTTTGGCGAACCAGTGGGGGCCAAAAAATGGCCTCGAAGCCAGTGGTGGCTTGGCTGACACTGCTGGGATGAACATTGAAATGCTGTTCTATCAGGTGGGGAAGTTGTCCCACATAGCTAAGTCTGCTACTGATGCTTGGTCTAGTTTGAGAACTTGGACTGGATCTTGCACTGGTGTGAGAAAATCAAGAAAATACACAGGTGCTCAACAAGATGATATACGTGCACTCGCAGACCAACGTGCACTCGCAGACCAACGTGCACTCGCAGACCAACGTGCACTCGCTGGTGCCGGATGGAAACCTGAACTAACCTCAGGGAGAAAGACAGAGAAGGATAAGTGGCCCGTGTGCCACTGGAGATGAATGGCCAACTGGGTGCCGCTGCGTGTTTTGTGTTGCTGATTGTTCGTCACTGAGGTGTGTTTGCAAGTTAGTTTGTATGCGGGTTTGCTCGTAGGTGCGTGCCGCAAAGTGTTTTATACTACTGGAGACAATTTTGCGTGGTTGCAAGGGTGTCAGTGAGTGTCAGGTGGTTGCAGGGGCCTCGATGAGTATGAAGGTTTGTTTTCTGAGATGACATTGCGTAGTTGTAAGGGTCTCGGTCTGGTTTGCTGAGACAATATTGCATGGTTGTAACGGTCTCGATGAGTATGACGTTTTTTTAGTTTTTTTTAATGATGAAATTGCGTGGTTGCATGGGTCTCGACGAGTGAGGGGTTGCTGAGACAACATTGCATTTTGCAATGGTCTTAAATGAGTGTCAGGCTGCTGAGACGACTTAGTATGGCTGCAAGGGTCTGAACGGGTGTCAGGTTGCTTAGACGATATTGCGTTTTGCAATGGTCTCAAATGAGTATCAGGCTGCTGAAACGACTTTGTATGGCTGCAAGGGTCTGAACGGGTGTCAGGTTGCTGAGACGAGATTGTGTGGTTGCAAAGGTCTAGACGAGTGTGAGGTAGCTGAGATGATATTACGTTTTGCAAGGGTCTCAAATGAGTGTCAAGCTGCTGAGACAATATTCCCTGACTTTTTTTTTTATGAAAACAACTGTCAACAAAACGCTGGTAAACGTGAGTTACCGCGTCTGGCAGCGTTTACAAACTGTTACAGGCATTGGCGTTTCGAATGCCTCTGAACATCCGTCTGAACCCATTTTTTTTTTTTCAGAAAGGTTTCTAAACTCAACTGCCTAGAAACGACTATAAACGATCCTGTGTACATGTACTGATAAGATAACATAGAGGAGAGATCGGGGATCCCGTGCACATGTACTGATAGGATAACATAGAGGAGGAGGGGCAGCTGAAAAACGCCCAACTGTTCCTAAACGTCCGTTTACCAACAGCAGTGTACATGAGGTCTAAAACGATTTGTCTGGCTGCAAGGGTCTCAATGAATGTTAAGTTGCTGGGGCGAGACTGCGTGGTCACAAAGGTCTTTACGAGTGGGAGGTTGCTCGAGACAGTATTGTGTGGTTGTAAGGGTCTCGATGAGTGTAGGGCTGCTGAGACGATATTGCGTTTGCAAGGGTCTCAACAAGGGTGTCAGGCTGCTGAGACGATTTTGCGTGGTTGCAAGGGTCTGAACAGGTCTCAGGTTGCTGGGCCGAGATTGCGTGGTGACAAAGGGGGTATTTATTTATTGTTTTATATATATATATATATTGTGAGGGGGTTAGCTCGGCAGCGGGTGTGTGTGACCCCTGGGATGGGCTCCCCACACAAAACAGGCCCAGCAAACGGAGGTTGTGGTTTTCAAAATCAAAAAGGTGCGGTTTATTTTCTATTTACAGTGACAAAACACAGCAAAGCAAAAGAAACATAACCAAAATAAATCCTGGTCAAGTTGACCTCTGACTAAACATACAGGTTTCCTAACTAACAACTGGGATCAGCCTAGTGCTGTCCTAGTCCCTAAGTCCCTGGTTTTTAAATGTCCAAGCAAATAGCCACACAGGCTTTGTCTCACCGCACAGGGGTTCACTCTCCCTAGACAGTCCACACAGGTCTGGTTCCAGGCATCAGCTAACATCTAATGAAGCTGGGAGTTCTTATAGAGGCCTAAATGAGCTGACAAGCTTCAGCTGGTCTCATCAACTCCCTGTCTGCACGACGCCCAGCCCTCTCCCTAGAGGTATGAGTCATCCATGAGCCCACTAGCCTTATACAACTCTCCACCTAGTTGTATAAGTCGGCGTAAAGCCTGAATCTGGGCGAAATATATCTACCCCCCTGGATGCAACCAGGTGACTTTACCTTCCTGCTGTCACATACCCCCCCCTCTTGTTTTAACCTCGGGGTTGGAACACCAGCAATCAGGCATTCATGTACTCGAGACAAAGCATCCACATTCCCCATTTGAACGCCAGGGCGATGCTTTACTGTGAAGTTGAATTCCTGGAGGGCCAGGAACCACCTATTCACTCTTCTATTTGTTTCCTTGTTTTGAGCCATCCACTTTAACGGAGCGTGATCCGTAACCATGTCAAAGTGCCTACCTAGCAGGTAGTACCGAAGGGAATCTAGAGCCCACTTCACCGCTAAACACTCCTTTTCAACGGTGGCGTAATTTACCTCATGGGACTTCAACTTCCTGCTGAGGTAAATGACTGGGTGCTCTTCCCCGTTCCAGACCTGGGACAATACTGCTCCTAACCCCACATCTGACGCATCACTTTGTACGACAAAGTCTTTAGAGAAGTCGGGTGAGTACAACACTGGCTGGCTACATAAGGCTTGTTTCAAGAATTGGAATGCTGCCTCAGCCTCGGGGGTCCATTTAATCATGACCGACCCTTTCCCCTTCGTCAGGTTGGTTAGGGGCACAGCCTTAGAAGCAAAGTGGGGAATGAATCGCCGATAATACCCAGCGATTCCCAGAAAGGCTCGTACCTGCTTCTTGCTGTTGGGACGTGGCCAACTCTGGATGGCCTCGACTTTGTTGAGTTGGGGTTTTATTACTCCCCTCCCAATGGTGTACCCAAGATATTTGGCCTCCTCCTGCCCAATGGTACACTTCTTGGGGTTAGCCGTAAACCCCGCTTCCCGAACAGAGTCCAGGACTGCTTGCACTTTTGGCAGATGTGAGGCCCAATCTGTGCTATGGACAATTACGTCATCCAGGTAAGCCGCAGCATACTTCCGATGGGGCCTCAGCATCTGGTCCATTTTCCGCTGGAATGTGGCCGGCGCATTCTGTAACCCGAACGGCATTCTTTTATATTGGAACGCCCCGTCTGGGGTTACAAATGCGGTTTTCTCTTTGGCCGACTTGGCCAGGGGGATTTGCCAATACCCTTTTGTGAGGTCAAGAGTCGTCATGTATCGGGCTGTTCCCAGCCGGTCGATCAACTCATCTATACGTGGCATGGGGTAGGTGTCAAATTTTGTAACTTTGTTCAACTGACGAAAATCGTTACAAAATCGCCAGCTCCCATCCGGTTTAGGCACCAACACGATGGGACTAGACCAATCACTTTGGGACTCCTCTATCACCCCTAAGTTCAGCATTTTCTGTACTTCCTCCCGTATTGCCTCCCGTCGAGCCTCTGGGATCCGATAGGGTTTTAACTTCACCCTTTCACCGGGCGGGGTAATGATGTCATGCTCTACCCCAGATGTTTGTCCCGGCAGCTCAGAGAATACCTCCTTGTTGCGAAGCACAAACTCCTTAACCTCCTGTTGTTGGGGTTGTGACAAGGTGGCTGCTATTCCAACCTCAGGAATCACGCAACCAGTTTGAGCTGGTGACCAAGTGTCTGCGACTAGGGACTCTCTATCCCTCCAGGCTTTCAACAGATTAACGTGATAGATCTGTTCGGGCTTTCGCCTTCCTGGTTGTCTGACCTTGTAATTCACTTCGCTCACTTTTTCCATTATCTCGTAGGGGCCTTGCCATTTGGCAAGGAATTTACTTTCAACCGTAGGGACAAGTACCAATATCCTATCCCCCGGGGAAAAGGTATGGGTCTTGGCTCCACGGTTGTACACTCTCTGCTGTGCCAACTGCGCTTGGGCCAAATGTTCCTTCACGATGGGCATTACCTGTGCAATTCGATCTTGCATCAGGGCGACATGTTCAATCACACTCCTGTGGGGAGAACTCTCACTTTCCCAAGTTTCCTTGGCAATATCCAACAGCCCTCTTGGGTGTCTCCCATACAGTAACTCAAAGGGGGAGAATCCCGTAGAGGATTGGGGCACCTCCCTAATAGCAAACATCAAATAAGGAAGTAAACAGTCCCAATCCTTTCCATCTCTATCCACCACTTTCTTCAACATTTGTTTTAGGGTTTTGTTGAATCTTTCAACCAGCCCATCGGTTTGGGGGTGATACACAGACGTATGCAATTGCGTCACTTTGAACAATTTACACAGCTCTTTCATAACCCGGGACATAAAGGGTGTACCTTGGTCCGTAAGCAGTTCTTTACAAATACCCACCCGGCTAAAAACAAGAGATAGCTCTTTGGCTATGGTTTTGGCCGAGGTATTTCGGAGAGGGATCGCTTCTGGATAACGGGTGGCATAGTCCATTATAACTAATATGTACTGGTGCCCCCTAGCGGACTTGATTATAGGACCTACCAAATCCATGGCGATCCTCTCAAACGGGACCTCAATGATGGGTAGAGGGACCAGCGGGCTACGGAACTGTGGCATCGGGGCCAACCTCTGACACACAGGGCAGGAGGAACAATAATTTTCTACGTCCTTCATCACCCCCGGCCAATAGAATCTCTGTAATACCCTCTCTCGGGTTTTCTCTGTCCCCAGATGACCTCCAAGAATGTGCCCATGGGCCAACTCCAACACCAACTTCCTGTAAGGTTTGGGCACCACAAGCTGCTCAACGGTTTCTTCTGCCCTTTTTGCCACCCGATACAGTAGGTCCTTCTCTACGCTGAAGTATGGGTAAGTGCAGGTATTATCTGGGTTCACTAACTCGCCATCTATTTTCACTACGTTTTCCCGTGCCTTTATTAGGGCGGGGTCTTTCAACTGTTCTGTGGCAAAGTTTTCCCTGTGAACCTCAAGATCAGAAAACTCCAGACGGTAGGTTTTCGTCTGAGGAGGTGGGCTCCTCTCCAGTTTCTTGAGTCTCCCCTGCCAATACTGATAAGGGAAATTCCGGAGAATCCTCACCACTCTCAGGGGAGTTCTGGCTATCACATTCCTGGTACATAGGGGCACCAGTGAGGGGCTCAGGATCATCCCACAGTTCCCAGAACTTCGGAAAATCCCTTCCCACAATGGCGTCATGCGGTAACTGAGATACTAAGCCCACTGGATGAGAGAGGGTACCTTTGGGGGTCTCGAAACACACTGTAGTCACTGGATACTCTCGGGTGTCCCCATGCACACAAATAACAGCTACCTTGCTATTCCCAGAGACCTCTGTTTTAACTAACTCAGCCTTTATCAGGGTCACAAGGCTACCTGAATCCAGCAATACCACAACATTTCTACCATTAACACACATTTTGCATAAATGTTTCTCAGTTCCTCGAATGGCAGTGCATGCGACTGTCGCACACAGCGACTGACGTCTGCCCGTCAGAAAGTCACACTGCATGGGTTCCTCCACAACCGGGCAATTGGCTGCAATATGTCCCGCTTGCCGGCAGCGGTAGCAAACGATCCTTCTTGCCGCCTCTTGAGCCGCTGATTTCCCAGGCTGTTCTCGCCAAACTTGGGGTAGAGCTCCCACCCTCTCACTCTCTCCACCCTCACCCCTTGGAATCCTCTTATCCGCCCCTGGGGATGGTCTGGTCTTAGGGTGGAAAGTCCGAGTGTCTCTGGAAGAGGCCGTCAGGTTCTCTGTAGCCAAGTATTTCTCCACACGATCCACAAGACCATCGGCCGTCTCTGGGTCTCCATGGCTTACCCACTTTTGGATGGCAGTAGGAAGAGCTCTCAAAAACCGATCCATTACAACACGTTCCACAATCTTTGGTGCGGACAAAGTCTCTGGCTGTAGCCACTTTCTGCTCAGGTGAATGAGATCATACATTTGAGACCTGGGGGGTTTTCCAAGCTGGAAAGTCCAGTTATGCACACGCTGAGCCCGGACAGCCTGGGTGACACCCAGCCTTGCCAATATTTCAGCTTTTAGCATCACATAGTCTTTTGCTTGGTTAGGCTCTAGGTCATAGTAAGCTTTCTGCGATTCACCAGTTAACAGAGGAGCCACCAGTCCAGCCCACTGCTCCTCAGGCCACTTTTCTCTTTCAGCGGTCCTTTCAAATGTGGTCAAAAATACCTCTGGATCATCCTCTCCAGTCATTTTTGTCAATAAACGACTCACCCCAAAGGACGCGGTATTAGTGGGACGGCTTTCCTCACTGGTCTGCGGACGTTGCTGCATTACTGCTTCCATCTGTTGTTGTAGTCTCTGCTCTTGCTTCTGCAACAGGTCTATGAAGCGGGCCTCAGATTGCTGCTGGGCTCGTTGCTGAGCCTCCAGACTCTGTTGCAAAGTTGCGTATGTCTGCTGCTGGGCTGCAAGGCTCTGTTGATGAGCTTGCTGCTGGGCTGCGAAGTTCTGTTGTTGAGCTGCAAGGCTCTGTTGATGAGCTGCAAGGCTCTTTTGCAAACCTGCATTTGTCTGCTGTTGATTGGCATTTGCTAGAGCCAGCTGCTTCAGTATCTCCTCCATGCTGGCTTAAAAAAAAACTGCCACTGGTTCTCCACCAACTGTGAGGGGGTTAGCTCGGCAGCGGGTGTGTGTGACCCCCGGGATGGGCTCCCCACACAAAACAGGCCCAGCAAACGGAGGTTGTGGTTTTCAAAATCAAAAAGGTGCGGTTTATTTTCTATTTACAGTGACAAAACACAGCAAAGCAAAAGAAACATAACCAAAATAAATCCTGGTCAAGTTGACCTCTGACTAAACATACAGGTTTCCTAACTAACAACTGGGATCAGCCTAGTGCTGTCCTAGTCCCTAAGTCCCTGGTTTTTAAATGTCCAAGCAAATAGCCACACAGGCTTTGTCTCACCGCACAGGGGTTCACTCTCCCTAGACAGTCCACACAGGTCTGGTTCCAGGCATCAGCTAACATCTAATGAAGCTGGGAGTTCTTATAGAGGCCTAAATGAGCTGACAAGCTTCAGCTGGTCTCATCAACTCCCTGTCTGCACGACGCCCAGCCCTCTCCCTAGAGGTATGAGTCATCCATGAGCCCACTAGCCTTATACAACTCTCCACCTAGTTGTATAAGTCGGCGTAAAGCCTGAATCTGGGCGAAATATATCTACCCCCCTGGATGCAACCAGGTGACTTTACCTTCCTGCTGTCACAATATATATATATATATATATATATATATATATATATATATATATATATTTTATTTTTTTATTTTTATTTATTTATACATTTTTTGACAAGTGAGAGGTTGCTAAAACAATTTTGCATTTTGCAAAGGTCTTAACCAGGGTGTCAGGCTGCTGAGATGATTTGCATTGTTGCAAGGGTCTCAATAGGTGTCAGGCGTGTGATAGATAGATAGATATATATATATATATATATATCTATCTATGTGTGTGTAGCGGGGTCTCTAAATTTAGGTGGGATACACCTGGGTAATAGTATGACCCAGGTGTGTAAATCATGAGAGGATTTGGACCATTTGTATTCGTGGAGGACTGGGTGGTGTATTATCCTCCTTGGCCTGTGGGTGGTGAGGTACCCGCAGGCTCGGGGTGGATTTGCTGCCACAGTGCTGTCCTTTTTGTCCCTTTCCGGAGATGGTACAGCGAGGGCGGGGAACCTGCCGTGACGCCAATGGAGGAGATAAAGGGGGGAGACGCCCTTGCCACAAGGTCTTTTTGGGGGATCTTCTTCATCACGCGCCCAGGCACCTTAGGCCTGGGTGCGGGCGGTCCGGAGTTCCGGCCCAGGCGCCCTAGGCCTGGCCGGATCGGAGTTGGCGTCCATCCCAGGCACCTTCAGCCTGGGGTGAGGTACTAAGCCGGAGGCCCGGGGCCCGGTGACTTCGACTGGGTCCCGCGAGGGTGGAGGAGTCCGAGGGTCCCTGAGGTGGATGGGGCCCATGTCTGAGGTGAGGAGGCTGGAGAGGTCACCCGTCCGAAGAGTCTGGAGCAGCATCAACCCGGTGACAGATGGGCCTCTGGTAACTCCCTTGGAGGGACATCTCCCCCTGACAGGGGCCACAACGCAGCGAAGGTACTCCTATCTATATTCTCTTGAGTCGCTGGTAGAGACTCACAAGTTCTAAGTTCTCTCTCTAGCCAAGGCTATAGTAACCGCTGGTGAAACCACAGTGGTTTAGCGTACAACCAGGATAGTGCCTCAACCTGCTCACCCCACCACCCCACCGTATTGAACTGTTATTGGGTCTCAACCAGTTGGCTGGTAAAGAACTGTTTGATTGTGAGTGTGACAATAAAACAAGAGTGGGACCCTAATCGGTGTGTGGTACTCTGGTTAATGGGAGCAGAGGGAAGTGTCAGCACAGCAAGACTTGGTCCTTAACTGAAACGCACAGGCCCGAGGAAAATATCTGGTACTGGCCTTCACCTCACCCACTGCCATGGGGAGGACATGGGCCGTAGCGCATCTCACCCACACATATGAAATACCCCTAGACAAAGAAGAGGGGGTGAGGCCGCTACATATATATATGTAGCGATACCCTCAGCTTAAGAGGGCTGCTTGTTTGTTTGGGCCCCTGCAATGCACTGCTACCAACCCCTGGCAATCGGCTCTGACTTCTCTCGTGACACAGTTAGAAAAGAGGGAAAGTAGTGATATAACTGCACTATCTTTATACATATATATAACCCCCTTTGTATACCAGCACAATAATGGACACTCACCACCAAGTTACTTAACTATAACGGTTTACTGTAAGCAACAATGTAAAAGAGTAACTTGAGTACAATATCTTATGCAGATCCCTGCAATAAAGGTGTACACGTTATATGCATATGACATTCAGTTAGGCAATAACAATAGTATTAACCCCGCTGCAGCTATCCTCCCTCGTGACCAAGGAAATGGCGCCCAGCTATGTCCTAACTACCCAGTCAGGCCTGACAATAACTGTGGGTATAGTTGGGTGAGGAATCTTCGCTAGCAACTGTCGGTGGTGCACATAGAGAAACAAATTGTAATCCAATAAGGGGGATTTGTGAATAACCGCTAACTTGGCAAACTGGAGAGACTGGCAAACTCAGTTCAGGACTAGGGATGAGCTTCGAGTTCGAGTCGAACTCATGTTCGACTCGAACATTGCCTGTTCGCCCGTTCGCCGAACAACGAACAATTTGGGGTGTTCGCGGCAAATTCGAAAAGTCTATGGGAGAAATCTAAAGTGCTAATTATAAAGGCTTATATGCAAGTTATTGTCCTAAAAAGTGTTTGGGGACCCGGGTCCTGCCCCAGGGGACATGTATCAATGCAAAAAAAAGTTTTAAAAACGGCCGTTTTTTTTAGGAGCAGTGATTTTAATAATGCTTAAAATGAAAAAATAAAAGTGAAATATTCCTTTAAATTTCGTACCTGGGGGTGTGTGTATGATATGCATGTAAAGTGGCGCATGTTTCCCGTGCTTAGAACTGTCCCTGCACAAAGTGTAATTTTTGAAGGAAAAAAAGTCATTTAAAACTCACTCGCGGCTATTAATGAATTGTCGGCTTTTATCAATACATAGAAAAGTCATTGATAAAAAAAAAAAAAAAAGCGTGGGGGTTCCCCCAAATTCAATTACCAGGCCCTTTAGGTCTGGAATGGATATTAAGGGGAACCCCGCCGCAAATTTTAAAAAAAATGGCGTCGTCTTCCCCCTAAATATCCATACCAGGCCCTTCAGATCTGGCATGGATTTTAAGGGGAACTCCACCCCAAATGTAAAAAAAATGGCGTGGAGTCCCCCCAAAAATCCATGCCAGACCCTTATCCGAGCACGCAACCTGGCCGACCGCAGGGGAAGAGGGGGGGACGAGAGAGCGGCCCCCCTCCCTCCTGAACCGTACCAGGCCACATGCCCTCAACATGGGGAGGATGTCCCCATGTTGATGGGGACAAGGGCCTCATCCCCACAACCCTTGCCCGGTGGTTGTGGGGGTCTGCGGGCGGGGGGCTTATCGGAACCTTGAAGACCCCTTTAACAAAGGGGACCCCCAGACCCCGGCCCCCCCTTATGTGAATTGGTAAGGGGTACATTGTACCCCTACCATTTCACGAAGAAAGTGTCAAAAAATTTAAATAAAAACACACAAACACCTTGGAAAAGTCCTTTATTAAAAAAAAATAATAATAATAATAAAAAAAAAAAAACATTCCAGCGATGAAATCCAGTGTCCCGCGGCGATCCCGATGTCCAGCGCTGTCCTTCATTGGTTGTGCCTGTGCGGACCTGATGGGGAACTTCCTCTGCTGTGTTTTAAATGTATAGACCCGCCCCTTCTAAAGTTCCCCATCAGGTCCGCTCAGCGGACCAGATGCGGAACATGGGAAGGGGCGGGTCTATACATGTATTACACAGCGAATGAAGTTCCCCATCAGGTCCGCCCCCTCGGTATGTCCGACCCCGCCTACGTCATTGGCCTGAGCGGGGAACTTCCTTCACTGTGAAATTTAAATTTACACAGTGAAGGAAGTTTCCCGCTCAGGCCAATGACGTAGGCGGGGTCTGACATACCGAGGGGGCGGACCTGATGGGGAACTTCTCTCACTTTGTAATACATGTATAGACCCGCCCCTTCTCATGTTCCGCATCTGGTCCGCTGAGCGGACCTGATGGGGAACTTTAGAAGGGGCGGGTCTATACATTTAAAACACAGCGAGGAAGTTCCCCATCAGGTCCGCACAGGCACAACCAATGACGGACAGCGCTGGACATCGGGATCGCCGCGGGACACTGGATTTCATCGCTGGAATGTTTTTTATTTTTTTTTAATAAAGGACTTTTTCAAGGTGTTTGTGTGTTTTTATTTACATTTTTTGACACTTTCTTCGTGAAATGGTAGGGGTACAATGTACCCCTTACCAATTCACATGGGGGGGCTGGGATCTGGGGGTCCCCTTTGTTAAAGGGGTCTTCCAGATTCCGATAAGCCCCCCGCCCGCAGACCCCCACAACCACCGGGCAAGGGTTGTGGGGATGAGGCCCTTGTCCCCATCAACATGGGGGCATGTGGCCTGGTACGGTTCAGGAGGGAGGGGGGGCCGCTCTCTAGTCCCCCCCTCTTCCCCTGCGGCCGGCCATGTTGCATGCTCGGATAAGGGTCCGGTATGGATTTTTGGGGGGACTCCGCGCCATTTTTTTTATTATTTGGGGTGGAGTTCCCCTTAAAATCCATGCCAGATCTCAAGGGCCTGGTATGGATATTTAGGGGGAACCCCACGCCATTTTTTTAAAAATTTGCAGCGGGGTTCCCCTTAATATCCATTCCAGACCTAAAGGGCCTGGTAATTGAATTTGGGGGAACCCCCTCGCTTTTTTTTTTTTTTATCAATGACTTTTCTATGTATTGATAAAAGCCGACAATTCATTAATAGCCGCGAGTGAGTTTTAAATGACTTTTTTTCCTTCAAAAATGACACTTTGTGCAGGGACAGTTCTAAGCACGGGAAACATGCGCCACTTTACATGCATATCATACACACCCCCCAGGTACGAAATTTAAAGGAATATTTCACTTTTATTTTTTCATTTTAAGCATTATTAAAATCACCGCTCCCGTATAAAACGTCTATTTTTTAAACCTTTTTTTGCATTGATACATGTCCCCTGGGGCAGGACCCGGGTCCCCAAACACTTTTTAGGATAATAAATTGCATATTAGCCTTTATAATTAGCACTTTAGATTTCGAACGTTCGAGTCCATTGTATTTAATAGGGTTCTAAAGTTCACACGAACATTCTGTCTGTTCGCAGGTTCTGGTGCGAACCGAACAGAGGGGTTTTCGGCTCATCCCTGTTCAGGACAACAGTCTCTCCAAAGTATAACTGTATTCAATAGAAGGCCTAGGCAAAGTTATTGATTTAAGTATCTGAGCAGGCTCTCTCTCACCCAAACCGGACCGACTCCTGTCCGGTTCCTCCGCTACTGTGAGTGGCGTCACAGTGGTCCGCGATGGTCCTTCAGAGGATGATGGCACCTCAGGTAGATCGGATGCTCTGCAGACTCCCCGGCGGAACGGAAACTCTCTGGAACAGGAACGCGAGACCCAGGCTTCAGGCCTAGCACGCGCAGCAGGTGAGTGCAGGAGATCCTCTTGCAAGATGGGCGACGTTCCAAGAGCGCGAACGAGCCCCGCCCTTCCCTTTTTAAAGTCCACCCCAGCAGTCCTTGCGCGGGGAATGGCACCCTGGGTGCTGCAAAACATTCCGGGAAATGTAGTCCTGCGGGTAAAACGATACCCCGCTACACACTCCCATAATTTGAAATCTTTGGTCCCTCAAAGACAGCATCAACAGTAGGAAAGCACAAACTCATTAAGGGCGGCTATAAAAGTTGGCAGAGGAAACTCCCACCAGAATGGGGAAGGGAGTTTGTCCTGCCCACTGGTAACAACAAAGGGGTCGACCTGTCTAACTGTGCCAGAGAGAGAGAGCTGGGGTTGCCTTCCACCAAATGCACAGCAGAAGGATCAGGTGTTGGCAAAGTCCTTCTAGCAGTGGTTACTGTATCCTCAGAACTTTCCCCCATCTGAGTGTAGGTTAATTTCCGAGGAGGACGAATAACTCTTTTGGCCCTTTGTTCTCTTGGGGTGACTGTCACATCCCCTTTTGCATCTTCCTCTAAAGTGGGCAAACTGGGCTCCAATACTCCTGGTACATCCAAATCAGGTGTAGGCAGATGTGGGGAGTAATCTTGATGATCAGCAGAAGGTGACCATGTAGCATCTTCCCACTCTTCAGCCAGAGGACTGGACAGAACAAACTCAGTGGCTTCCACGTTCAATGTGCTGTCCACATTACCTTCAGACGGTGGAAGATCTATAGACATGGGTTCCGGGGTCTGAGAAGGCCACAACCATCCAAGCTCTTCTTCTAAACTCTGATCCGAGGCATCCATTTCTCTAGACTGAGAGGCCTGAGACCGAGTGTTTGGCCTAGGTGTCTCCAAACTTGAGGATGGTTCAGGGGAATCTTCTACAGAAGGTATCTGGACCGCTTCCGAAAGTGGGAGTAAATGGTTCCTGTGCCATGTCTTCAGTGGCCCTATCTTCCCTTCTGGTTTTAACTGATACACCGGCAAATCTGGTAACTTCTTACAGTTCACATAGGGTTCAGGTCTCCATCTGTCTGCCAACTTATGCTTCCCTGGAGCTCCTAGGTTGCGCAGCAGCACTCGGTCTCCTGGCTGGAGGTCCTGGATTCGGACCTTGAGGTCAAAGTTCCTCTTGTTCCGAACTCCTCTTTGTTCTGAGGCCACTTGGGCCTGTTCGAAAGCCAGCTTCAAACTCTTCCTCAGTCTGTCTACATAGCCCTTGTGTGAGGTGGCTGAAGTGCGATCCGTGGATATGCCGAATGCCAGGTCCACAGGCAGTCTTGCTTCCCTGCCAAACATAAGGCGATATGGAGAGTAACCTGTGGCATCGCTAGTGGTACTGTTGTAGCCGTGCACGATGGCCGCTATATGCTTGCTCCAGTGCTGCTTCTGCTCACTACTCAGAGTCCAACATATTCAATAGAGTCCTGTTGAACCTCTCCGGCTGAGCGTCACCCTGAGGGTGATAAGGGGTGGTGCAGGTTTTCTTGATACCCAAAGAGTCCAACAGTTTCTTGATCAATCGACACTCAAAGTCTCTCCCTTGGTCAGAGTGCAAGCGCTGTGGCAGTCCGTAGTGCACAAAGTATTTCTCTACTAATATTTTAGCTACAGTGGAGGCCTTCTGGTTTTTGGCTGGAAAAGCTTGGACATAACGGGTGAAATGGTCGGTTATCACCAGAACATTTCCTTGTCCACTTAAGTCAGGTTCAAGACAGAGAAAGTCAATGCACACCAAGTCCAAGGGTCCTTGACTCTGCAGATGGCCCATTGGGGCAGCTTGACGTGGCAATGTCTTTCTCTGGATACAACGTGCACAGGAGTGGCAGTATTCCTCCACTTCAGCCCGCATACAAGGCCAATAGAACCTATCCCTTACAAGTTGGAATGTTCGTTCAGCCCCCAAGTGGCCATGATTATCATGTAAGGCAGCCAAGACGGTTCTTCTGTACTTTTCCGGCAGAAATAGCTGCCACTTCTCTTCCAGGTCATCAGAGGGGCCCCTTCGGTAGACCACCCCTTGATGAACCTGCAACTTGTCCCATTCCTTGTGGACCAACCGGGCCACCTTTGAAGGATTCTTCAGAAGTCTGTCTGGATCCTGGTCTTCCAAGGTCTCCAGTGCTAATCTTCCCCAAGGGTCTTCCAGCTGGTCTTTCCTCAAGTCCTTCTTGGACAGTTTGGGTAGGTCATCCTCTCCTACTTGGGTCACATTGCAGTAACACTTAGGCACCCCCACAGCAGAAACACCGATCTCTTTAGCCCTCGACCCACCACTAGCTTGAAGTTGTACTCCTTGACACAGGGCCCGTACCCCATCTGAGGTTACCTGGGTCCAATCTTCTGGACGGTGGGTGGGTGTATGGCCTCTTCTGGACAGTGCGTCCGCATCACGGTTTCCTGTTCCCGGCCTATACTTCAGGCTGAAGTTGAACCCGGCTAGGGCGGCCAACCAACGGTGACCAGTGGAATCCAGCTTGGCCGTGGTGAGGAGATAGGTGAGTGGATTATTGTCAGTCTTTACTGTGAAGTCAGCTCCATACAGGTAATCTCTGAGTTTATCCACGACTGCCAACTTTAGGGCCAGGAACTCCAACTTGTGGGTGGGGTAGTTCTTCTCAGCGGGTGCCAAACTTCTACTAACATAGGCAACAGGGCGCAACTGCCCTCCATACTCTTGGTATAACACCCCTCCTAGGCCATCATGGCTGGCATCTACATGCAGTTCATAAGGATTCTTTGGATCAGCATAGGCCAGGACTGGTGCAGTGGTAAGACTCTTCTTTAACATCTGGAAGGCTTCCTCACACTCCCCTGTCCACTGGTCTTCCACAGACTCTCCAGGCTTCCTGGGACCAGTATCATCTTCCTCTCCTTCCGTCTTCAGTAACTCATTTAGGGGTCTGGCAATTTTTGCAAATCCCTCCACAAATCTACGGTAGTAGGAACAGAAGCCTAAGAAGGACCTGAGCTCAGTCACTGTAGTTGGTCGGGGCCAGGAGGTGACTGCCTCCAGTTTATCAGGGTCCGTAGACACTCCTTCAGCAGATACTATGTGCCCTAGTGTCATGGATATGCAGTAGTGTTTGTCTGTCAGCTTACCTTCCTTCCCATGTGTTCATCTTAGAGGCCTGAGCCCTTTCACCTGGCTTCCTTTATAATCTCCTCCCAGCCAGACTCCACCCCAGGCCCTATCACAGAACACTATATTAACCTGTGCACTGCAAGCCTGCTTTGCTGATCAACGTGTTTGTTAGGCATTGTGTGTTTGGGTTCCTGCCTGCCGTGTGCTACGTCTGTCTCTCTGTTACGTTATTGGCTTGTCCCCGACTATCCCTGTCTGCTCGTGACCCTTGACCTTCGGCTCGTTCTTCGTTATCCTTGTCTGCTTGTGGCCCCTGACCTTCAGCTTGTTATTCGGTTCTCTCTATCGTGTGCTGCTGCTTCCCCTCTTTTCCCCTTATCCTACGGGGCGTGAGCTAGGAAACTCCAGGGGCCGCGACCTGGTCCCAGCCTGCAGCGTAACATCCTCACCACTAGAGGCCCTGGAGAAGACCAGCTGGGTCTTAGACTCCGCGCCCTGGGGAATCTTGGCTCTCGCTTCCGTTGGGATCCCGGTTGTGCTCCTCTGGTCCCGCTTTCCACAACCACCCAGTTTCCTATCCGCAGAAGCCAGCCATAGGGTTCACTACCTCGCGGTGCACTCCTGTCCCCCTACGGTGTGCATCTGTCACCTGGCCACAGGTGACCTTGACAGTTTGATCAGCCATGAACCCGGCTGACATCCCGTTACCCGTGGATGATCCGTTGCAGGGCATAGTTTGCAGACTTGAAACCCAGGAATCGAATCAGACTCAGGTGATGCGATTCCTCCAGGATCTGGCTTCTCGCTTTGAGCAGCTTCAGGCCTCCTTGGGAACCCTGAATCCGCAACCTCAAATACAACCAGCGGCTGCACCTATTGCACCAGTCGCAGCCACACACTCACTACAGCTGCCAGCTCCGTCCCGTTTCTCTGGGGACTCCAAGGCTTGCAGGGGGTTCCTTAGCCAATGCACAATTCATTTTGAGCTCCAGCCCCAAAACTTCCTGTCTGATCGGGCTAAGGTAGCCTATATCATTTCCCTCCTCTCTGGTGAAGCTTTAGCCTGGGCAGCCCCTCTGTGGGAACTGAATGATCCAGTGGTTTCTAGCCTGTCTGGCTTCTTGAAACTTTTTCGGAATATCTTTGAAGAACCGGCTCGTGTCTCTTCAGCGGCCAGCGCCCTTTTACGTCTCCGCCAAGAGTCTGCTTCTGTGGGACAGTATGCCCTTCATTTCCGCATACTGTCGGCTGAGTTGAGCTGGAACAATGAGGCCTTAGTCGCAACCTTTTTGCATGGCCTGTCTGATAGAGTGAAGGATGAATTAGCAGGAAGAACCATCCCCACTGATCTGGCCGGCGTTATCTCCTTGTGTAACCAGATCGATATTCGCTTTCAGGAGAGGACCTTAGAAAAGCAACGCCAGCACTCCTTGGTTCTTAGTCAGCCTGAGCTCCCCTCTCTTCGACCCGTAGAGCATCTCCTACCAGCTGAGGAGCCCATGCAGCTGGGTCGGACCAGGCTATCCCCCGAGGAACGTGCTAGGCGCAGAACTCTTGGTCTGTGTCTTTACTGTGGGGGCAAAGGTCATTTTCGTGACACTTGCTCTCTTTGTCCAGAAAAACGTTCGGGTCCACTTCATCTGGAAAGTGGAGTATTGGACCCAGAAATATCACCTTCCCCTTCTCGTCTTCTGCTTTCTGTGTTCCTTCATGTTGGTGCTTCTTCTCATTCGGTCTCAGCATATCTGGATTCCGGAGCCGCTGGTAATTTTATGGACTGGGAAATCGCATCGTCCATGAGACTTACTCTTTTGCCCCTCACCACACCATTGGTGGTCTTGGCGATTGATGGTACTGTTCTCCCAGGGGGACCTATCCGCTTCCAGACCCTCCCTGTTAAGATGTCGGTAGGGACACTCCACCAGGAGTGGATATCCTTCCTTATCTTACCCAAGGCCTCAACGCCTATAATTTTGGGTCTCCCATGGTTACAGCTCCATTCTCCTCATGTGGACTGGACTACTGGACAGATCCTGGCTTGGGGTCCCTCCTGTTCCTCGTCCTGCCTACCCAAGGTTGCCCCCTGTGAATCTGAGCCGGTCATTCATTCCAGGTTGCATAACCATTTACATTTCTCTGTCCCTAACCACCCTTGGACGCACAGCCAGGCTAGCTTGTCTACAAGTCCTGCAGTCGCTACATCTTGCAATGCGATTCAGGTAGTGGCTACACCTGACTCAGCTATTCACTCTGCCTCTGTACTAGTTATGCCAGTCCAGCCCATGCCCAGTGAGCCTCCTACTTTTTCTTGTTCGGGACATTCTGCTTGTCCTTCAGCTATTCAGTTTGACTCCGGCGACATGTCACCTTCTAACCAATCTGACTTCAGGGTTCCACTGACATCTGCCCAGTCTGATGGTCCTGTGCAAGATGACCAGTTCCCCTTTAAGGGTCTAGGGGACCCTCCTCAGATGCCTGTTGATCCTCTCATGCCCTTGCTTATTCCTAGAGAGCCTTTGGTCCTCAATAGATCTTCTTGTCATCTCCCTACCTCATTTTCGGTCTCTGAGGATAATCTTAAGTACGAGGTTAGACAAGTTCTGGATTCTCGGCTCTGCAGAGGCATTCTTCAGTACCTTGTGCATTGGAGAGGTTTTGGTCCTGAGGAGGCGTCTTGGATCGCTGCATCTGATGTCGCTGCACCTCATCTGTTGAGAAGGTTTCATCAGAGATTTCCCTTTTAAGCCTGGGCCCAGGCGGGGGAGGGCCCATAAGAGGGAGGGTACTGTCATGGATATGCAGTAGTGTTTGTCTGTCAGCTTACCTTCCTTCCCATGTGTTCATCTTAGAGGCCTGAGCCCTTTCACCTGGCTTCCTTTATAATCTCCTCCCAGCCAGACTCCACCCCAGGCCCTATCACAGAACACTATATTAACCTGTGCACTGCAAGCCTGCTTTGCTGATCAACGTGTTTGTTAGGCATTGTGTGTTTGGGTTCCTGCCTGCCGTGTGCTACGTCTGTCTCTCTGTTACGTTATTGGCTTGTCCCCGACTATCCCTGTCTGCTCGTGACCCTTGACCTTCGGCTAGTTCTTCGTTATCCTTGTCTGCTTGTGGCCCCTGACCTTCAGCTTGTTATTCGGTTCTCTCTATCGTGTGCTGCTGCTTCCCCTCTTTTCCCCTTATCCTACGGGGCGTGAGCTAGGAAACTCCAGGGGCCGCGACCTGGTCCCAGCCTGCAGCGTAACATCCTCACCACTAGAGGCCCTGGAGAAGACCAGCTGGGTCTTAGACTCCGCGCCCTGGGGAATCTTGGCTCTCGCTTCCGTTGGGATCCCGGTTGTGCTCCTCTGGTCCCGCTTTCCACAACCACCCAGTTTCCTATCCGCAGAAGCCAGCCATAGGGTTCACTACCTCACGGTGCACTCCTGTCCCCCTACGGTGTGCATCTGTCACCTGGCCACAGGTGACCTTGACACCTAGATAGTGGACCGAGGACTGATAGAACTGGCATTTTTCTCTGGAAAGTTTTAGTCCTTCCTCGCTGAGTCGTTTCAGGACTTTCTCCAACCTTGCTTCATGTTCCTCCAGAGTCTTCCCGAAGACAATGATGTTGTCTAGGTATACCAGGACTTCAATCAGATTCATGTCCCCAACGGTCTTCTCCATCAACCTCTGGAAGGTAGCAGGGGCTCCTGACAGACCTTGGGGCATCCTATTAAACTCATAGAACCCCACCGGGGTGATGAAGGCCGTCTTCTCCTTCAGGGTGCATGGGGATTTGATAATACCCACTCTTCAGGTCCATGACACTGAACCACTTGGCCCCAGACAGACTCTGCAAAGCATCTTCTATCCTGGGGGTAGTATACTGATCAGGAATGGTCCTCCGGTTAAGAGTCCTATAGTCTATGCAGAATCTCAGCGACCCGTTTTTCTTCCTTACCACCACAATGGGGGAGGCATATGGACTTCTGGACTCTTTAATGACCCCTGTCTTCGTTAGCTCTGCCAACGGTTCCCGCAAATCTTCCTGATCAGCCAGTGGAACTCTTCGAACCCTCTCCCGGAAGGGCTTGTCTTCTTGAAGACGGATTTTATGGGTGGCGCTCCTCGCACACCCCACATCAAACTCATCTTCAGAGAAGATTTTCCTCCACCGAGTCAGCTGAGCCTTGGCTCTCTCCTTCCATTTCTGAGGCAAGGCTGTATCTTCGAGGCAGAGCTCTTCCAAGGTGGCTTCTTCGCCTTTTGACTTCAATTCAGACAGGGTCACTGGGGTGGCAGGGTTTACCTTTCCCAATAGCACCCGGGCTGGGATCTTCACAGGAGAATTTGTGACATTTCTGCCACTTACTGGAATCTGTTCCTTTGCTTTCTTCAGTGCCCTCAACGGGACCACTTCAGGGAGTACTTCCAGTCCTTGGTGAGTATTGGAAGGGTCTGGTTCCATGACCACAAAGGGACCTGGTTGCTCCCAGGTGAGTTTTACTGTAGTCTGAAGACAGGTCACCTCACCAGGCTGTAGTATCTTCTCTCTTCTAGACAGTCTCCAGACTCTTCCCACCCCCTCTTCCTGGGCCTTTTGCTCCAGGATCATCTTCTGGTAGACTGTTGCAGCATGGGGTGAATCTTCTGTCTGGGAGAACTCCGTTCTTGCACCAATGAGGCCAGCAGCCTCCGGACCAAGTCAGTGTTGGTCCCTATCAACATGGACATCGTGTTGGCTCCTGGTGGGCGAGGGCAAACCACCGCCAAAGTGTCAAAAGCTTCGGCCTTCCCGGTCACCGAGGGGTCAAAGGCCAGCCTGATCGAAACATAGCCATCGTAGGGGAAACTGCGAGTGCCAATCCCCCCTATCTTCGGGTCTTCCAGCTTCTGCAAAGGTACGTGACTTAAATGCTTCTGATAAAAGTCTCGGTATAAGAGTCACTTGGGCTCCTGTGTCTAAGAGTGCCTTTGCGTAGACTCCCTCCACTTGAATGGAGACTAGAGGGGAGGGTCCAACTAATTTATCCAGGAACTTCTTTGGAGGTATTTTCTCCTTTGGATTTTTTTACTTTTCCAGTGTTTTTTTTTTCTTTCTGGATCTCAACCCTTTTTGAACCTGGTATGCATTGATCTTTTTCTGGTTGTCAAATTGCAACTCCCGACAGACAGTATGGGAGTTTTTAGGAGGGGCATTGTTGCCCTTCCTTTTTTCTTCTGCTTGTCTCTGAACCTTCTTGGAGCTTTCTGTAGGTAGTGGGCGCCCGGCTGACTCCTTCACCGGGGCCCTCTGAAGTTTTCCGCCGGCTGGTATTGAGTGCCTTGGTTCTTCCTTGGGCTGGTACACACCCTCTCAGGGTGTCCAAGTCCTCCACAATTGAAGCAAATGATCTCTTTCCTGATCTTTGGGGATGCTGGAATAGGGACATTCCGGTCCGGTTCCTTCCGGATCTCTTCTTTCTCCTTGACTCCAGAATTCTTGGCCAATAAAGAGGTCAATAAGTCCAGTACTTGGACCATTTGAGACTTCAAAGTTTCTACTTCTGGGTCACGTTCTGTGACTACTGTCATTCTGACTCCTACCGAAACAGGTGGGGTGGTCTTCTCAAACCCCTCTTGATCCTTCATCAAAGCCTCTTCGTCCCTTATGATCCGCACAAGGTCTGTGTAGTTCAGGGCCATGACTCCGTCAGAGGTCTTCAGGTGGAGCCAGACTGGGTCCGACCGCAAGGCTCCCCTTAGGATCTGTTTCATCCTGGTAGCATCTATAACCCGTGGCTGCATTCCTTTTCTCAGTACAATCTGGCACAGCATTCTATTCAGTCTCCGGACATACTCGGACAACTTCTCCTTTGGCTGTTGGAAGGTATGTTCAAATTTATACATCAAGTCTGACACCTTCTCCAGCTGGCCAAACTCTTGATGCAACATAGACAAATAATCCATTGCTGTACACACAGTATTGCTGCACCTAAGATTTTTCACGCTTCAGCAGCAGGGCCTTTCAAGCTCTCACTGATGCGCTGCTTCTTCTGCGCTTCCGGGACTTCCCAACCTTCTTCTGCCTGCATTGCCTGCTCGATCCAAGTATCGAAATCTTCCTCCACAGGAGTTTCCGGTACCCAGCTTCCACATGCACTTTGTTCTTTTTTTGGCATTTAACGACAAAATCCCCCAAAGCAGTCAACAGTTCAGGACCTATGGCGGTCAGGGGGGACTTTGGTGCTTTCGTTTCGCTACTGCCTCCCATTTTGGAGAAGAGTGACGGAGATTAACTGTGGGGAGGTCCCTGGGGACTCTTTCTTCACAGCCCCAGTATGCACTAAGCGATACGTTCTGTCATTTATGTCTTTTATAGTTTGCCCTTTGAACTCCTCTGGGACTCCTCTTGTCCATTCTATTAGCGCATATGTCCCCGAGGTATTTGTCTTCACATCTACCGGCCATGCTTTCCATTTTGGAGATATTAACATTATTAATTGCTTTATCTCTTCTTTCTCCCGGATCTCTCCCGGGAGTTCAATAGCTACTGCCCGGAGTGGATCCACGTCCTCCTCCTCCATTTTGATGCAGTCTCCCGGGCCTATGCTCCACTACAAATTTAAATTCCTGGAGCGCCAGGAACCAACGTGTAATCCTGGCATTAGTCCCTTTACCTTGCCTCATCCATGTTAAAGGGACATGGTCAGAAATCAACCTAAACTTCCTTCCCAAGAGGTAATATCTGAGGGATTCCAGAGCCCACTTAATGGCCAGACATTTTCGTTCAACTATAGCATAGTTTTTTTCCACTGGTGTCAACTTCCTACTGAGGAAGACTACTGGGTGCTCCTCCCCATGAACAACCTGTGACAACACAGCTCCCAATCCTACATCGGAAGCATCAGTCTGGACAACGAACTCGTTTGAAAAATTGGGTGCTATCAGGACAGGGTGTTGGCACAGTGCTGACTTGAGCGCCAAAAAAGCCTTTTCAGCATCTGCATTCCATTCCACCATGACCGATTTCCGACCCTTAGTCAGATCGGTCAATGGAGCCGCCAATGTGGCAAAGTTGGGTACGAATCTCCTGTAGTATCCCACCATGCCCAGGAATGCACGTACCTGCTTTTTTGTGAGGGGGCGGGGCCAATTCTGTATAGCCTCTACCTTGCTAACCTGAGGTTTCACCACTCCTCTACCCACAATATAGCCCAGGTATTTCACCTCCTCCATTCCCAAAGCACATTTTTCAGGGTTTATTGTAAACCCCTCCTTCCAAAGAGAGTCCAGTACTGCCTGGACTTTGGGCAAGTGTGATTCCCAGTCTCTGCTAAAAATGACTATGTCGTCCAAGTACACTGAGGCATACTCCCGGTGAGGTCATAAAATCCTATCCATTGCTCGCTGGAAAGTGGCTGGAGCAGTTTGCAGTCCAAAAGGCATTCGTTTGTACTGAAAACGCCCCTCTGGGGTAGAAAAAGCAGTTTTATCTCTAGCAGCCTTAGTCAACGGGATTTGCCAATACCCCTTGGTAAGGTCTAATGTTGTGATATACCTGGCTGGACCTAGTCTCTCAATAAGCTCATCTACCCGGGGCATGGGGTAGGCATCAAACCGTGAAACCTCATTAAGTTTCCGGAAATCATTGCAGAATCGCAGAGTCCCGTTGGGCTTTGGTACCAACACAATCGGGCTCGACCACTTACTCTGCGATTCTTCAATGATCTCCAGGTCTAGCATCTTCTTCACTTCCTCTGAAACGGCCTTCCTTTGAGCCTCTGGGATGCGATAGGGCCGGACAAAAACTTTGACTCCAGGTTCCGTGATAATATCATGTTCTATAACACTAGTTAGCCCTGGCAAGTCTGAAAACTTTTCTTTATTTCTCTGCAAGAACTCTTTTGCCTGCTGACTTTGGATTTTAGACAGGGTACTTGCTACTTGGACACTCTCCACCCCAACCTGGGGCTCAAGTCTTGCACTAGCCTGGGAGGTCACCGGTTCCCTGTCAGCCCAGGGCTTTAACAAGTTGACATGATATATCTGATACGGTTTCCTCTTGCCTGGCTGGTGGACTCTATAATTTACCTCTCCCACTTTTTCCACAACTTCAAAGGGACCTTGCCATCTGGCCAAGAATTTACTTTCCACAGTGGGAATTAGCACCGCTACTCGATCCCCCACTTGGAAGTGCCTTATTTTAGCAGCCCTGTTATAGACCCGTCGTTGAGCCTCCTGGGCTTTTTGCAAATGCTCCTTGACTAGTGGCATCACAGTTTGGATCCTTTCCTGCATTTGGGAGACATATTCAAGAACACTCTTATGCTGAACAGGTTCACTTTCCCATTCCTCTTTAACAAAGTCAAGTAGTCCGCGAGGTCTCCGCCCATATACCAACTCAAAGGGCGAAAATCCCGTGGAGGCCTGGGGCACTTCCCTGATAGCAAACAGGAGAGCTGGTAACAGGCAGTCCCAGTCTTTCCCATCCCTTTGTACCACTCTCTTGAGCATAGACTTAAGGGTCTTATTAAAGCGTTCCACTAACCCGTCCGTTTGGGGATGGTAGACCGATGTGCGCAGCTGTTTAATCCGGAACAGCTTGCACACATCGGCCATAACTCTTGACATAAACGGGGTGCCCTGGTCTGTGAGTATTTCCTTGGGAAAACCAGTCCGTGTAAACAACTGGAACAATTCCCGGGCAATAGCCTTAGAGGAGGTATTCCGAAGGGGAAGCGCCTCAGGATATCGGGTGGCATAGTCAAGAATCACCAATATGTAGGAGTAACCTCGAGCTGACTTTACCAAGGGACCCACTATATCCATGGCTATCCTCTTGAACGGGACCTCAATTATGGGCAGAGGGATCAAAGGGCTCCGGAAGTGGGTCACCGGAGCGGTCAACTGACAGGTGGGACAAGAGGTACAGTATTTCTTTACCTCTGCTTTCAGACCTGGCCAGTAAAACCGGTCGGTGATCCGTGCCTCCGTCTTCTCAACTCCCAGGTGTCCCCCTAACACATCGTCATGGGCCAGGTCCAGAACCTTTCGTCTATATTGTTGGGGTACCAACAATTGTTCTACCACATTTTCTCTCACCTTGGTAACCCGATACAATAACTCATTATATATTGCGAAGTGTGGCCACCGCTCATTCGCACCTGGCTCTTGGGGAACCCCATTTACTACTACAACTTGTTCCCGTGCATGGGCCAAAGTGGGATCCTGCATCTGAGCAGTACCAAACGCCCCCTGGGGAACACCCAAATCTGGCAGGGCAGGGGTAGAGGCCACTTCCTCGTCCTCTTCCCCCAGCATTACCTGAAGTGGGGAAGGTCCTCCCCCCTCAGTGTTTTGGTAGGTCTGTGGACCACATATCTTGACATTCTCAACAGTATCAGCACTACTTTCATCACCATTAACCCAGCCATTGGCAATTTCATCATTTGGATCCACATTAAGAACATTTGGCAGTTCAGGGTTATTCCTCTCAGCAGCAGGAACAGGGAGGCTAGTTTCTCCCCAATCTCTGAACTGTTCTCCTTGTTCCCACAGTTTTGTAAACAACGGACAGTCTCGTCCTATTATAACATCACGTACCAAGTTCTTTACCACCCCCACCTCTTGAGTACCAGTGCCACATGCTGAGGAGATGGTCACCGAGATGAGAGGGTACTCTCTAGTGTCCCCGTGAATGCACACCACCCGTAAGGTTTTTCTTACTGGACCGATCTTCCCAATTACTCTAGGATGAACCAGGGTTACCATGCTTCCGGAGTCCAACAAAGCCCGGGCAGGGAGATGGTTCACTTGGACTTCACACTCAAATTTTTTCTCACCCAGGTCGAGCTGTGTGGTACATACTTTATGGGCATAAAAAGACCCCCTCTGAAGAACCCCGCATTCCATGGGCTCCTCTTGCAGTGGGCAGTGTGCCCGGGTATGACCCCAGGAATGACATCGCCAACATTGTACATCCCCTCCTCTCCGAACAGGAACAGAACGCTGAGGAGGTACCGGGAGTGACTCTTGACCTTCCGGGGTGTTTGCTCCAGGACTCCTTGGAACATCCTTTCGAAGGGCAGCAGTTGGTCGAACAGGCCATGGTAGACTGGGGCCTATGCGCTTGGTAGGTCCGAGCAGGTCCTCCACCACTGTATATCGTTCCACCATCTCGACAAGGAGGTTTGCTGTTTTGGGGTCTCCATGGCTGACCCACCGTTGAAGGTCGTCTGGCAGGGATCTCAGGTATCGGTCCAGCACAACCCGTTCCACGATTTGGGGGCCCGACAACACCTCAGGCTGCAGCCATTTTTTTACCAGTTGCACCAGGTCATGCATTTGAGACCGAGGTGGCCGATCTGGACGATACTTCCATTGCTGTACTCGTTGGGCCCGAACGGCCGTAGTCACCCCCAGACGAGCCAGAATTTCTTCCTTTAACTTTTGATAGTCTTTAGCATCATCGGGTGGCAGGTCAAAGTAGGCTTTTTGAGGATCACCGGTGAGAAAAGGGGAAATGAGGCCGGCCCACTGGTCCTGAGGCCACCCTTCTCTCTCTGCCGTCCTCTCAAATGTAGCAAGAAATGCCTCTACATCATCGCTCAGGGACAATTTCTGCAAAAAATGGCTTGCCCTCACCGTCACCTGGTTGCCAGGGGCAACAGCCGCTTGCTCCCGAACCTGAGATAGCTGCTGCACTGCTTCCTTTAAGACAGCCACCTGAGCCTGCATAACCTCTTGTTGGGCTGCTTGCTGGGCTGCCAACTGGGTCACCAACAGGCGAGTATTTTCTTGCTGCAGCTGATTTGCTTCCTCATGGCGAGTTTGCGCTTGCATATTAGCCAGGGACAGCTGTTTAATTAGCTCCTCCATTGCTTCAGCTTTCAACGTTTGTGCAGCTTTAACCCAGGACATATATCCAATGTACTGTCCCTTTTAACTGTTCAATGTCAAGTTCAATGCAAAGATTAAAAAAAAAAAAAAAAAAAAAAAAAAAAATTTTTTTTTCTTCTTATGCCTGTTATTCTGTCCTGCCCGCATTCGAGCACCAGTGTAGCGTTCGGGGAACCAGCTAGATCGCAGGACACAGGCTTTTCAAACAAAAGGACGTTTATTAAACTTAAATGGCTTCACAGCAGCAAAACAAAAAGAAATAACAGTCTCACCGACTTGTAGAGCTTATAACTGCTGTTGCAGTTAAACAGTCCTTACTTGGTGTTGCAGGTAAGTTTCCCAGCTAGCAGGCTTCCATGCAGGCCACTGCCATGTACATTCACAGCTTTCCAGAGCTTTTCACAGCCTCCACAGCTTTTGCAGTGTCCACCATTCACCATGCACAGACATCACTACACTCCTTCCTCTCACCTAAAACTTCCTGTCTCTCTTAAACCACTTCCTTGGACAGGTGTGTTAACTCTTTCTGTTCCCTTAAAGGAACCACAGCCCAAACAGAGGGGAAATATAGCGTCCTTCCAGGACCCAGCCACGGCGTCCTGTACAATATATATGACACAGTACAACCCCCTTTGTATACCAGCACAATAATGGACACTCACCACCAAGTTACTTAACTATAACGGTTTACTGTAAGCAACAATGTAAAAGAGTAACTTGAGTACAATATCTTATGCAGATCCCTGCAATAAAGGTGTACACGTTATATGCATATGACATTCAGTTAGGCGATAACAATGGTATTAACCCCGCTGCAGCTATCCTCCCTCGTGAGCAAAGAAATGGCGCCCAGCTATGTCCTAACTACCCAGTCAGGCCTGACTATAACTGTGGGTATAGTTGGGTGAGGAATCTTCGCTAGCAACTGTCGGTGGTGCACATAGAGAAACAAATTGTAATCCAATAAGGGGGGTTTGTGAATAACCGCTAACTTGGCAAACTGGAGAGACTGGCAAACTCAGTTCAGGACAACAGTCTCTCCAAAGTATAACTGTATTCAATAGAAGGCCTAGGCAAAGTTATTGATTTAAGGTTCCGAGCAGGCGCTCTCTCACCCAAACCGGACCGACTCCTGTCCGGTTCCTCCGCTACTGTGAGTGGCGTCACAGTGGTCCGCGATGCACCGAGTCTTTGGTCCTTCAGAGGATGATGGCACCTCAGGTGGATCGGATGCTCTGCAGACTCCCCAGCGGAACGGAAACTCTCTGGAACAGGAACGCGAGACCCAGGCTTCAGGCCTAGCGCGTGCAGCAGGTGAGTGCAGGAGATCCTCTTACAAGGAGGGCGGCGTTCCAAGAGCGCGAGCAAGCCCCGCCCATCCCTTTTTAACGTCCACCCCAGCAGTCCTTGCGCGGGGAATGGCACCCTGGGTGCTGCAAAGCATGCCGGGAAATGTAGTCCTGCGGGTAAAACGATACCCCGCTACATATATATGTAGCGATACCTTCAACTAAGAGGGCAGATTTAGTTTGGGCCCTGAAGACAGCTCCGCCAACCCCCGGCAATTTACTCGACCCCCTACTGGCACAGTTAGTCTAGGGTAATATGTGTATATCTTATGCTCTATGATTAAATTCAAACACCAAGACAGTGATAAAAGAATAACAAATTTACTTTCTATGGCAATGGAAATCAACAGTGATAACCGATCATAAGAATCTATCTGCAGAGCCCTGCAGCAGTAGTCACACTATAACTATAGAGATATGGCGCACACGCGCCACGTGTAACAGTACTTCACTATGCACCCTATGGCGCAGCAACTAAATAAACTACCTAGATGGCCAGGCCTGACCATATAACTCAGTCTCTAGTAGGGGTAAAATTCTTCGCATGCAAGTCTTTAAACGGTGGTGCACATTTCAGGAACACATTTGTAATCCAAGGGGGGGGGGGGGTAAAAGTGCCAACACAGTACACTCCACTAAAGATCCGTTCAACTCAGTTCTGCTTTGGATCTCAAATGGGGAAAAGAACTCAAATAGGAACTAGTGGGCCACGGCAGTCTGTAGGCCTAACAGTGATATAAAGTATTTGTGGATTGAGCAAGTGCTCGCTCACCCCTCCGGACGCGATCCCAGTCCGGGAACTTCCACCTGCTGTGTCTCCTCACACAGCTCTGCAGCAGTCTGGTCTCCAGCTCAGCAGCGGTTGAAGAAAACCGAGTCAGATGCCACCCAGGCTCGAGATGGGGTGGAAGGCTCTTTGGGTAACAGCGCAAGGCCCAGGCTTCAGGCCTTGCACCACGGTGAATCCGCACAGGAAGATCTCTCCCTTGAAGTCTCGTGTCCCAAAGAGGCCGAGCCCAGCCTCGCCTCCTCCTTTTATAACCCCTCCCATGAGTCTCTGGGGTGGAAACATTGCTGAAAGGGGTTCTGGGTAACGTAGTCTCTCTCCTCTGCTTTCACTTCCAGTAAAGTCTCTTCTCTACTCCCTCCCGACTCACCTCTCACCCGGAAAGTCCTGTCTCTCTCTATTAAAGGGGAATACCCCGCTACACACTCCCCCGACTTAAATTCTTTGGTCTCCCAAAGACAATTCTAGCATACACTGCGTACAACCCTAGACAACATTTCGTATGACGTTGGCATAGGGAATTCCCACCAAAACAAAGGGGTTGAATTCCCTTGCCCACAGGTCACATTATCATGAGTGGCCTGCCTAACTGTGCCAGAGAGTGAGTGGGGGTTGCCCTCCACCCAATGAACAGTGGAGGGATCCGGATTCTCTACACTCCTCCTGGCAGTGACCACAGAATCTTCTGAGCTCTTCCCCATTTGTGGGTAGGTCAACTTTTTGGGAGGCCTTATGACTCTGCGAGCCCTTTGTTCTCTTGAGGTTTCTGGCTCTGGCGCCACAGGCTCTTCTTCTGTAGCAGGCTCGGGCGACACGGCAGGCTCTGTAACATCTGCTTCAGGAGCCGAGGGATATATAGAGTCTCTAGGGTCCTTTCCAGAGTAAGTATCACAAGCATCCTCCCATAATCTGATGAAGGACTAGATGGGATGAACTCAGCAGCTTCTGCATTCAGTTGTCCATCTATAGTGTCTTCAGTAGTTGGAAGATCTATAGCGGAAGTTCCTGGAGTTGGGGAAGGCCACAGCCAGTCGAGTTCTCTTCCTTCATCTCCACTGAGTTCAGAGGCCTCTCCATCTTCAGCCCGAGAGGTCTGGGACCGAGTGTTTGGCCTGGGGGTATCTAGAATAGAGACTGGTTCAGGGGAGTCCCTCACTGGAGGTTTCCTGACCGCTTCAGCAAGTGGGAGCAGGTGGTTTCGATGCCACGTCTTCAGTGGTACTACCTTTCCTTCTGGCTTCAACTTGTAGACAGGTTGGCCCGGCAGCTTCCTACAGATTACATAGGGTTCAGATCTCCATCTGTCTGCAAGTTTGTGTTTTCCAGGGACCCCCAGATTGCGTAGCAGTACTCGGTCCCCGGGCTGCAGGTCTTGCACCCGGACTTTCAAGTCAAAGTTTCTTTTGTTGCGAGCTCCCCTTTGATCTGAGGCCGCTTGAGCTTGTTCATAGGCTACTTTCAAGCTGTGTCTGAGCCTGTCCACATATCCTTTGTGGGATGTGGCTGAGGAATGGTCTAAAGAGGTGCCAAAGGCCAGGTCCACAGGTAACCTTGCTTCTCTCCCAAACATGAGTCGATATGGGGAGTAGCCTGTAGCATCACTGGTGGTGCAGTTGTAAGCGTGTACTATAGCTGCTATGTGTTTGCTCCAATGTTGTTTCTTCTCACTATCCAGAGTTCCCAACATGTTGAGCAGGGTTCAGTTAAACCTCTCCGGCTGAGCATCTCCCTGTGGGTGATAAGGTGTGGTTCGAGTTTTCTTGATTCCTAACGAATCCAGGAGTTTCCGGATCAGTCGACTCTCAAAGTCCCTTCCTTGATCTGAATGAAGTTGCTGGGGCAGCCCATAATGGACAAAATACTTCTCCATAAGTACCTTGGCTACTGTGGAAGCCTTCTGGTCTTTGGTTGGGAAAGCTTGGGCATACCGGGTGAAAAGATCGGTTATCACCAGAACATTTCCTAGTCCACTCAGGTCGGGTTCGAGGCAGAGGAAATCAATGCATACCAGATCCATTGGGCCTTGACTTTGTAGATGGCCCATTGGGGCAGCTTGATGGGGTAAAGTCTTCCTCTGGATGCAACGTGCACATGAATGGCAGTACTCTTCCACTTCTGCCCTCATGCAGGGCCAATAGAACCGACTTCTGACAAGTTGAAAGGTCCTTTCCGCCCCTAGGTGGCCGTGATTGTTATGTAAGGCAATCAGAACAGTCTCTCGATGTTTTTCCGGAAGAAACAATTGCCATTTATCTTCCAGGTCATCAGAGGGGCCCCTTCGGTAAACCACTCCGTGATGCACCTATAACCTGTCCCACTCTTTCCTCAACAGGCGAGCTTCCTTTGAGGAGTGACTCAGGAGTCTGTTTGGATCCTGATTCTCCAGGGCTTCCAGAACCAATTTCCCCATAGGGTCTTCTAATTGGTCGCATCCTAGTTCCTTCTTGGACAACTTTGGCAGATGGTCTTCCTCCAGTTGAGTTACTCCACAGTATTGTTTGGGGACTCCTACCATGGTAGCTCCTATCTCTTCCGCCCTTGAGCCTCCTCTGGCTTGCAATTCAGCCCCTTGACAAAGGGCCCGCACCCCGTCAGGTGCCACTTGAGTCCAGTCTTCCATGTCACTGGTGGGGCCATGAGATCTCCTGGACAGAGCGTCTGCATCTCGATTTCCAATCCCTGGCCTGTACTTTAGGCTGAAATTGAATCCAGACAATGCGGCCAGCCACCTGTGTCCAGTGGCGTCCAGCCTTGCTGTAGTGAAAAAGGTAGGTAAGGGGGTTGTTGTCGGTCTTCACAGTGAACTCCGCCCCATACAGGTAGTCTTTGAGCTTGTCTACTACCGCCCACTTAAGGGCCAGGAACTCCAGCTTGTGAGTGGGGTAGTTCTTCTCGGAGGGGGTCAGGCTCCTGCTCACGTAGGCAACAGGCCGCAGTTGTCCTTCATGTTCTTGGTAAAGTACTCCTCCCAGACCATCATGACTAGCATCTACGTGTAGTTCATAGGGTTTGGTCGTGTCAGCGTAGGCCAAGACTGGGGCAGTGGCTAGGTTCTTCTTCAACGCCTGGAAGGCCTCTTCACACTTTTGGTTCCACTGATCTTTGACTGACTCTCCTGGCTTCCTGGGCCCTGAGTCGTCCTCTTCCCCCTCGGTCTTGAGTAGTTCATTCAATGGCCTAGCAATTCGGGCGAATCCTTCCACAAACCTCCTGTAATAGGAGCAGAACCCTAAGAAGGATCTGAGTTCTGTTACTGTGGTGGGTCGTGGCCAGGAGGTAACTGCCTCCAATTTCTCAGGGTCTGTGGCCACCCCTTCTTCAGACACTATGTGCCCCAGATAGTTCACAGAAGACTGGTAGAACCGACACTTCTCAGGCGAAAGCTTGAGTCCCTCCTCACTGAGTCTCCTCAACACTTTTTCCAGCCTCTCCTCGTGTTCCTCCAAGGTTCTCCCAAAGACAATGACATCGTCCAGGTATAGAAGGACTTCAATAAGGTTCATGTCTCCTACAGTCTTCTCCATGAGACGTTGGAAGGTAGCAGGAGCTCCAGACAGTCCCTGGGGCATTCGATCAAACTCAAAGAACCCCACTGGGGTTATGAAGGCTGTCTTCTCCTTGTCTTCTGGATGCATAGGGATCTGATAGTATCCACTCTTGAGATCCATAACGCTGAACCACTTGGCTCCAGACAAACTCTGTAAAGCGTCCTCTATCCTCGGAGTGGTGTACTGGTCGGGTATGGTTCTCCTGTTGAGAGTCCTGTAGTCTATACAGAGCCTCAATGACCCATTCTTCTTCCTGACCACCACTATCGGGGAGGCATAGGGGCTTCTAGACTCCCGGATCACACCAGTCCTCTTGAGTTCTGCAAGTTGTTCCCTTAGATCCTCCAGATCTGCTAGTGGGACCCGCCTGACCCTCTCTCTGAAGGGCTTGTCTTCTTGGAGGCGGATCCGATGGGTGGCACTCCTTGAACACCCCACATTGAACTCATCTTTGGAGAAGATCTCCTCCCATCTGGTCAACAGGGCCTTGGCTCTCTCTTTCCAAGCCCTGGGCAGATTCGGGTTTTCCATGGACAGCTTCTCCCAAACATCTCCTCCTTCACCCGTCCCCTTGACTTCTGACAAGTTGACAGGGGCAGCAGGGCTCACCTGGCCCAGCAGCATCCTGGCTGGGATTTCCATGGGGCCATCTGTAGTGTTCCTAACACTCACCGGAACTCTACAATGGGCCTTCTTCAGGGCCTTCAGTGGAATCACTTCTGGTATCACTTCCAGACCGGGGGACTCTTCCCTTGGGTCGGACTCCAACATGACAAAGGGTCCAGGCTGCTCCCAAGTAAGCTTCACAGTGGCTCTGAGACAGGTTACTTCGCCGGGCTGCAACACTACCCCTTCTCTTCCAAGTCTCCACACCTTCCCTATCCCCTATGCAGGGGTCTTCTGCTCTAGGACCAGCCATTGGTAGGCCATCTTCAGCATGGGGTGGATCTTGGTGAGCGCTTGCCCCTTCTCTTCCACTAGAGGGGTCAGGAGTCTTCGGACCAGGTCCGTGTTTGTCCCTATTATAAGGGAACGCTTGTTGGCTCCTGGCAGTCGAGGGCACACAACTGCCAGGGTGTCAAACACTTCGGCCTTCCCAGCCACGGATGGGTCAAAAGTCATCTTGACGGGCAGATAGCCATCGTAGGGGAAACTCTGGGTTCCAATCCCACATATTTCCAGTCCCTCTATCTTCTGGATGGGCAGGTGACTCAAGTGTTAATCGTAGAAATCCCGGTATAATAGGGTCACTTGTGCCCCAGTATCCAAGATTGCTCTGGTGTAGACTCCCTCCACTTGAATGGGCACTATAGGAGATGGGCCTACCAGCTTCTCCGGATATGGCCTGGCAGGGGTCGCCTTCTTCTGGCCCTTTCCCTTCGGACTCTCTCTCGTCCAACTCCCTTTGGACTTTAATCTTTCTTGAGCCTGGTATGCATTGATTTCCCTCCTTTCAATGGGTGTACAGACCCGCTGAGGGATACTATTGTTTTTCTTAGGTGTGCACCCCTTCTGGGGAGTGCTGTGCCTCTTCTGAGGCTCTTGCCCCCTTTCTCTGGGGTGTATCTCTGTTGAGGAATGTTGTGTTTCCTCTGAGGTGTTTTATCTCCTCTTTTCTTCTGCTTCGCATTCAGCTTGGAGCTCACTGAAGGTGATGGGCACCCGGTTGACTCCTTCACCGGGGCCCTCTGAAGTTTCCCGCCGGCTTGCGGTTGTCCGTTTTCTTCTTCTTGGGACTGGAACATGTAGCTGCAATATGGCCAATTCCTCCACAGTTAAAGCAGACTATATCTCCCCATTCTTGTAAAGATGCGGGTGCTGAGGCAATTGGGAATAGTTCCTTCCTTGGTACTTCTCTCCTGGGACCCTCTGGGTCTCTTGCTATCAGAGAGGTCAACATCTCTAACACCTTGGACATTTGTGATTTTAGAGTGTCTACCTCTGAGTCTCTTTCAGGGGTCATCACTGGGTTGACTAACACCTGTGCGGGGACAACATTTGTCTTAATCATTTGCTGGTCCTGTTGTAGTGCCTCCTCATCTCTGATGATTTTTATCAAATCAGCATAAGTCAGTAACGTTCCTCCTCCCGAGGTTTTCAGGTGCAGCCAGACTGGATCCGAGCGCAACGCTCCCTTTAAGACTTGCTTCATTCTTGCCGCATCTGTATCTTGGGGCTTCATTCCCTTCTTCAACACAATCTTGCACAGCAACCTGTTCAGTCTCCTCGCATACTCTGAAAGTTTCTCCTTCGGCTGTTGGAAAGTATGTTCAAATTGGTAGACCATCTCTGTCACCTTTTCCAATTGACCAAACTCTTCCTGTAGCATGGCTAGACAGTCTTGAGCCGTGCAATCTGCATTCCCAAACCGAAAACTTTTCACTGCTTCTGCTGCTGCGCCTTTGAGGCTTTCTATCACTCGTTGCCTCTTCTGCGCTTCAGGCACCTCCCATGCCTCTACTGCTTGTAATGCCTGTTCCACCCAGGTATCAAATTCTTCCTCCCCTGCAGGAACAGGGAGCTTCCATGAGAATGTCTTCAGTCTCCGGTAGCTAGTCTCTACATGCACCGTGCTTGTCTTCTGACATTTGATTAGGAGATCCCCTATTGCCTTTATCAAATCTAGTGATATAGCAGTGGCAGGTGCGGGTGCCACCGGGGGTGTCACCCAGTCTCCTCTTTCTGGTGAGGTACGGGCCGCAGCCTGCGGTGATCCCATCGGTGATGGTTCCTTCTTTATAGTTACTGCGTGCGCCAACCTATAGGTTCTGTTGTCTGGCGTCCGCACACACTTGCGCTTGCAAGCCTCTGGCATCCCATCCCCGTACTCCACTAGTGCATACTGATATGAAGTGTCTGGGTCTGACTTTATATCCATCACCCACGGTGTGTGATCTGGGGACACTAACTTCATTAACTCCTCCACCATCTCAGTCGACCATTCCTCCCCAGGGAGGCTGATGACTATCGAGTTGTTTGGCTCTGCCCTAGAGGCTTTGCACCACTCTTCTACTGCTTGTGGGTCCATGCCGGCACTTCTGGCGTTCACCTGCTGTATCAGGATCCCAGACGAGAACACCACGTGTAGCGATACCTTCAACTAAGAGGGCCGCAGATTTAGTTTGGGCCCTGAAGACAGCTCCGCCAACCCCCGATAATTTACTCGACCACCTACTGGCACAGTTAGTCTAGGGTAATATGTGTATATCTTATGCTCTATGATTAAATTGAAACACCAAGGCAGTGATAAAAGAATAACGAATTTACTTTCTATGGCAATGGAAATCAACAGTGATAACAGATCATAAGAATCTATCTGCAGAGCCCTGCAGCAGTAGTCACACTATAACTATAGAGATATGGCACACACGCGCCACGTGTAACAGTACTTCACTATGCACCCTATGGCGCAGCAACTAAATAAACTACCTAGATGGCCAGGCCTGACCATATAACTCAGTCTCTAGTAGGGGTAAAATTCTTCGCATGCAAGTCTTTAAACGGTGGTGCACATTTCAGGAACACATTTGTAATACAGGGGGGGGGGGGGTAAAAATGCCAACAGTACACTCCACTAAAGATCCGTTCAACTCAGTTCTGCTTTGGATCTCAAATGGGGAAAAGAACTCAAATAGAAACTAGTGGGCCACGGCAGTCTGTAGGCCTAACAATGATATAAAGTATTTGTGGATTGAGCAAGTGCTCGCTCACCCCTCCGGACACGATCCCAGTCCGGGAACTTCCACCTGCTGTGTCTCCTCACACAGCTCTGCAGCAGTCTGGTCTCCGGCTCAGCAGCGGTTGAAGAAAACCGAGTCAGATGCCACCCAGGCTCGAGATGGGGTGGAAGGCTCTTTGGGTAACAGCGCAAGGCCCAGGCTTCAGGCCTTGCAACACTGTGGATCCGCACAGGAAGATCTCTCCCTTGAAGTCTTGTGTCCCAAAGAGGCCGAGCCCAGCCTCGCCTCCTCCTTTTATAACCCCTCCCATGAGTCTCTGGGGTGGAAACATTGCTGAAAGGGGTTCTGGGTAACGTAGTCTCTCTCCTCTGCTTTCACTTCCAGTAAAGTCTCTTCTCTACTCCCTCCCGACTCACCTCTCACCGGAAAGTCCTGTCTCTCTCTATTAAAGGGGAATACCCCGCTACATATATATATAATTTATTTTTTTTGAGTGAGATTTAGCTGAGACGATATAGCGTTTTCCAGGGGTCTCAACAAGAGTGACAGGCTGCTGAGACGGTTTTGCATGGCTGCAAGGGTCTCAATTAATGAGAATTGGGTTACTGAGAAGGGATAGAAACACCTGGTTTGTTTCCCATACCCTTAAGCGAGCAGTATAAGGTATAAGGACAACGTCCGTTTGAATCGTAGGTTCCGTAGGGGCCACTAACGAACGAAATGGGACACAACGAATGGTAATAATTTGATAGGACATAAAGAATGTAATAACAAATCTTACTTGCGACAGTGGGCCATGTGAGTGAGTTCACAGCGGACTGTGGCTGGAGTGAAACATATCGGGAAGGTGTAGCGTGATGCCGTGCATGACGCAAATCAACGAGGTTTGGTGTAGAAAATAGAACGCAAAAATTGCGTACGAATAATTAGTAAGCTCCACTGCGGGAACCGAACATATGGTACGGGTGACATCACGAGTGGTCACGAATTTTTACATGACAAACAAGGTAACGAATCCGACCTGGGACAGTGATCGTGCGACTGGTTCGCTTTGGACTGGAGCGGGTGTGCAACACATCCAAAGAGTGTGGTGTGGCACAGTGCATGACGCACAGAAAATAACTTTGGTTTGGTAAATAAATGAGAGAGAAGAACCGTGTACAAACGATTTGTAAGTTCCGCTGCAGGAACTAAAACACACAGCATAGGGAAAACAACGAATGGCAACGGTGGAAAGCATGCAACGTATCTGATGCAAGTCGGTTGTAAAGAGAAATGACTCTGATACGAATCGGTGTAAAATGTATGAAATAAATCCGATACGAATCGGTAGTAAGGAGTATTAAATGAATCTGATACGAATTGGTTGTAGAGTGTATGCTACCCCTTGCTCTGAAACTGAACACCTACCAACCACCCATCCCCCCAGGCTAATTAACTGCAGAGAAGGCACCAGCTGGGTCTAATTACCACCTCAATCTGCCAAAGAACCCATACAAACAATAAATGCTAATCTCCAAATGGATGAGACGGCAACCCCCATGGACAGTTAATTTTATAACCAGTAAAGCCGAGTGATATCGGACAACGACCGACAGTGGCTCGGAGGCTTGGATTTACAAATGAATCGTATGTTTGGCAGAAGGAACTTACGAATGTAAAACGCCTGTGCTGAATGATGCTGGGACATGAGCGATAATAACTCGGAGGCAGGTTTTTTACGAAAGGGATGCAGGACAGAACTGCAAGATTGCACATGATACGAAAAGGTTTGAATACTACCTGCGACAGTGAGTGGGAACCGCCGATGAAGACCACAAATGAAGAAGCTGCAATGCACTTGCGTTTGAATGCGCAGACTTACGAACATGAGGTGAGCTGAGACGAGTCGGCCCAGTGACGTGTAGTACCGCACACTGAACCGACAAAGAGCATGGGTGAGTGGGCTGCTTAAATACCCTCCGGGCTCCTCCCATAAACTCAGGCCACCATACTGGCCTTCTTATTTATCTGTGTGTAAAAAAATAAAAAAATAAAAAAGTTATTATTAATTATATATGTTGCATTCATAAAGATTTCAGACCCCCTTCACTTTTTCAATTTTGTTGTTGCAGTCTGATACTACAGTTGTTTAGTTAATTTTTACCCCATAATGACAACGTGAAAACAGAGTTTTAGAAATTAAATATCACATTGGCATAAGTATTAAGACCCTTTGCAACAACACTTGCAATTTAGCTTGGGTGCCTCCCATTTCTCTTGATCATTGCTGAGATGTTTCTACACCTTGATTGGAGTCCACCTGTGGTAAATTCAATTGAAATTCAATTGATTGGACATGATTTGGAAAGGCACACACCTCTCTATAAAAGGCCTTACAGATGACAATGAATACTCTATCAGAGCAAAAACCATGAGGGCAAATGAACTACCTGTAAAGCTTAGAGACAGTATTATTGCAAGGCACAGATCTGGGGAAGGCTACAAAAATATTTCTGGGGGGCGTGGCTGGATCCCGAGCGCGATGGACGTGTGATCTCCCTGCTCTCCATGGACCTGCTTGTACTAAGCTCTACATGGGGACACAGCTGCAAATAGATGGGGAGGAATCGCACTACTGGCTCGCAGAAACAGGGGGGTACCACGGGACAGCTTTACCTACCGGGTCCCCCGATCCAGTCCCACTTTACACAGCCTCTGGGGACCTCCATGCTGGAAGCAGACATCATGGCGCTGTTGCGCGCCATGCAGCCTTCTCCTCCTCCTTCAGAGGCTTCAGAATCGCTGCGGGCGGCTTCAGAGGACACCAAGTTACCCAGTGGTAGTCCTGCCGCACATACAACGGCTCCATCAATCCTGCACGGCCCGCCTCTATCAATCCATGTGGAGCAGCCTCTGCCATCTTGCTGGGACAATCTCGGCACGGCCCCATTAGCCCCATGGGTGAGCCTCTCTTGCTCCCTCACTTTCTAAGGGCCCTGCTCATGACTCCCTCTCCCTCTCCCCCGGCATTCCGGCATTGGGGACTCCCTCCTTTGCTTCTCAGACTCCATCTTCTGCCCCGGGCTCTCCAAAGCCACAGAGGCCTCTCTGCTAACGTGAGCCCAGCATCGCATGTCTGACTGCGGCCCTCACCCTTTCCTGATCCCTCAAAGGAACCCCCTCTTCTCCCTGTGCGGTCCACCCACTTAGAAGAGCAGAGAGACTGGTTTGAACCGTGGGCCTCACCTGCGCAGGCTATAGTTTTTTTTTTTTATAAATTCTTTATTTTTTCCTTTTTTCATAAGTTACACGTGTAGCGGCCTCACCCTCTCTCTCTTCTTTAACGGTTACTTTGGCTTCGGTCTAGGGGTACCTTGAAGGGGAGAGCGAGGTGCTCCATGGCCCATGTCCTCTAGATTACAGCATGTAGAGGTGAAGGCCAGTATCAGATTACATTCGAGCTGTGTATACGCTCAGAGCCAAGTCTGTTCTGCTGATAACCCCCCTTTGCTCCCAGTAATTGGAGTACCACACGCTGAAAAAGGTCCAACACGTATTTATTCCGTAACGGCAAACAAATAGTCCTTTGCGAGCAGACAGTTTGAGACCCATAGAACAGTTCAGTATTGGTGGGGATTAGGTCAAGGCACAATCCTTAAAGAAACTAAACCGTTGAGGTTTCACCAACGGTTGCTAAGCACAGTGGCTGTAAAATTGACTTTTTTGGCTTCAGAGTCTCTTCCAGCGACTCTAGTGAACAGGAACTGGAGTTACCTTCGCTACGTTGCAGCCCCTGTCAGGGGGAAGACATCCCTCCAAGAGAGTTACCAGAGGCCCCGCCGTCACCGGATTAATGCTGTACCGGGCTATTCGGAAGGGTTACACTCCCTCCTCACCTCAGATACGGGTCCCAACACCTTAGGGCCCCTCGGACTCCTCCACCCTCGCGGAACCCAGTCGAAGTACTGGGTCCCAGGCCTTGGCCGTAGTACCTCACCCCAGGCTTAAGGTGCCTGGGATGGACTCCATCCCTCGCTCCGGCCAGGTCAAGGGCACCTGGGCCCGGAACTACGGAACGCCAGCACCCGGGCTGAAGGTGCCTGGGCGTGGCCGCGTCCTCCAACTCTGAACCCCGGGGTCAGGGCGTCCGCCCCTTTTATCTCCTCTCCCTCTGCGTCACAGCGGGTTCCCCGCCCCGCTGTACCGGCGCCAGGAAAGGACAAAAAGGAATAGTCTTGCGGTGCAGGTTCAACTCTGGCCCAGGGCGACAACGCCACCCGCAGGTCACAGGGAACCTTGCACCATCAGAGTCCTCCAAGAACCACAAAAGGGATTATCAGATTCCCTAACAATTAGTACTTCTGGGTTAAATAACCCAGATGCTCCCCCCCAAATTTAAATGACCGCTACACTCTCCCCCCTGTGATTTGACACTGGTCCCCAGTGTCTGGTCCAAACTCACATCCCACAAAGGTGGTGACATAAGCTCCGCCCAGAGACTAAACCATACAATTTAGCCCTGAATTGTGCCAAGACCTAGAATGGGAAAGGGAAAACATAAAACAGTAACTATAAAACTTTCAATAAAACACTTCTGACATTTACACATGCACAATCCTCCCTCTGGCTATCTAAGTACCACCCATTCTCAGCAGCCTTGACAGATGAATCTCCTGCAGAAGGGAAAAAAACAAACATCCTACCACAATGTGTGTTTTCTTGGAATGAACGGACCTGTCCTTGAAAAGGCCCATTCGCTCCAATGAGTATGGTGGTGCAGGTGTAAAAACAGTCGTTGGGCAGCACTGCCACCTGGTGACAGTGCCACGGTAATGACACTTGGCCAAATCCTCCAGACAACTTTCCTTCTTCTTTCTCTGTGTCTACACTAACTACACCCCAAAGTCATTATCTTCTTTAGCAGTGCAGGGAGAAAGAGGGAGAACAAACAGTAACAGCTCCCATTTCTCCAAAGAGTAAAACGCCCAAATAAAAAAAAACTAGGGCACAGTCCTTGTGTTCCGGCAAGTTCAGTAATGAACAATAAACAGAGCTTACAGGAGTCTTTCCCTCCTAAAGGTAGAACTTTGGGTGCGGCAGGAACAGGGGCTTCAAGTGCTTATCGAAAGTCTCCACATTATATTCAATGTTCTCACCGTCTTTGCGACAAATAAGCACCCTGTCCGCATGGATGTGCCAACCCAACATCCACTCCGCTTTACAGTCCATGAACTTCTTGGACACGGGGGATGAGCACGAAAGGTATCGGCAAGCATGAGGCACTTTGAGCTTTTCCCAGACAAACTCATCATACCATCGCTGCCACAGGACCTCCACTTCAAAAAGCAAGTCCCGGAGTAGGTATGGGTACTCCCACCCATACTCACGGGCAACTCTCTGACAGAAGAGCCGCTGTAGCCGGGCCAGAGGTGGCATTGTGGCACGGTCTCCTTCTCCAGGCTGGACAATGGACTCCAGATGCCGAGGTACTTTAACTACCTCCAGTGGCTTGGACCTAGGAGCCCGCAGTAATGAACGTCGTGTTCCCGTCACCGGAACGGATTAAGCAGTAGGTGATTCAGAGGATGGAAGGGTAGGCAGGAGACCAGATTTCTCCCCGGGCTCCCGGACCTCCACCCGGGGTGTACTATCCCCTGTAGACATGGGCAGATCCCTTGGCACACGGAGCGCGGGTAATGGCATCTTGTCCCAACCCTTGCGGTGAAAGACCTCATCAATCTCGCCATCATCGCCGGCATCTGACAGCGACTTTAGGTCGGAGGTGTCGTACATTTCCGCGGGCAGGTAATTCCCAGTAGTAGATGCAGAATCACCCTCCCTTACGGGCTCTACCGACAATGGACTCCCGACACCTCCAACCACACTCACAGTCCCAACCCCTGGCTCACCTGGGCCTTCCGTACAGGGCCGTTTGAAGGATTTTGGGGGCCCCAAGCAGATTGAGAATTTGGGGCCCCCAAGCAGGGGGGGTGCTACTGATTTTTTTGGAGAAGGGGGGGTGCTAACGCGGGACATTGACGCCGATCGTGAGAGGGGGGGCCGCCAATCATGGGAGGGGGGGCCGCCAATTGCAGGAGGGGGGCCGCCAATCATGGGAGGGGGGCCGCCAATCGCGGGTGGGGGGGCCGCCAATCGCGGGTAGGGGCCGCCAAATCGCGGGAGGGGGGGTCGCCAAATCGCGGGAGGAGGGGGCCGCCAATCGCGGCAGGGGGGCCGCCAATCACGGGAGGAGGGGGCCGCCAAATCGCGGGAGGAGGGGGCCGCCAATCGCGGGAGGGGGGCCGCCAATCGCGGGAGGGGAGGCAGCTCTGCTGGGGCCCCAGGCCAGCTGGGGGCCCCAAGCAGTTGCTTGCTTTGTCTGTCCTGTTCCGACGGCCCTGCTTCCGTAGAACAGGGATGTCCAGGGCTCTTCCCTCCGGATCCATCCAGGCCAGGCAAGCGGCGGGGCGAAGCTCTTCCACGACCATAGGATGCCTGTACAAGGCCGACTTTCCTCTTCAGAGGTGGGAGCAGGGAGCTTGTGGTGACCGAAACAGCATCCTCGGATTTTTCAATCTCAGTCTCTGGTTGGGCACTCTCTTTGCCCTGGTCAGCGCGCACAGAAATCTCCGCAAAGGCCTGGATCTCCCCTTCCGGAGTGGCGGTACCTGTGAGGCAGTTGAGGTGGAAGGCTCTGGGCCTTTCTGTGAATGGCTCCACCTCAAAAAGAAACTCCTTGCAGGCCTCACATCGCCCGAATGGCTTCAAGCTGATCACCAGTCCCGAGCAGCCGGGACTGATCACACCAAGGGCCTCTATGTCTCTGCATACATACAGAGCCAAACGTCCTCTGGGCCTGAGTCTTATTCCTGTGTCCATTATGGAAGCAGCAAAGGAAGTCATCTTCGTGGGGTAAGGAACCGGAATCCACGGGGTACTTGAGGTCATCCCGACTGTCTGCTGCTCCATTGCGCACTGACCAACTCGCGCCAGAATCCCCACGTGACTACTTCCACATGGCCAGACTCCTCCCATACTCTGCACTTGTTCGCGGGTTTTCCCTTCTCCCCGCCCACGAACTGCGCAGCTATGGTGTGCCTCGTGGCGCGCTCGTCAATATGGCCGACCTACTCTGAACTCCACCGGGCAGCAAAGTCCAAACACAGACGTTCCCAGCTCCATACACGAAACACACATCCCGGACTTACGAGCCCCCACGTGTAGCGGCCTCACCCTCTCTCTCTTCTTTAACGGTTACTTTGGCTTCGGTCTAGGGGTACCTTGAAGGGGAGAGCGAGGTGCGCCACAGCCCATGTCCTCTAGATTACAGCATGTAGAGGTGAAGGCCAGCATCAGAATACATTCGGGCTGTGTATACGCTCAGAGCCAAGTCTGTTCCGCTGATAACCCCCATTTGCCCCCAGTAATTGGAGTACCACACGCTGAAAAAGGTCCAACACATATTTATTCCATAACAGCAAACAAATAGTCCTTTGCGAGCAGACAGTTTCAGACCCATAGAACAGTTCAGTATTGGTGGGGAGTAGGTCAAGGCACAATCCTTAAAGAAACTAAACCGTTGAGGTTTCACCAACGGTTGCTAAGCACAGTGGCTGTAAAATTTACTTTTTTGGCTTCAGAGTCTCTTCCAGCGACTCTAATGAACAGGAACTGGAGTTACCTTCGCTACGTTGCAGCCCCTGTCAGGGGGAAGACATCCCTCCAAGAGAGTTACCAGCGGCCCCGCCGTCACTGGATTAATGCTGTACCGGGCTATTCGGAAGGGTTACACTCCCCGGCCTCCTCACCTCAGATACAGGTCCCAACACCTTAGGGCCCCTCGGACTCCTCCACCCTCGCGGAACCCAGTCGAAGTACTGGGTCCCAGGCCTTGGCCGTAGTACCTCACCCCAGGCTTAAGGTGCCTGGGATGGACTCCATCCCTCACTCCGGCCAGGTCAAGGGCACCTGGGCCCGGAACTCCGGAACGCCAGCGCCCAGGCTGAAGGTGCCTGGGAGCGGCCGCGTCCTCCAACTTTGAACCCCGGGGTCAGGGCGTCCGCCACTTTTATCTCCTCTCCCTCTGCGTCACAGCGGGTTCCCCTTCCCCGCTGTACCGGCGCCAGGAAAGGACAAAAAGGAACAGTCTTGCGGTGCAGGTTCAACTCCGGCCCAGGGCGACAACGCCACCCGCAGGCCACAGGGAACCTTGCACCACCAGAGTCCTCCAAGAACCACAAAAGGGATTCTCAGATTCCCTAACAATTAGTACATCTGGGTTAAATAACCCAGATTGCCCCCCCCCCAAATTTAAATGCCCGCTACACACATTACAAATTATTACATATCATAACATTTACTTACTTCAACCAATACAGGCAAAGAAAAGAAGCTATTAAAGTCTTTTAGTTTCACTGTCTACTAATTACTTCATTAGTTCCATATAACTTCTCTTTACCTCTTTGGTCTCTCTTTTCATCTTATTACCCTCCCTCCACCCTCCCCAAAAAAAAAAAAAAAACACAGTTTGTCTTCTCCTCTCCCCCTACCCCCATCTCCCCCAATCGCCCCCACCCCCCCCCCCCTCTTCCTCCCTATATTCCAAATAAGGTGCCCATATCGTCCGGTATCTCTCATCCTGGTCTTTCATTGTCATCGTAAGTATAGTGATTGTAAGGTATAAGAAGATCATGAACCAATATTCATGGTTAGAGTTCTCCTCAAATATATATATATTTTACAATAATGTTTCTCTGACATGAGTGTGAACAAGATGTGTGGTCAGGCTAAGCTTTCTTCTGTGTAACTGACAAGCATGAAATGTGACTTTGTGGTTAGGCCTTTTCCGGGAAAAAGTTTATCTCACTTCTGCTTTTTAACTGACAGGCTGACCACACTGACATCTGGCGTTTCTTATCTTCCTGTTTCAAATGTCAGAACATGTCTAGTTTGACCACAATTGACGTATGTTAACTGACCGCTTTTGCAGAAGTCAAAAAACCTGTTAGAATTTATTTTTGTCTAACTCATGAGGTTTTTGCTTATTGCTGATAGGTCCATAGGAGGGAGGCAACTTTTCTCGCTGTGTATAAAAAAGGACATGTAACCATTAAAACACATATTCTAGTATACCTATTCACTGTTTATTGGTGTCTTGAATATCCAACCGGTCAGAGAGACTTCCACAGATCCTGAGTCCAGCTCGAGCCAAGAAGGTCCAACAGAACCAAACAGAACCAGAACCTTTCAGTGGTGTCAGAAGTGGGATGATCCAATTGAACAGGTAAGACCCCCTTTAATTATTATTGGGAACAACAGTCTTGCTTTGTCAATTGGTTCACCATAAAGTAGACTCTCGAGAAAACTACAAGTTTTCTGGGACTCTGTTAAGATTGAAAGGTAGATTTAGAATAGATACAGAGGGTCTCGCTAGGTTGGCCAGACCAGGTTATTAGATTGAGGAAGAATCTTAAATTCTTCTCTACATAGGACGGATCTGTGGAAACTCTATATCTAAAGGTGTACACAAAAAGGGTTACCTTTTTAAATGTCGACTGTATATTGTTGTCCTGAATGTAAAACTGGTTTATTGTTTGCTTATAAAGGGAAGACCACGTCATTAGTGGCAATTGTTCCAGGGGGGTATCATGTCAAAATTGGCAAGGGTCCTATGTTCCAGGGATCAAAACAACATATGTTAAGATTTAATATACATAATTCTTTATCATATAGTTTGACACTCGAGGGCCTAAGTGTGGCTGAAATCCAGTGTCTAATTATATACCAAAAAAAGGAGAACACTGGGTTCCTTGTCATAAGTTTAAGGACATTTTCCACCCCTGGAACGAAATAGAGAAAGCAAGTCTGAATTTTTTTAATTTTAAAGTATAAGTATTATTGTTTGCTATAATGGGTAATCAAGCAGGAAAGGAAGCTGAAGGTAAGCAGCACCAACCCTCTCCGATTGATTACATTAAAGTCAATTATGGGAAAAATTATACTGATCCTTTTTGGTCACTAGTTTTAAAAAGAGCACATCAGTTAGAAGTGCCATGTTTGGGGGAATACGGATCATGTTCCAAGGAAGAGTGGGAGGAAGTGACCAGAATATGTGGCCAACATAAACAGTATAATTATCCCATGAAAGACCTTGACAAAGATTACATGACTAAATGTTGTAAGATTTGGGCAAAAGGGTATGAAGGAATATAGAAAGAAATATACAAGTGTAAAAATGGAAAAGAAAGAGCAATTAGAAGACGCAATAGGAAGTCCATCAGCTTCCCCTAAATTTTATCAAGAAAAACCCCCTCCATATGCTATGGTAAAAGATGAATCCCTTGTCCCAAAGAAAATATACCCCTCGTTAGATCCAAATGTTATAGCAGGAGTATTAACCATAGCTAAACAAAAGGGAACTAATTGGTTACGAGAGGGGGAAGATTAAAGACAGATAAAGGAACGTTTAAGTCAATTAGTAAAGGAGGAAGAACAGTGTATTAAAAAAGAGGAAGATGAAGAAAAAGTGATAGAAGGAAAGCTGAGGAGGATAAGGATGATGAGGCAGTGGGTGGCTTGACCTCGGGGATAGAAGCCCTCAAATTCCCAGTTATTCACATGGGAGAAACCTCGGTCCATATTCCACTCCCCCTCGGGACGTTAAGGGATATTAAAGATCTTTGCCCAAAGCCACGCAAACACCCCAGAGAGGCAGCTCTGTTCTTACAGAGACATTGCGTGGGCACTGGCATGAATGCCGATGACTGTGAAATAATAATACAGACAGTGGATCCAGATCCTATCTGCGATGTAGAAGTTAAGACATTATTTGCTGATAATGACCCCTTTAAAAGGCAAAGGGATGGGAATCATTTTGGGCAGCTGTGACAGCTGTTTGGCAGTAAAGTTACAAAGGAGAGAGCGCTTTGCAGATAATGTGCACTGCAAAGCAGGGACCGGGAGAAAACTTTTATTCATTTTGTAAACGGGTACACCAGTTATACAAAGATACAGGAATGGAGAACCCTGAACTGTATGTGAGTACAGTCATGTCCGGGGGAGATCCCAAAACAACACAGTTACTTAACCACTTCCCGCCCAGTCAATAGCGAATTGACGTCCGGGAAGTGGTTGCAATATCGATACTGGACGTCATATGACGTCCTGCAGGATACTGCCTTGCGCGCGCCCGCGGGGGCGCGCAGCGCGGTGATCGGGGACGGCATGTGTCCCTCGGACACAGCGCTACCCCGATCACGGTAAACAGCCAATTTCATTGGCTGTTTACCATGTGATCGGCTGTGTCAAAGTCACAGCCGATCACCTGTCAAAACAAACTCGGCAGCGCGCTCCGTGCGCGCCGCCACAGGCTTGCAGAGCGGGGATCGGGGAAGGCGAGTGTCCCTTGGACACAGCGCGTCCCCGATCAGAGTAAACAGCCAATGAATTGGCTGTTTACCACGTGACCGGCTGTGTCCAATCACAGCCGGTCACAAATGTAAACAAACTCCACAGGAGTTACTACCTGATCCCTGCTCTCTCCTCACACACCGATCTGTGAGGAGAGAGAAGAGATCAGTAAGTTAGCTCAGTGTAGTTTGTCTACATAAGTTTACAGTGCACAACACGCCCCCCCCATAAAGAGGACCTGTCACACAGCCCAGCACATCAATCAGCCCAGCCAATCAGCCCATCTGTCAATCAGCCCATCTGTCAATCAGCCCATCTGTCAATCAGCCCATCTGTCAATCAGCCCATCTGTCAATCAATCAGCCCATCTGTCAATCAATCAGCCCACCTGTCAATCAATCACCCCACCTGTCAATCAATCACCCCACCTGTCAATCAATCACCCCATCTGTCAATCAATCAACCCATCTGTCAATCAATCAATCAGCCCATCTGTCAATCAATCAGCCCATCTGTCAATCATCTGTCACAGGCCCACCTCCATTGGCACTGCCACACAGGCTACCAGTACCGCCATCGGTACCAGTACCACCACCAGTACCGCCACCAGGCCCAGCATCTATACTGCCACACAGGCCCGCTACCAGTATCACCACTAGTGCCGCCATCGGTACCACCACCAGTACCACCACCCGTACCACCGTCGGTAGTGCCACCACCACCTGTACCACCACCTGTACCGCCATCAGTACCATCACCACCCGTACCACCACCACCTGTACCGCCATCGGTACCACCACCACCTGTACCGCCATCGGTACCACCACCACCCATACCGCCATCGCTACCACCACCACCCGTACCGCCACCGGTACCACCACCCGTACCGCCATCGGTACCACCACCACCTGTACCGCCATTGGTACCACCACCACCCATACCGCCATCGGTACCACCACACAGGCCCACCACTAATAACTCCATCGGTACTACCACACAGACCGCCACCACTACCACCAGCAGTACCATTACACAGGCCCACCAATAAGCACTGCCATAATGTCCCAAAGGGTTTACACACCTGAGGAGGCATATGCCATTCTTGCCATGTCGGATGATGAGAGCAGCGGGGAGCTCCCATTATCCGATTCTGGTTCGGAATACGAGCCAGTGGAGGATAGTGGCTCAGAGTCCGAGTCCCCGGAGGAAACCGTCCCTCCCAAAAGAATGCGATCGGCACCAAGATCAGCACCAAGATCAGCACCAAGATCAGGAGAACTGCCCACCACCAGCAGCGCCATACCCCAGGAAGAGGAGCCCAGTACAAGCAATGGAAATGCACGCCCAACCCGAAGAATCCAGCCCCAATCCTACCTTCCCGATGCCCTGGCAAACCCCTTATGGTTGCCTGCCAACTCAGGATCCGCTATCATCCCCCCTTTCACCGCACAGCCAGGTGTGCAGCCCAACACTACAAATTTTTCTAAATTTGATTATTTTTGTTTATTTTTCCCACAAGATTTGCTGCAGAATATAGTGGATCAAACGAATCTGTATGCATCCCAATTTATTGCTGCCAACCCCAATTCTTCCTACACCCGCATGTTCCAGTGGCGGCGTCTAACATTGGAGGAATTTAAATTATTTTTGGGCCTTATGTTCAATATGGGGCTTACAAAAAAGAACGAAGTCCATTCATATTGGTCCAAACGCCCCATCCAACACATGCCCATATATTCCGCTGTCATGTCCAGGAAAAGATACGACATGATTATGCGCTTTCTCCACTTCAATGACAATTCACAGTGCCCTCCCCGAGATCATCCCAACTACGACAAATTGTACAAGATACGCCCCCTAATCAATGCCTTTTTCCAGCGATTTGAAGACGTTTTCATCCCAGACCAAAAAATTTGTGTGGACGAGTCCCTCGTACATTTCACCGGCCGACTGCAGTTCAAGCAGTACATACCAAGCAAGAGAGCCAGGTATGGGTTAAAATTAAATAAATTATGTGATTGAGCCACTGGATACGTCTGCAAATTCAGGATCTACGAAGGCAAAGACTCCCAGCTCCAGCCCCGTGATTGCCCCACATATATTGGAACCAGTGGGAAAATTGTCTGGGAGTTGGCATACCCCCTGTTCGGAAAAGGTTACCATTTATATGTTGATAATTATTATACCAGCCTGCCCCTTTTTCGCCACCTTTACAGTAAACAAACCCCGGCCTGCGGTACCTTAAAAAAAAAACGGAAGGGATTCCCACAAAATTTATTGACAAAAAAATTGCGACCTGGAGAATCGGCATCCATGAGGAACGAGGAGGTGTTGGCCATGAAGTGGAGGGACAAGAAAGATGTCCACATCCTCTCTACGATCCACAATGACACCATGGTGGAGATCCCAAGAAGACGCGGCTCCATTGTAAAGCCTGAATGTGTCCACGACTACAATTTGTACATGGGGGGGGTGGATTTAAACGACCAGATGCTACAGCCCTACTTATCAACCAGAAAGTCCCATTATTGGCACAAAAAAGTTGCGTTTCACCTGTTTCACATGGCCCTTTTTAATTTGTTTGTCTGCTACCAAAAAGCAACTCAAAATCACCGACTCCACTACCTCCAATATATCGAAGATATCATCGATAGGATAGGATAGGACACCTCTGCCTGCTACCTGGACCTGTGCTTTGGCTGTGCTCTGGCTGTGCTGACAGTATCTCTGCCTGTGCGAACTATGGACAGTATTCCTGCCTGCTGCCTGGATGATTGCTTTTGCTGTCGCTGACCTCATCCCTGCCTGCTGCCTGGACCGATGCTCTCCTCTGTGGACCACTGCACTTCTAAAACCACAGGTAATCTTTTGTTATTTGGTATGTACCTGCTATGTGTTAGATATATGAAGGGCCTTCAAAAATGTGATCGGTAGTCAGAAAATGATATGTGCAATTAATGCTGCTAGAATGCCTGGAGGTGCTACTTGGATGTTGGGCCTCTGTATGTGGCCAGGCTGTGTAAAAGTCTCAAACATGTGGTATCGCCATACTCAGGAGGAGTAGCAGAATGCATTTTTGGGTGTAATTTTTGCTATGTACATATTATGTGTTAGAAATATCTTATAAATTGACAACTTTGTGTAAAAAAAATGCATTTTAATTTTTTCTCCACATTTTCCAAAACCTTCTGGAAAAAAATGAACCGTTCAAAAGACTCATAATGCCTCATAGATTATACGTTGGGGTGTGTGCTTTCAAAAATGGGGTCATTTTGTGGAAAATTCTATTGTCCTGGTGCTCCAGGGCCTTCAAAATTGTAATAGGTGGTTGAGAAAGGATATGTGCGATTTATGCTTGTAGAACGCCTGAAAGTGCTACTTCAATGTTGGGCCTCTGTATATGGCCAGGCTGTGTAAAAGTCTCACACATGTGGTATCGCTATACTCAGGAGGAGTAGAAGAATGCATTTTGGGGTGTTATTTTTGCTATGTATATGCTATGCGTTAGAAATATCTTATAAATGGACAACTTTGTGTAAAAAAAATGCATTTTCATTTTTTCTCCACATTTTCCAAAACCTTCTGGAAAAAAATGAACCGTTCAAAAGACTCATAATGCTTCATAGATTATACGTTGGGGTGTGTGCTTTCCAAAATGGGGTCATTTTGTGGAAAATTCCATTGTCCTGGTGCTCCAGGGCCTTCAAAAGTGTAATAGGTGGTTGAGAAAGGATATGTGCGATTTATGCTTGTAGAACGCCTGAAAGTGCTACTTCAATGTTGGGCCTCTGTATATGGCCAGGCTGTGTAAAAGTCTCACACATGTGGTATCGCTATACTCAGGAGGAGTAGCAGAATGCATTTTGGGGTGTCATTTTTGCTATGTATATGCTATGCGTTAGAAATATCTTATAAATGGACAACTTTGTGTAAAAAAAATGCATTTTCATTTTTTCTCCACATTTTCCAAAACCTTCTGGAAAAAAATGAACCGTTCAAAAGACTCATAATGCTTCATAGATTATACGTTGGGGTGTGTGCTTTCCAAAATGGGGTCATTTTGTGGAAAATTCCATTGTCCTGGTGCTCCAGGGCCTTCAAAAGTGTAATAGGTGGTTGAGAAAGGATATGTGCGATTTATGCTTGTAGAACGCCTGAAAGTGCTACTTCAATGTTGGGCCTCTGTATATGGCCAGGCTGTGTAAAAGTCTCACACATGTGGTATCGCTATACTCAGGAGGAGTAGCAGAATGCATTTTGGGGTGTCATTTTTGCTATGTATATGCTATGCGTTAGAAATATCTTATAAATGGACAACTTTGTGTAAAAAAAATGCATTTTCATTTTTTCTCCACATTTTCCAAAACCTTCTGGAAAAAAATGAACCGTTCAAAAGACTCATAATGCTTCATAGATTATACGTTGGGGTGTGTGCTTTCCAAAATGGGGTCATTTTGTGGAAAATTCCATTGTCCTGGTGCTCCAGGGCCTTCAAAAGTGTAATAGGTGGTTGAGAAAGGATATGTGCGATTTATGCTTGTAGAACGCCTGAAAGTGCTACTTCAATGTTGGGCCTCTGTATGTGGCCAGGCTGTGTAAAAGTCTCACACATGTGGTATCGCTACACTCAGGAGGAGTAGCAGAATGTATTTTGGGGTGTAGTTGCAATTATGCATATGCTGTGTGAGAGAAAAAAACTGTTAATATGACCAGTTTGTGTAAAAAAAATAAAAAATTTAATTTTCCCAAGAATTGTGGGGAAAAAAATACAACTTCAAAAAACTCACCACGCCTCTTAGTAAATACCTTGGACTGTCTACTTTCCAAAAAGGGGTAATTTTGGGGTATTTGTACTTTCCTCACTTGTTAGTGTCTCAAGAAATGAGATATCCCTTCAGTACATCAGGCGTGATCAGATGTGATAAATTTTCAGTGATTGCCACCATAGTTTGTAGACTCTATAACTTTCACAAAGACCAAATAATATACACTAATTTGGGTTCATTTTACCAAAGATATGTAGCAGTATACATTTTGGCACAAATTTATGAAGAAAAATTACTTATTTGCAAAAGTTTACAATAGAAACTAAAAAAAAGTGTTTTTTTTTTTTAAAAATTGCTGTTTTTTTGCTTATATCGCAAAAAATAAAAAACCCAGTGGCGATTAAATACCACCAAAAGAAAGCTCTATTTGTGAGAAGAAAATGATAAAAAATTTGTTTGGATACAGTGTAGCATGACTAAGTAATTGTCATTCAAAGTGTGAGAGTACTGAAAGCTGAAAATTGGTCTGGGCGGGAAGGTGCATAAGTGCATGGTATTGAAGTGGTTAAATTAATTACCCCCAATTGGTCAACATTAAAACCTGATGCCTTTCTCAAAGACATTAAAAAGCGTGTATCCTCGGGCTTATTCATTACAAAAGGAGGGGTATTTCCCTCATTTAACCCCGAACAGATAGAAAGCCCGCAGTTAGCTGCTGCACAAATGGTTGTCCCTTATACAAAACCAGTTCCCCAACAATCCCAACAAGCACAATACCAAGCATATCCCCAGGATAACCAGCAGGGTTGTTTCACATTCAGAGACATGGGACATTGGAAGTCAGAATGCCCCCTTAGGAGAGGAACAAGTAGGGCAGCTAACCGCAGGGGTAATATGGGAAGAGGCAGATTACCCGTTGGCACAGTTCATGACCAACATCTTTTTAAATGAGTTTTGCCATTCTGACTGACCACTTCCTCTGGGAAGAGACTTAATGTCAAGTTTAAACATTTACATCAAATTTACAAAAGATGGGGGTCTGCTAGCTACATCAGAAATCTGTGATTTGTCTAACCCAAAAAAGACAGGATTTTAGAGGGTACTTTATGTTACTACCGGCACACCTTGAAGCACACCCTATATGGGCACTGCATACATTGTACACCATACAAGCCCATCATTGGGGAAGGAGCAGTAGTACATTACCAAAAACAATATCCCCTGTCAGAAGGAAAAATTGCAGGCATAGCACCACAAAAAAAAAGCAATATTTAGCAGAAGGAATACTGAAACATACAATCAGTTCCTGGAACATCCCCATTCACCCAGTCAAAGCCAGTGGTGAATGGCGCTTTGCACAGGACCAAAGGGCCCTGAACAAAGCTATTGTCCCCCTTCCACCTTTTGTTGCGGATATTGCTACAATATTTTGTGAGATACCGGCAACGTCCAAGATCTACATGGTCATTGATTTAAGTATCGCGTTCTCTTCCATACCTGTTGCAGAGGAAGCCCAAAATTACTTTAGACCTGGGCTAGGCTCCCGCAAGGCTTTGCGAACAGTCCTGCAGCGTGCTCCATGGTCTTGAATCGATCTTTGAGCGATTGGGTACCAAAAGAAGGCTCAGTGTTGCTTCAGTATGTGGATGTCCTATTGCTGTGTAATGAAAATGAGGTCAGCTGTGCAGAGGACTCAGAGCACCTACTAACTCACCTCGCCTCAAAAGGTCACTTGGTGTCTCGCAAAGAGATCCAGTGGTGCAGGTAGCAGGTTGAGTACTTGGGGTGTATAATCCGAACCGAACGTTTGGTGTCACCAGCTCGAGTCAAGGCACTGTCCTCCTGGAGTCCACCAAGAGACAAGTCAGCGCTTCTCTCTTTCCTAGGGTCCATAATATACTGCAGGCAGTGGATACCTGATTGCTCTTATTATGATTCTATCCTAAGGTCTGCTACCCTGCAGGATGCCCCAAAGTTTATTGATTGGACAACAGAGAGGGTTAAGGCTTTCACAGCATTAATCAGCTCTCTAAGGCAAGCCCCTGCATTGGGACTTATAGAGTGCGCAGGGCCTTTTTCATTGTACTGTGTGGTATCTGGACCTACGGTTGCAGCGGTCCTAGCACAATCACATGGGAATTCTCTGAGACCCGTATCATACATCTCAAAGAAACTTCCAGATCAAGTTCAAGGTATTCCACATTGCTTACAGGCCGTAGCAGCCTGTGCAATGGCAGTACAAGAGGCTTCAAAGGTGGTTCTGGGACATGACCTCACACTGTATACTACACACCTCATGATAAACATGAACACACAACACATGACAATGCAAAGGTGCAGCGGCTATGAGATTATCTTGCTAAAAACACATAATCTAACCATAAAATCATGTTCAGAAACCTCAAAGCCCATTAGGTTATTACACTCAGGAACACGATTGCACTGAGGTACTTGCAGAAACTACCCTCCCTAGAACAGACCTCACAGATGTTCTGTATCCAAATGCGGAAAATGTTTATGTAGATGGCAGCTGCTCCCGACCTGATGACAAAACTTATCAAACTGGTTATGCCATTGTTCAATTGCCAGATGTAATGATTGAAGCCAAATCTCTGAATGCTAGTTCAGTCCAGATTGCAGAACTCATTGCTATAACTATGGTTTGTCAGATTTTTGAAGGAAAAGATGTAAACATTTACACTAACAGCAGATATGGGTACACGGGTTGACAAAAGATCCTACTGGACTTTGGTCAACCAAGAAGGGAATAATAGGGAATAAAAGGGGTGCACCACATGATAGAATCCCTAGATTACACACAAGTCCCCACGCAGAAGGGCAATTTAGAATATCTTTTGGTTATAGTTGACAGATTTACAGAATGGGTAGAAGCAATCCCTACCACAGGAGAGACAGCTAGAGTACTAATAAATCAATGGATCTGTAGGTTTGGCCTTCCGGCCACTATATGGTCAGATCAAGGTCCAGCATTTACCTCGGCCTTAGTGAAGGAGCTAGTAAAAATTCTAGGCATCCAATGGAAACTGCACATTCCCTACCACCCACAGAGTTCAGGAGTAGAGGAAAGAATGAACAGAACCATAAAAGACAAATTGAAAAAAGCAACAGGTGGCACAATGAAAAACTGGTTAGATTACTTGCCAGCAGTCTTATATCAAATCAGGACTACACCCCCCCCCCCCCACAGAAGTTTAAGAGGGCTGCTTGTTTGTTTTGGGCCTTGTATTGCACCGCTGTCAACCCCTGGCAATCGGCTCTAACCTCTCGTGGCACAGTTAGGAAAGGGGGGTGGTATAATAGTACTCTATCTCTACTGTTATATGGCACAACCCCTTTATAACACAGCACAGTAATTGACACTGACAACCAATATACTTAACTATAACTTCTTTACTATTGGTAAGAGTAAAAAGGGTAAGCAGTATACAGTGTCTCATGCAGATCCCTGCAATATAAGTATACACATCAAAAGGGATAACATTCAGCAATGAAATTACAGTTTAATAACCCCCGCTGTAGCTATCCTCCTTCGTGAGCAAAAAATGGTGCCCAGCAATGTCCTATACTACACAGTCAGGCCTGACTATAACTTGGGGTATAGTTTGTTGAAGAATCTCCGCTAGCAATACTCAGTGGTGCACATAAAGAACAAACTGTAATCCAAAGGGCAGCGATGATCACTATCTTGGTAAAGCTGGAGAGACTAATAAACTCAGTTCAGAAGACAGTCTCTCCAGAATATAACTGTAATCACTGATGGGCCTTGTGACAGGGGTCACTTTGGGCAGAGGGTGAGCAAGAAAATAATGGACATTAAGAATATGCCTTGGATTGCTTTAAAATGGGACAGTGATATTTTTCCACAATATTCCCCAGGATATCTGTAAAGAACTATTTACTGTTTGATTATGAACTCAACAGGTTAACTGAAAAGTGACTCCTTCATGATGTTGGGACACATACTGTTAGATGCTAATGTCACCACATCCAGCCCCCACCTGTGTCTGTGTCACGAGGATGCTACACACAGACATCCAATACAGGTGGTCAGATCATTGGGCTGCACATTAAGGAATCAGGAACAGAGTAAGTGAAAAATATAAATATTTATTAAAGATAAAGACACGTGTTAACGAAACCACAGCAAACCATAAGCAAGAAACGAATACAAAAGAACACAACAACCCCAAAAACAACCTAATCTAACTAGCTAACTAATATGTACAAAAGAGAACACACATACATGAACAAGGCAGGGATGAGAGACAAGGGGAGCAGAAGGCCAGGTACTGGGAGCAGTCAGCAAGGGGGAGCTGGTATCAGGGGACAGGAATCAGGGGACAGGGTACAAGGATCAGAGTCCAGGACTAGGTAGGGAACGGATCAGGTTCAGGTTCAGACAACGGATCAGGTTCAGGTTCAGGTTCAGGTTCAGGCAACGGATCAGGTTCAGGCAGGGACCAGGCTTACAGAAGGAATTCTGGAGCAATGAGCTTGGTTAAAGGCGGGCTTATATAGTCCAGCAGACCCAGATCAGGTGTGCTTGATGGCTGGTGGAAAGTCTTGGTGGGGAGACACCCGCTGGTGGCCACCAGAACTACACCCACTGGTGCCGGATGCAACAGTGCCACCAGCAGGTGAGCCCGGTAATGACACCATTCCTGACAGTCTGCTAAGATGTCAGATGTGTATTGGGAGACAGTGAGGCTAGCCTAAAGATCATGTGTCTGAGTCATCAGCTGTAGTTAATTAGCTTGTGTAAATTAGGTCTGGTCAAAGGTGTATTGTCTGAGGAGAATGTAAGAACCTCCTCTCTGTGTGTATAAAACTGGGAGTTTGTCATTAAAGATTGTCAGTCTAGTTGGAAAGATACAGAGCGTTTGTCTCGTATGTTTGGAAGGATTAATCCTATGGGAAGCGGTCGCCTGACTGTGGAGGATCGGCAGTGGATGTGTGTCCAGAGAGGGAATATCCTAAACGGCGTTAACCCCTTTCATACTTGGGGTGCCGTTACAGGCCTAAACAAAGTTAATAGGCAACAAAGTTAATCTGATGCGGTTCTGAGCTGGCGCTCTCTCACCCGACCGGACTGACTCCTGTCCGGTACCTCCGCTACTGTGAGTCGCTTCACAGTGCCCACGATGCCCGGGTCTTCGGTCTTCCAGGGGATGGTGGCACCTCAGGTGGAGCGGAAGGCTCTCTGGATCTAAGGCAGGGCCCAGGCTTCAGGCCTTGCTCGCGCAGCAGGTAAGTGCAGGGATCCTCTTGCTGGGAGGGCTGCGTCCAAAGAGAAAGAGAGAGGCTCCTCCTCTCCCTTTTAAAGTCCACCCCAGCAGTCCTTGTGTGGGGAAATGCACCCTGGGTGCCACAAAGCATGCTGGGAACTGTAGTCTGTGGGTAGGAAACGATACCCCACTACACACTTCCCCCACTTGAAATCTTTGGTCCCCAAAGATAGTATCAACAGTAGGAAAATACAAACTCATTAAGGGCTGCTAGAGAAGTTGGCAGAGGAAACTCCCACCAAAACGGGGAAGGGAGCTTGTCCTGCCCACAGGTCACATCAATGGGGTTGACCTGCCTAACTGTGCCAGAAAGTGAGCTGGGGTTGCCTTCCACCAAATGCACAGTGGAGGGACCAGGTGTTGGTAATGTCCTACGAGCAGTGGTTACTGTATTCTCAGAACTTTCCCCCATCTGGGTATAGGTTAACTTCAGAGGAGGACGAATGGTTCTCTTGGCTCTCTGTTCTCTTGGAGTGACTGTCTCATCCGCCACAGGCTCTTCTTCTGAAGTAGGTACACTGGGTTCCAATACTTCCGGTACATCCAGATCAGGTGCAGGAAGGTGCTGAAAGTAATCTTGATGATCAGCAGAAGGTGACCATGTGGCATCTTCTCTTTCTCAGTACAATCTGGCACAGCATTCTATTCAGTCTCCAGACATACTCAGACAACTTCTCCCTCGGCTGTTGGAAGGTATGTTCAAATTGATACACCAGCTCAGACACCTTTTCCAGCTGGCCAAATTCCTCCTGCAATACAGACAGATAATCCATCGCCGTACACACAGTATTGCTGCACCTAAGATTTTTCACAGCCTCAGCAGCACTACCCTTCAAGCTTTCATTGATGCGCTGCTTCTTCTGCGCCTCTGGAACTTCCCAACCTTCCAGTGCCTGCATGGCCTGCTCAATCCAGGTGTCTAAGTCTTCCTCCCCGGGTGGCACAGGTTGTGTTCCTGAAAACACACGGAGTTTCCGGTACCCGGCTTCCACATGCACCGTGTTGTTTTTCTGGCACTTAGCAACAAAGTCTCCCAGGGCAGCCAGCAGTTCCGGCCCTATGGCGGCCAGGGGTGACTTTGGAGCTTTCGTCTCTTGACTGCCTCCCATTTTGTGGAAAAGTGATGGAGACAATGATGGGGAGGTTCGTGGAGACTCTTTCTTCATAGCCTCAGTATGAACTAAGCGATACATTTGGTCATCTGTGGCCTTTACACTCTGCCCTCTGAACCCTCTTGTCCACTCCACTAGTGTGTATGTCCCTGAGGTATCTGATTTTACATCCACCGCCCATGCTTTCCATTGTGGTGATATTGACATTATAAACTGCTTTGCCTCTTCCTTTTCCTGGATCCCTTCTGGGAGTTCAACAGCCACCGCCCGGGCTGGATCCACACCCTGCTCTGCGCACCATTGTGTCACTGCCTGGGGGTCCATACTGGTACTTCTGACCGGCTTGATTGCAGCGTGCAATATACAAGGATCCCGGAACCGAGCCCCCACATATAGCGATACCCTCAGTTTAAGAGGGCTGCTTGTTTGTTTTGGGCCTTGTAATGCACCGCTGTCAACCCCTGGCAATCGGCTCTAACCTCTCGTGGCACAGTTAGGAAAGGGGGGTGGTATAATAGTACTCTATCTCAACTGTTATATGGCACAACCCCTTTCTAAGACAGCACAGTAATTGACACTGACAACCAATATACTTAACTATAACTTCTTTACTATTGGTAAGAGTAAAAAGGGTAAGCAGTATACAGTGTCTCATGCAGATCCCTGCAATATAAGTATACACATCAAAAGGGATAACATTCAGCAATGAAATGACAGTTTAATAACCCCCGCTGTAGCTATCCTCCCTCGTGAGCAAAAAATTACACCCAGCAATGTCCTATACTACACAGTCAGGCCTGACTATAACTTGGGGTATAGTTTGTTGAAGAATCTTCGCTAGCAATACTCGGTGGTACACATAAAGAACAAACTGTAATCCAAAGGGGCAGCGATGATCGCTAACTTGGTAAAGCTGGAGAGACTAATAAACTCAGTTCAGCAGACAGTCCCTCCAGAATATAACTGTAATCACTGATGGGCCTAAACAAAGTTAATAGGCAACAAAGTTAATCAGATGCGGTTCTGAGCTGGCGCTCTCTCACCCGACCGGACCGACTCATGTCCGGTACCTCCGCTACTGTGAGTCACTTCACAGTGCCCACGATGCCCGGGTCTTCGGTCCTCCAGGGGATGGTGGCACCTCAGGTGGAGCGGAAGGCTCTCTGGATCTAAGGCAGGGCCCTGGCTTCAGGCCTTGCTCGCGCAGCAGGTAAGTGCAGGGATCCTCTTGCTGGGAGGGCGGCGTCCAAAGAGAAAGAGAGAGGCTCCTCCTCTCCCTTTTAAAGTCCACCCCAGCAGTCCTTGCGTGGGGAAATGCACCCTGAGTGCCGCAAAGCATGCTGGGAACTGTAGTCTGTGGGTAGGAAACGATACCCCGCTGCATAAGGTTTTCCATCTGTTGGATCTCTGCGACTCTAGCGAACCATTGTGCTTTAGATGGAGGGTTCTCCTTTTTCCACAGGACAGGGATACACGCCCTCGCGGCTGTAATAAAATGTCTAATGCCACGTACACACGATCATTATTCACGGCGGTTAAAAAACCGCCGTGAATAATGACAGGAAAAACGAGGGAACCGCTTGGTTCCCTACACACGGTCGTTTTTCCCGTCATTTTTTCTCTTGACGAGAAAAACGACCGTCTGTGGGCTCCGCGGCAGTGTTTCCCTATGGGAAAACTGCCGCGGAAAAAAATGCTGGAAAAAATTACGAGAAAATTTAGAACATGTTCTAATTTTTCTCGTCGTTTTTTATGCCGTTTTTCTCGATGAGAAAAACGACATAAAGCCCACAGACGATCGTTTTTCTCGGCGAAATGAAAAAATTCAGTTTTTCTCGTCGAGAAAAGCGGTCGTGTGTACGCGGCATTAGCAGTGAGTTTTTATATTTTTCCACTGATATGGGGATATCCATTAATAGAATAGCTGCTGGTCTATCTTCTAAAGATATGCCTGTGATTTTTTTAATGCTTTCTGTTACCATTTTCCAGAACTCCTGTGTAGCAATACCCCCAGTTAAGAGGGCTGCCTGTATGATTTTTGGGCCCTGTAGTTCACCGCTGTCAACCCCTGGCAATCGGCTCTAACCTCCCTTGGCACAGTTAGTGGGGGATGATAGGATTGTGAGGCCTGTAACTCACAGCGGCACAATCCTATGACAAGAATACACAGTAATGTTTTAAAACTTCCTTTACCTATTTCTTCTGTAAAGTAAAGAACACAGACACCAATATGCTTAACCCTGGTATGTTTACTTAGATTAGTGGGTAAGCAGTAAAACAGGTGGGTACATGTCACATGCAAAGCCCTGCAATAAACAGTGCTAATAAGCAAACAAGTATTCAACGTTATGCAACTCTAACAGTCCCCTTTGCAGCTACTTCCCCTTGTGGGTAATATGGCGCCCAGGAATGTCTACACTACCCAGTCAGGCCTGACTGAACTAAAGTGGAAGTTCTGTAGGGAAATCTTCGCTAGCAACGGTGGTGCACTTGAAGAACAGAATTGTAATCCACCAAGGTAAGAAAGGTACTGTGTCTGTTTATGAGCAGGTGCTCCCTAACCCAACCGGACCAGTCCACGTCCGTTTCTTCCGCTGCGGTGTCTAAGTACACCGATCCATCGACATCCGGGTCTTCGGTTCTCCTGGCAAAGGTGCAGTATCAAGGAGAGACGTCCCTCAGGTTCCTCAGTGCGTGCGGAAGGCTCTTTGGAGAAAACGGCCAGGCTTCTGGCCTACAGTCACAGGAGCTCAGACAGCAGTTCAGCTTGCTGGGCGGGCGGTGTCCAAAGAGAAAGACTGGGCTCCGCCTCTCCCTTATAAAGTCCACCCCAGCAGTCCTTGCGCGGGGCAAGGCACCCTGGGTGCCTAAAAGGGTACTGGGTAATGTAGTCTCTGAGGGGTTTAAAAAGTAATACACCGCTACACACTCCCCCCACTTAGAATCTTTGGTCCCCAAAGACAACATTAACAATATGTACAGACAAAGTCATTGAGGGCTGCAAGGGAGGTCGGCAGGGGAAGCTCCCACCAAAATTGGGGAGGGGGATTGCCCTGCCCACAGGTCACGTCAGTGATGGTGGCCTGCCTAACTGTGCCAGAAAGCGAGCTGGGGTTGCCCTCCACCAAATGCACAGTAGAGGGATCAGGCTTTTGTATTGTCCTTCTTACGGTAGTTACAGTGTCCTCAGAGATTTTTCCCATCTGTGTGTATGTCAACTTCCGAGGGGGGCGGATAATCCTTTTTACTCTTTGCTCCCTGGGAGTTATGGGTTTTGGCCCTAGGGGTGTCTCCACTGAGACTGGTACAATGGTGCCTTCTTCTTCAAAGACATCCGATTCAGGTGCAGGGAGGTGTAGAGAGTTTCTTGGGTCTTCATCCGGGGCTGAGTCCAGTGCATTTTCCCATTCATCACTCTGTGCATTAGAAGGAATAAACTCTGCAGCCTCTGCATTCAAATTGTCATTTATGAGGGATTCAGGTAACAAAGGGTCCACTGTTAGGGGTTCAGGCGCCTGAGACGGCCACAGCCAACTGAGCTCTATTTCCTCCTCCTCATTTTGGTCTGAAGTTTTTTCCTCCCTTGATAGAGTTGTCTGAGATGTGGTGTTGGGTCTAGGAGTACAAGGAGTGGAAGGTAATTCAGAGGAATCCAGAGTAGGGGGCATCCTGACTGCTTCAGAAAGGGGCAGCAGATGATTTCTGTGCCAGGTCTTCAGTGGCCCCACTCTTCCTTCAGGCTTTAACTGGTACACGGGCAACCCAGGCAGCTTCTTACAAATCACATAAGGTTCTGATCTCCATCTGTCTGCCAGCTTGTGCTTCCCTGGGACTTCTAAATTCCTCAGCAACACTCTGTCTCCAGGCTGTAAATCTTGAATACGGACCCTAAGGTCAAAGTTCCATTTGTTCCGGGCTCCTCTCTGATCAGAAGTTGATTGGGCCTTCTCATAGGCCAGTCTTAAGCTCTTCCGCAGTCTGTCCACGTATCCTTTGTGTGAGGCAACAGATGTATGGTCCATGGAGGTGCCAAAGGCCAAGTCCACTGGTAGTCTGGCCTCTCTTCCAAACATAAGTCTGTAAGGGGAATATCCGGTGACATCACTGGCTGTACTATTATAGGCGTGCACTATGGCAGCTATGTGCTTGCCCCAATGTTGCTTCTCCTCACTGTTCAGATTCCCCAACATATTTAACAGAGTCCTGTTGAATCTTTCTGGTTGAGCATCTCCTTGAGGGTGATAGGGGGTAGTACGAGTTTTTTTTATGCCTAAAGAGTCCAGCAACTTCCGAATCAGTCGGCTCTCAAAGTCTCTCCATTGGTCTGAGTGAAGGCGTTGAGGTAACCCATAATGCACAAAGTACTTCTCCACCAAGACTTTGGCTACCGTGGAGGCCTTCTGGTCTTTAGTTGGAAAGGCCTGGGCATAACGGGTGAAATGGTCGGTTATCACCAGAACATTTCCATGTCCACTCAAGTCAGGTTCCAGACAGAGAAAGTCGATGCATACCAAGTCCAAGGGCCCTTGACTCTGCAGATGGCCCATTGGGGCAGCTTGACGTGGCAATGTCTTCCTCTGTATGCAACGAGCAGATGAGTGACAGTACTCCTCCACTTCAGCTCGCATACAAGGCCAGTAGAATCTATTCCTTACCAGCTGGAAGGTTCGTTCGGCCCCTAAGTGGCCATGGTTATCATGTAGGGCAACCAAGACAGTTCTGTGTTTTTCCGGCAGAAACAGTTGCCACTTCTCTTCCAGGTCATCAGAGGGGCCCCTTCGGTAGACCACCCCTGGATGCACCTTTAACTTGTCCCATTCTTTGTGGATTAATCGAGCCTCCTTTGAGGGATTTTGCAAAAGCCTATCCGGATCCTGGTCTTCCAGAGCTTCCAAAGCCAATCTTCCCCAGGGGTCTTCCAACTGATCTCTTCTTATGTCCTTCTTGGATAGTTTTGGCAAGTCGTCTTCGCCAATCTGGGTAACGTCACAATAGCATTTGGGCACCCCCACTACCGAAACTCCAATTTCTTCCACCCTGGATCCGTCACTAGCTTGAAGTTGTGCTCCTTGACACAAAGCCCGCACCCTGGGGTTACCTGGGTCCAGTCTTCTGTATGGTAAGTGGGAGCATGAGACCTTCTGGATAATGCATCCGCATCTCTGTTTCCAGTTCCCGGCCTATACTTGAGGTTAAAGTTGAATCCAGAGAGGGCTGCCAGCCAACGGTGGCCAGTGGCATCCAGCTTGGCTGTGGTGAAAAGGTAGGTGAGTGGGTTATATTCTGTCTTTACTGTGAAGTCCGCTCCATACAGGTAGTCTTTAAGTTTATCCCCAACTGCCCACTTCAGGGCCAGGAACTCCAATTTGTGGGTGGGGTAATTCTTCTCCGCTGGTGTTACTTACATAGGCGACTGGCTTGAGTTGCCCTTCATACTCCTGGTACAGTACATCTCCCAGACCATCATGGCTGGCATCCACATGTAGTTCATATGGTCTCTTGGTGTCAGCATAGGCCAAGACCGGGGCAGTGGTCAGAATTTTTTTAGCATTTTGAAGGCCTCTTCACACTTCTCTGTCCACTGCTCTTCCACGGACTCTCCAGGCTTCCTGGGGCCAGTATCATCCTCCTCTCCTTCTGTCTTTAGTAACTCATTCAGAGGTTTGGCAATTTTTGCAAACCCTTCCACAAACCTGCGGTAGTAGGAGCAGAACCCCAGGAATGATCTGAGTTCAGTCACTCTAGTTGGTCGGGGCCAGGAGGTAACTGCTTTCAGTTTGTCACGGTCTGTAGACACTCCCTCTTCAGACACTATGTGTCCCAGATAGTGGACTGAGGACTGGTAAAACTGACACTTCTCCCTGGGGAGTTTAATACCCTCTTCACTGAGTCTCTTCAGGACTTTCTCCAGCCTTTCTTCGTGTTCCTCCAGAGTCCTCCCGAAGACAATGATGTCATCTAGGTACACCAGGACTTCGATAAGATTCATGTCTACCACAGTCTTCTCCATCAATCTCTGGAAAATGGCAGGGGCCCCTGACAGGCCCTGAGGCATCCTGTTGAACTCATAGAATCCCACTGGGGTGATAAATGCTGTTTTCTCCCTGTCATCAGGGTGCATTGGGATTTGATAATACCCACTCTTCAGGTCCATGACGCTGAACCACTTGGCTCCAGACAGACTCTGTAAGGCATCTTCTATCCTGGGGGTGGTATACTGGTCGGGTATGGTCCTTCTATTGAGAGTCCTGTAGTCTATGCAAAGTCTCAGCGACCCATTCTTTTTCCTGACTACCATGATAGGGGAGGCATATGGGCTCCTCGACTCCCGGATAACCCCAGTTCTCTTAAGCTCCGCCAACTGTTCACATAAGTCTTCTAAATCAGCCAGGGGGACTCGCCGGACCCTCTCCCGGAAAGGTTTGTCTTCCTGCAGACGAATCTTATGGGTGGCACTCCTGGCACACCCAACGTCGAACTCGTCTTTGAAAATATTTTTCTCCATCTAGTCAGCTGGGCCTTGGCTCTCTCCTTCCAGGCTGGTGGTAGAGTGGTAGTCTCTAGGCAGAGATTCTCTAGAGTGTGTTCTCCTCCTTCAGCTTTCTTCCTAATCGGACAGGGCCACTGGGGTGGCAGGGTTTACTCTTCCCAGCAACATCCGGGCCGGAATCTTCATGGGGGAACTAGTGACATTCCTGATGCTCACTGGGATCTGGCCCTTCGCCTTCTTCAATGCCCTCAATGGGACCACTTCGAGATCACTTCCAACCCTGGGTGGGTGTCTTGGGTATCAGGTTCCAGGACCACAAAAGGGCCAGGCTGCTCCCATGAGAGTTTCACCGTGGCCTGCAGGCAGGTCATCTCACCAGGCTGCAACATCTTCTCCTTCCTTGACAGTCTCCAGACTTTCCCCACCCCCTCTTCTGGGGCCTTCTGTTCCAGTACCAACTTCCGGTAGACCTGCTGCAACATGGGGTGGATCCTGTCTCCTGAAGTACCCTGCTCCTGTGCTAGAGGAGTCAGCAGTCTCCTGACCAGATCAGTGTTGATCCCTATGATCAGAGAACTCGTGTTGGCTCCTGGTGGGCGAGGGCAAACTACTGCCAGAGTGTCAAAGACTTCTGCCTTTCCTCTCACAGAGGGATCGAAGGCCAGCCTGATTGAAACATAACTGTTGTAGGGGAACCGGTGAGTACCAATTCCCCATATCTCTAGATCTTCCAGCTTTTGTAAGGGCACGTGACTCAGGTGTTTCTGGTAAAAGTCTTTATACAAAAGGGTCACTTGAGCTCCTGTGTCCAGGATGGCTTTGGTGTAGACTCCCTCCATTAGAATGGGGACTAGGGGGGAGGGCCCTATTAACTTGGCTGGAAAACTCTTCTGAGGGGTCTCTTTCTTTGGAATCTTGGACTTCCCTTTTGAGGTTTTCTTTTTCTTCCATTTCTTTCTGGATCTCAACCCTTGTTGGGCCTGGTATGCATTGATTTCCCTTAGATTGCTAGATTTCAACTCCTAACTAGTGGCATTGAGTATTTTAGGAGGGGCATTGTTTCTCTTTCCCTCTTCTGGCTTTTGGATCTTTCTGGAGCTTTCTGTGAATAGTGGGCGCCTGGCTGACTCTTTCACCGGGGCCCTTTGAAGTTTTCTGCCGGCTGGTGGTAAGTGCCTCGTTCTTCCTTGGACTAGGGCACACCCTTCCAAAATGGCTGACTCCTCCACAGTTGAAACAGACAGTTTCTCTTCTTCCCTGTGGGGAGGTTGGAGTGGAAACACTCTGACGTGGTTCCTTCTTGATCTCCTCTTGCTCTTTGGCTCCAGAGTTCTTGGCCAGTAGAGAGGTCAATAAGTCCAGCACTTGAGTCATCTGAGACTTTAAGGTCTCCACTTCTAAGTCCTGTTCAGTGGTTACTGCTGCCCTGACTCCCACTGAGGGGAGCGGAGTAGTCTTCTCAACCGCCTCTTGGTCCTTCAACAGGGCTTCTTCGTCCCTTATGATTCGCACAAGGTCTGGGTAACTCAAATCCATTACTCGGAGGACTTCAAGTGGAGCCAAACTGGATCCGAGCGTAAGGCTCCCCTCAGGATCTGCTTCATCCTAGTTGCATCTATGACTTGGGGCAGCATTCCCCTTTTGAGTACAATTTGGCACAGCATCCTGTTTAACCTCCGGACATACTCAGATAATTTCTCTCCCGGCTGTTGGAGGGTATGCTTGAATTGGTACATCAGTTCAGTCACCTTCTCCAGCTGGCCAAATTCCTCCTGCAACATAGCCAGATAGTCATATGCAGTACACGCAGCATTGCTGAGCCTAAGGTTCTTCACAGCCTCAGCAGCAGCGCCCTTCAAACTTTCACTGATGCGCTGCTTCTTCTGTGCTTCTGGTACTTCCCATCCTTCTACTGCCTGCATTGCCTGTTCAATCCAGGTGTCAAAGTCTTCTTCCCCAGAAGGCACAGGTAGCTTTCCTGAAAAGATCCGAAGCTTCCGGTACCCGGCTTCCACATGAACCGTATTGCTCTTCTGGCACTTAGTGACAAAATCTCCCAGACCATTCAATAGTTCCGGCCCTATGGCTACCAGTGGTGTCCCCGGGCTATTGTATCCCGACTGCTTTCCATTTTGTGGAAGAATAGCGGGGATAATGGTGGAGAGATTTTTGGAGATTCCTTCTTCACAGCCCTCGTATGTACTAAGCGGTATATCTGGCCGTCTGTGGCTTTTATGTTCTGACCTCTAAACTCTTCCGGAACTTCTCCTCTCAATTCCACTAGTGCGTACGTACACGAGATATCTGGCCTAATTTCCATCACCCATGCCTCTTGATTAGGGGACAACAACATTATGAGTTGCTTTATCTCGTTTTCTTGCCAGATCCCCCCGGGAGTTCAATAACTACCGACTCTGTTGAATCTGCGCCAACCACTGTGTCATTGCTGGCGGGTCCATGCTGGTATTTCTGACCGGCTTGATTGCAGCGTGCAGTAACAGGAATCCCGGACCCGAGCCCCCACGTGTAGCAATACCCCCAGTTAAGAGGGCTTCCTGTATGATTTTTGGGCCCTGTAGTGCACCGCTGTCAACCCCTGGCAATCGGCTCTAACCTCCCTTGGCACAGTTAGTGGGGGATGATAGGATTGTGAGGCCTGTAACTCACAGCGGCACAATCCTATGACAAGAATATACAGTAATGTTTTAAAACTTCCTTTACCTATTTCTTCTGTAAAGTAAAGAACACAGACACCAATATGCTTAACCCTGGTATGTTTACTTAGATTAGTGGGTAAGCAGTAAAACAGGTGGGTACATGTCATATGCAGAGCCCTGCAATAAACAGTGTTAACAAGAAAACAAGTATTCAACGTTATGCAACTCTAACAGTCCCCTTTGCAGCTACTTCCCCTTGTGGGTAATATGGCGCCCAGGAATGTCTACACTACCCAGTCAGGCCTGACTGAACTAAAGTGGAAGTTCTGTAGGGAAATCTTTGCTAGCGACGGTGGTGCACTTGAAGAACAGAATTGTAATCCACCAAAGTAACAAAGGTACTGTGTCTGTTTATGAGCAGGTGCTCTCTCACCCAACTGGACCAGTCCGCGTCCGTTTCTTCCGCTGCGGTGTCTAAGTACACCGATCCATCGACATCCGGGTCTTCGGTCCTCCTGGCAAAGGTGCAGTATCAAGGAGAGACGCACCTCAGGTTCCTCAGTGCGTGCGGAAGGCTCTTTGGAGAAAACGGCCAGGCTTCTGGCCTACAGTCACAGGAGCTCAGACAGCAGTTCAGCTTGCTGGGCGGGCGGTGTCCAAAGAGAAAGACTGGGCTCCGCCTCTCCCTTATAAAGTCCACCCCAGCAGTCCTGGCGCGGGGCAAGGCACCCTGGGTGCCTAAAAGGGTACTGGGTAATGTAGTCTCTGAGGGGTTTAAAAAGTAATACCCCGCTACACCTGTATTTTCACACACTCCCAGAAAATATGTAATAGTGTCCCTTTTGTTACATGACACCTCCAGCAGGCATCTGACGTCTGGGGGTATATTGCAGTACTGTTGGTGTTCTGTACCATCTAGTTAAAATTTTGTATCCTCCCTCCTGATATCTACTTGCTACTGAGGCCTTGTGAGTAAACAACAAAATCTTATCTCTCTGTTCTTGTGAAAATGTTATGCCTCGTACACACGGCCGAGTTTCTCGTCCAAAACCGGCAAGAAAAGTGCCGCGAGAGCTTTATTGTCGAGAAAACCGTTCGTGTGTATGGTTTTACGACGAGAAAACTGCCGTGAATCTCGACGAGAAAATAGAGAACCTGCTCTCTATTTTCTTGTCAGGATTCAAGATTTCCTCGTCGTGTTTCTCGTTGGCCTGTTTTGTGACGAGAAAATGGTTCGTGTGTATGCTTTTACGACTCTTCCAAAAGCGCGCATGCTCAGAATCAAGTATGAGACGGGAGCGCATCTTCTGCTAAATCAAGCCTTCGTAATGGAGATAGCACAATCGTCACGCTGTAAGTTATTGCATCGTTTAAATGTTGTGCATTGAAATCTTCTTTAGAATGTTACATTAATCTAAACGAATGAACTTGTTTTGCTGCTGATATTCACACAGAGTTATGACTATCTTTTTTAAAGCTTTTTCATGCTGCTCTTAATTAGATTTAGGTGTATTATATCGTGCAAGATCTTCTGAATATTTTAATGTTTTATATTTTTGAAACAGATGTTAATTGTAATTTGTCAATGTTTTGATAGTGATCTCCCATTGTATATTTGAATTTTTTTTGTGTCAAGTTTACACCCTATATTTTTTAAAGAATTTTTTTTTTTGATTTGGGGTTGTTATCTGTCCCTTTTTTTTGGTGTCAAATGTATCTCCTTACTCCAAAGCTAAATTAAAAATTTGAAAAAATAAACATAGTCAAGTATGAACTTAAACCAAAAAAACATTTATTCATGTTTTTACAAAAATAAAGAGAAGGCAGCGCTTGAGAACCTGCTGCCATTTGTGCATCCCAGGGACCCCAGAGCACACATGAACCCTGTGTGGACACATAAATTGGGAGCTTGAGAAGGCCAACAGTTCTGAGCACAATCTGATGCTGGCCTCCCAGAGGTCAGGAACAGCAGCAGGTGATATATATGTCCCAAGTGTGTGGTACTACAACAGGCTGCCTTCTGTCCGACCACAATGAAGCAAGGCCATCACTTCCTGGTCTTCTTGGCAGCCTTCCCTGCAGCCTTCCCTGAAGCCTTCCCTGCAGCCTTCCTTCTTCGTGTGGCTGGAGGCTGGGCCACTGGAGGGGTACTCCTGTCAGGAGGAGGAGGAGGTGGAGGAGAAGGGGTGGCGCAGAAGAAGAAGGTGGAGGAGGAGCTGGAGGAGAAGGGGGTGGGGCAGAAGAAGAAGGTGGAGGAGGAGGTGGAGGAGAAGGGGGTGGGGCAGAAGAAGAAGGTGGAGGTGGAGGAGGAGGGGGTGGGGCAGAAGAAGAAGGTGGAGGTGGAGGAGGAGGTTGAGGTTGTGATAGCTGTGCCACCTCACATATGGCCGTATTGGGGGTAATTCTCTCCATCACCCCCTTGTTCAGCAAGGTGATGAGCAGGGGCTCGCATAGGAGGCGTTGCTCCATGCTCATCACCTTGAAATTTGCCTCAACTAGGCCAGCAATGGCCTCTTCAGGGGATGTGGGCTCCTGGAAGGTGGCCTGTGACTCTCTAATAAGGGACATTGCTGCCTCACTAGTGGTCCTGTCCCTCCTGCTTCTTTTTGGAAGGCGGATGGGAGGCACCTGAGATCTAGTGCTTCTCCTGGGCCCTGCCACCTCCTGGCTGCCACTGGCCCCTGCCACCTCCTGGCTGCCACTGGGCCCTGCCACCTCCTGGCTGACAATGAGCCCTGCCACCTCCTGCCTCACAGTGGGCCCTGCCTCCTTCTGCCTGACAGTTTCCAGACCCTCCTCCTGGCTGATTTCATCCTGTGTATGAAAAAGGGACATAGTTTAATATTTTGTTTTATTATTTTCATACAACTTTCAGATTATGAATGTAGCAATTTAAATGGAAATAAAGAAAAAAACTAAATATTTTTAGGACTACATCAGATTGACTATTTAGCACCCAATTTAGGGCAGACTAATGTCTCGAGATCTTGATTTCACTTTTGGAACCCCAAATAGTTTATGATTTTCATCTTGACTTTTTTTTCCATCATTAAGTTTATCCCAATACATTTGCATTAAATACTATACCTGGCTCCAGATGGCCAAATCAGGTTCATCCAGGATGGCTGCCTCCTCTTGCTCCAGAGAAGGCTCAGGTTGGCTGCAGGGAAGTCTGGGGGGAAGAGTGGACAGTGATGGCCTTGCCTCAATGTGGTCATCCAGAAAGGACATCCTGCTGTAGTACCACAAATTGGGGACATACACATCATCTGCTGCTGCTCCTGACCTCTGAGAAGCCAGGACCTTAGAGCGTTCAGTCCTGTATGTGCCTCTCAAGCTCCCAATTTTAGTGTCCACCTGTTTTGCTGTGGCTGTGGGCACCTTGGTCTGCACAAATGGAAGCAGGGTCTCCAGCGCTGCTTTTCATACCCCTTTTTTTTTTATGGATGGGGTTTTTTGTTTCCCACAGAGCGGGCAGCTCCCTTACCCGGTCTATAAATTCCGCAAGGAATTCCTTGTCACTTATAAAGACATTCATTTTGGGTCTGCAAGTCAAAAAAAAATAAAAAAAAATAATGTGAGGCACACAGTCTAACCTCCTTAAAATCTTATTCACCATATATATCCTCCAACATTCTCAAGACAGTATAGGCCACCAATTTATCAAAGTCACAAAATCACATACCTTCATTCGCACGTCCGTCACTTGAACTCCTCTCTCTACACACCGAACGTAGTATAGTCACATGTGTGTATAGTGATGATCTCGCGCCTTACAAAATTTTAAAAATAATAAATGATTAAGCTGCAATCCCCAAATTTTCAAACATTGAAACCGTGAGTGGAAGTGATTATATGTGCTAAATAAGCAAATATAATGGGGGCGCTAAATAGTCACATGTGTGTTTGCTATATATATACACCACGCATGCGTAAAACTACGCACACGTCGCTCCGCACACGTCGCCCGCCCATGACGTTCTAACTAACATCTTTTCCCCGCCCCTTCTCTTTCGGCGCGCAGACAGATATGGCTGATTCACAGCAGGTGTCTGATAATTCCTCAAATAACGAGGAGGAGACAAGCCCGGAGACTGAGGAAACGTCACGATCAAGGAGGAGATTCAAGGCATCTAATATGTCTTATGCGGAGATGGCGGAGATGGTGGATATATTGCTAAAGTCGGATTATGACGCAAAGCATGGGCCGTATAGCAAACCTAATAGAAGGAAGGCCAAAATCATGAAGAAAGTCGTGAAGAGTCTGAAGAAGAATTTCGGGGTGAAACGCTCAAATGAGCAGCTCAGAAAGAGGTGGTCAGACCTCAAACTGAGGGAGCCGGAGCAGTTAAGGAGCATTAAGAGAATGCTAGGAAAAAGTAAGTTCTTTTTCCACATTTTTCCTATTATTGTATTTCACAACTTACATGTTGCTCCATGTTATTGCATTTTTCTATTGTACTACCTTACAAAATGTCATAGTTTGAACTTGGTTGGGCACAGTAATCGTTCGTTACAGACACATCGTTCGCCCACTATCCTCGTTTTTTGGAGATTTTACAGGGTTAAATTAAATTAGACATCTGCCTGTTTTGATTCAATTGTTGTTCTTACATTGTTGGCTAGATGATGTGTTTGTAAAGAGAATGAAATGCAAACTTTAATCAGTGTAAAGGAGAGGACACTCAGCAGCTGGTTCCACATCTGTACTTTTGAGCACTATAGTGTGGGCCAACAGAACCGCCTTTTTTGGGTGTCCCACACAGGTGCATAAGTGAATTTTTGTGGTGCCTCCATGTCTCAAAATTGACAGCCAAAGGTGAATACTAAACATATTTTTTGGGAAGAAATAATGTCTTCATGTGAAAATTCCACACAAACACACACTTGTACCCCACTTCCAAGCAATTTAGCCTGTTTTTAGTTTTCATAGAGAATTTCAGTGTGATAACTAGACCTTTTGTTTGATTCTCATAGGGGAGAGACGACTGGGAGGAGAACACTCCGGGGAGCACAGGAACCCCACAGCTTCGAAACAACCCCAACCTCACAAAGACCCACAACCTGAGGGTGTTGAGGAAGTTGAAGAGGTGGAGGAAGGAGAAGTGCAGGAAGGAGAAGTGGATGACGTGGTGGAACTGGTCACCACAACAGGTCAGTATCTGTCACCACAGCTTCAGGTAAGAGATGTAGGCCTGCAGAGTTATAATACCTTTTTATTTTGTTTTTAGGGGATGTAAATGTTGTGGTGAAAGAAAGTACACGTTTCTCTGCTGACAGTGCCCTACGAAAAATACAGCAAGTGATGGAATGTAGCACAGAACTGGACAGAATTAAACAAAGAATTCATGTGATGGATCAAACCTTTAAAGACATCCTAGATGTTTTGGGGAGAATTGAATAAGGCATCAAAACCCCCATTTTTGTTTACAGATTGTTCTTCCCCCTTTTATGCTCTTTTAGACAATCAAACCAGCCAAAAATTGAATATGCACACAGTGTGTCAACATGTGCCATCTGCCATCAGGGGATATCCATGTACGGCTTTTGGGGGTGCAACCCCTTCCTCGTATCTCAAGTAGGTGAACTGAAGAAGGGGTTGCACCCACAAAACACGTCCATTGATCACCCCCGATGGCAGATGGCACATGTTGACAATAGGGATCAGGAGTCTCAAATCCCTATTGGAAATGACTTCAAATTGTGTGCATATTCAATTTTTGGCTTGGCCAGGGGTGCCAAGACTCCATATTAGGACGGCCAGATAGAGACATATTTTGTGTAAGTGAATGTCTCATATTGGCCAGAGGTATCCAATGTTGTACTTTTTGGAATGCAACTGATGGTTTTGTATTTTCATTAAAAAAAAATTGCCGGTTTGTGGCCAGCCAAAAAAAAAAAAAAAAAAAAAGGATTTACCATGTGTGTGAATGTGCACAGAGTAAAATTTTTGAACACAAACAAAGTGTAGCTTCTTTTTCAAATACGCTCTAACCTTATTTGTGTATATTTTTGAGGTTCATAGTGAAATGGTTGTTATTTACTAAAGGAAAAAAAAACTTGTCACTACAAATGCACTAAGACAAACTAGGAGACAGGAAACAAACAAAGTTCCAAGATAAAAAATGATTTTTAATGATTTCTTTATGCACCAATCTTTACTCATGGCCTGGCATAGGAATTGCCCCCCTACCCGTGAAAAATTCCATATATTTATCCCGAACCTCACGGGCATTTTGGGGGGGCAAGCCAGGACGGGCAGATTCGAGGCCCGGCAGGGGATTGGCATATGAAAGTCTTGCCTCAGGCAATACTGAGGCCATATAATTACTTGATTTTCGGCACAGAAAATTATGGAGCACACAGCAGCATAAAACGACATAGTTTATCTTGTACTCCGCCAAGTGGATTGGAGTCATAAAAAGGCGGAACCGGCTGGCCATTATCACGAAGGCATTTTCAACGACTCTTCGGCCCCTGGCCAGCCGGTAATTGAACACCCTCTTCTCTGGGGTCATGGTCCTCTGTGGAAATGGCCTCATGATGTGCGTTCCGAGTCCGAAGGCTTCATTAGCCAAAAAAACAAAGGGGAGTCCTTCAACATTCCCTGCATCCGGTGGCAATGCAAGGTCGTCACTCTGGAGACGGAGGGCAAACTCCGTCTGGATGAAGGATCCCCCATCGGACATCCGGCCATTCTTCCCTACATCCACATAGAGGAATTCATACCGTGCTGACACCACCGCCATCAGCACAATGCTATGAAACCCCTTGTAATTGTAGTAGTAGGACCCAGAACGGGGTGGCGGCACGATGCGGACGTGCTTCCCGTCAATGGCACCACCGCAGTTGGGGGAAGTCCCACCGCGTGGCAAACTCCGATGCCACAGTCTGCCATTCCTGTGGCGTGGAAGGAAGCTGGGGAGTCAAACAAGATGAAAATAAATTAGAAATTTAAAACATAACATTGCAAGCAGATTATAAGAAAATACATTCAAGGCCAACATTAATCAAAATCTCAGTTTAAAGGTGTTTTGACTAAGTATAATGGAAGGCTCAAGTTTCATATTCATCACCCCCTCTGATGGTCCATTCTAAACAAATTTGGGGGGGAGGAGATGTGTTTGGCCACAGGATAGCATTGCAGTGGCGGTGCATCCAGAGTGGGCGCTGGAGCGCTGCCCCCTCTCTCCTGCGCCCGTCACTCAGAACAATACATAGGTTCATGCCTTGCATTAACCTATGTATTGTCAATGCCGCCCACTATTCAGGTGGATGGCCCCCTGTTGAGCGACGGCCATATGAATAACTGCGGCATTTATGGGGTGAAAATTGCATATCAGAAACAGGGGGGCAAATAGGCTTGGCGATTACAGCCTGAGGGATGTAATTGGCTTGCTAAAAGTTAAATAGGGGACGCGGGGGGGGGGCATTCCTTGGGTAAACACTGACAGGCTGCTCTGGAAATCATGTTCACCAAGTCTGTTTAACGGTAACATGATTGGCTGATGCAACATCGAGGGCAGGAAAAGACATCAAGGACAAAAGAAGGATGGCGCTGACCAGAAGAAGGTAAGTGCAGGGCTGGGGGAGAACTGGCTGCATTGGAAGGGGCAAAATTGCTGCATTGGAGGGGACAAAATGGCTGCATTGGAGGGGACAAAATGGCTGCATTGGAAGGGGCAAAATGGCTGCATTGGAGGGGACAAAATGGCTGCATTAGAGGGGACAAAATGGCTGCATTGGAAGGGGCAAAATGGCTGCATTGGAGGGGACAAAATGGCTGCATTGGAAGGGGCAAAATGGCTGCATTGGAGGGGACAAAATGGCTGCATTGTAAGGGGCAAAATGGCTGCATTGGAGGGGACAAAATGGCTGCATTGGAAGGGGCAAAATGGCTGCATTGGAGGGGACGAAAATGCTGCATTGGAAAGGGCAAAATGGCTGCATTGGAGGGGACAAAATGGCTGCATTGGAAGGGGCAAAATGGCTGCATTGGAGGGGACAAAATGGCTGCATTGGAAGGGGCAAAATGGCTGCATTGGAGGGGACAAAATGGCTGCATTGGAAGGGGCAAAATGGCTGCATTGGAGGGGACAAAATGGCTGCATTGGAGGCGGCAACTGGTGGCGTTTAATAGGCACAGTCGCAAAAAAGGAGGAAGTTTATATATCTAATTTGGGGGTGGCCCCCCAAACATTTGGAGCAGCAGTCGCCACTGCTGGAGAGGTTAGTAAAGGGAAATATGCATGGAGGAGAAAAAAGGGGCATTTAAAAGCTTCCAGCATGCATGAGGACAAAGGGGACATTCTCAGCATATTACAATCATGGTAATTAGGGAAGGATGAAAGAAATACAATACATTAGCATACATGAAATACATAAAATGTGATGTTAATGGCGAAAACTTACCCTAATATAGTCCTCCTGCAGGACTTGTATAATGGCAGAACAGGTGTCTGGGATTATGAGGCCCAGAGCCTGGGGGGAGATGCCTGTCGTGAACTTCAAGTCCTGCAGACTTCTCCCTGTCGCCAGGTAACGTAACGTGGCGATGAGCCTCTGCTCAGCACTGATGGCTTCCCGCATAACGGTGTCCTGCCTGGTAATATAGGGGGACACCAAAGCCAACAGATGCTGAAAAACGGGGTCAGACATCTGCAGAAAATTCCTGTAGTCCTCAGGATTATTCTCGACGATCTCCCGCAGCAGAGGCATATGGCAGAATTGGTCCCGCTGGAGCAACCAATTCTTGGTCCATGAACTCCTCCTCACCCCGTTCATGGACTGGTCTTGGTCCAAAACAAGCAGACCAACACCAAGCGCCCGCACAGCACGAACTCGACGACGAGAATGTACCCGCGGCATGGCTAGGAAACGGTCGTCTGATCAGAACGTACAGAACAGAACGCACTTTAGAACAGCAAGGCCTATGAAGAACGAACTGAAAATCAGAAACGAACGGGCAAGAACGCACTGTAAAACAGATACGACCTGCCTACACGCCCTGAAAGACAAGATACGAACCCACAAGCACAAACTGAACCGCAGAAAACGAACTGAAAAGCACGAAGACTGAAAAGCGCGAATCGTCTCTTCCCAAACTTTTACTTCACACGCGGTAACACGAGATCAGCAAAAGCAGCCCAAGGGGTGGCGCCAGGGAAATCGAGCTTCCCCTTTATACTGCCGTCGTACGTGCTGGACGTGACCGCGCTGAACAACGAGGAAATTTGGAATTGTCAGTGTGTACGCATGGAAAGCTTGACGAGAAACTTGTCAAGGTTAACAAGAATCTCGTTGAAAAAAACGACGTGTTTTTAACGACGAGAAACTCGGCCGTGTGTACGAGGCTTAAGTCCCAGATCTTTTTCCCATTCCCGGAGGAAAGTAAGTTCTTGCGGTATGTCTAAATTAATTAACATTGCATAAAAATAAGACAGTGGGTGTCTCGGAGGATTCCCTTTTAAGCACATCTGCTTGAATTTTGACAGTGTTCTAACTTCTGTAAATATTCTTGCTTTTGTCCGTAGAAACGCTTCCACTTGCATCATCCGAAAGAAATCTAATTCTGGTGTAACCTCTCTTTCAATCTCTCTTTTTGTCATTAATCTAGCATCTTTTGAGAAATGGATAATCCTGCTAATACCCCTTTGTCGTAAAGCACAACATTTTTGATCTGTTTGTCCCAGTTGAAATGCCTTAGTGCCCAAAATCGGAGTCATCGGACTCGGGTACATAGATATATTTGTTTTTTTAAAGATCTTTTTAATTGTTTGTATAGTGGCACCTATCGTTGGGTGTTTCTTTGTTTCTGCAGACATTTCAATTTCTGGAATCCACACCAGACCTTCCAACAGTACATCTACCGTTGCTTGCTCCATTTGTATCCAGGGTTTCTTATTTTGCCCACACCACTCCACTACTCTAACTAGATGAGATGCTTCCTGATATTTTACTGGGTCCGGGAGCCCAATCCCTCCTTCTCCCTTGGGCAATGACAAAATAGTTCTTCGTATCCTCGCCGGTTTTCCCGCCCAGATAAATTTAAAAAATCTTGACCATAGGTCTCTAAAAAAGCTCTGGGGGATTTTAATTGGTAAAGTCTGTATTAAATACAAAAGTCTCAGTAGCACATTCATCTTTATTATGTTTGTCCGCCCGAACCAAGTAAAGATTTCCTTATCCCATCTCAATAAATCTAGTTTTATTCGTCTCATCAATGCTACATAATTAAATTCAAATAATTTATTTAAGTTCCTCGTTATCTTAGTCCCTACGTAACTTATATGTGAGTTTGTCCATCTAAACTGTAATTGCGTGGTTATCTGGTGCAATAATGCAGCCTTTGTTTCTATTCCCATTGCCTCTGATTTCCCGTAGTTGACCTTAAAATTAGACAGTTTTCCGTATTCTCTTAATTCTGCCAATAAGGATGGCAGAGCTATAACCGGGGATGTTATAAAAAAAAAAAATCATCAGCATATGCCGCCACTTTCTGTTCATCTCCTTTCGTTATTATCCCCTTAATGTTTTGGTTTGCCCGTATCTTCCGTAAAAAGGGTTCTATTGTCAAAATAAAAATAATAGGCGACAATGGGCAGCCTTGTCTTGTTCCGTTTCGAATAAGAAATAGCTCTGAGATTTTATTGTCTATTTTAACTCTCGCACTCGGTTCCGAGTATAGATTAGAGAACAAGCTCATCATCCCTTCTTTCAATCCTATATGCTGCAGTGTCGCTTCTAAAAACAGCCAATCCACTCGATCGAAAGCTTTTTCTGCATCAGCAGATACTAATATCATTGGTCTCCTATGTTTTTGTGCTAAATAAATCGCACTCACCACTCGCTGTGTATTTTCTCTTCCCTCCCTCCCAGGGGTAAACCCCACTTGATCTGGGTGTATTAAATTTGGGATATAGTCTATTAGTCTTGTGGCGAGAATCTTGGTGAACACTTTCAGGTCCACATTCAACAGTGATATGGGACGGTAACTAGCACATTGTGCTGAATCTTTCCCTTTTTTTGGTATGACTGCTATATGTGCCAGCAGCGTCTCTTTCGGCATTTTCTTTCCTTCCCGCAATGAATTGTACGCTGCTGTGAATCTCGGAGCCAATTTCTCGGCAAACATTCTATAATATGTCAGGGTGTACCCATCTGGGCCTGGGGCCTTACCCAATTTCAATATTTTTATTGCTTCCCTAAACTCCTCTGTTGTAATTGGTTCATCCAGTTTTCTAGTTATTTCCTCCGTTAATTTTGGCATATGTGTTTCTCTAATATACTCCCTGGCTATTTCCAATCGCTTTTGGGTATTCTCTGGGGACAATTTCTCTTCTAGCTGATATAGTCTCTCATAATATTCCTTGAAACATTTTGCTATTTTCTGTGGAGTATTTATCATTTCATCTTTTTGTGTGATACGGTTACATGTGTGGGTTTCTCTCAGGGCATTTGCTAGCATTCTACCTGGTTTGTTCCCAAACTCATAAAATGTTCTCCTTCCTCTGGTTAGTTTAGCTTTCGCTTTTTCAATTAGCAGTAGATTCAATCTTTCCCGTATGTCATCTAATTCCTGTTCAATTAGTTGTGCCTGGGATTTTTTGTGTACAGTTTCTAACTCCCCAATACGTTTAAACATCAGGTCTATCTGTTCATTAAGTTTCCTTTTCCTATGTGCCCCCATCGAGATAAGGTTGCCCCTCAGTACGCACTTATGTGTTTCCCATAGACAAAAGAGAGTTATTTCTTCTGTGTCACTCGCTGCAAAAAAAGCTTTAATTCTTCCTTCAATTTTCCCTCATACTCGCTATCCTTTAGTAAGGTTTCATTTATCTTCCAGTGCCATTCTTTCTTGTCTATCTCTCCCCACTTTATTGTACAGCTTGTTGGGGCATGGTCTGAGAGAGTTATAGCTCCAATAGATGCATTTACAAGGGATGTAGCAAGGCTCTGATTTATTAAGATATAATCAATTCTAGTATATGTCTTGTGTCTCGCCGCATAAAACGTGTAATCCCTATCCTGTGTATGGACAGTTCTCCAACTATCAACCAATTGTAGTTCCTGTAAGAGTTTCTTTGCTTTTCTTAATTTGGTATGTAGCGGGTGTCAAATTTAGTGGGGTGTATCTGGGCAATAGATGGCCCAGATGCATTGATTTATAGGGATTTATGGACACTTTGGAGTGTGGGAGGTATGAATGGTGTCATGTTCCCTGCGGTCCCTAGGTGGCGCTGTCACCTGGGACCGGGATTGAACTGCCATTCTAGAGCCGTGCCCTATGTGTCCTCTCGCGGCAGTAGTACGGCGGGGAACCCGCTGTGCCTGCTGGGAGAGGATATAAAAGGGGGCGGACATCTTGCACACAAGGTCCATTCCCCAGGCACCTTCAGCCTGGGGGCTGCTGCGGTTCGTCTGTGCCCAGGCGCCCTTGGCCTGAGCGCGTGGAGTCGAGTTCCATCCCAGGCACCTTCGGCCTGGGGTGAGGTGCTTTACAAGGAGGCCTGGGGCCCAGTACCTTCGACTGGGTCCCGCAAGGGTGAAGCATTCCTAAGGTGCCCCCGGTATTGGGTGCCTGAATCCAGGGTGTAAGGGACCGGAGAGGTGACCTCCCCGAAGAGCCAGCGCAGCATTTGCTGGTGACGGTGGAGGCCTCTGGTGACCGTCCGGATGGATGTCTTCCTCTGACAGGGGTCGTTTGTTCTAAAGGAGGTAGTTCATGTTCTCATGGTCTGTGGCAGAGACCCATCTTCATCAGGTCAGTGGCAGGCCTCATCCAAGGCCTGTGGCAGAGGCCTCAACGCTCACCCAGGTCAGTGGCAGGGACCAAATTCACAGTCGGTGGCAGCGACTGTGCGCCAAGCCTGTTTGCACTAAACGGAACAGGAGAAACTTTATTCATTGTGTTGTGCCTGGACCTACTCCTTCCCAGACCCTGTCTTTTCTTTTAAAGTTCAACCAGCCTACCTATTTGTAGCGATACCCCCAACTTAAGAGAGCTGCTGATATTGTTTCGGGCCCTGTACACAGCACTGCCAACCCCCGGCAATCTACTCGACCCTCCCCTGGCACAGCTAGTCTAGGGAATGATAGACTGGTAATGTCTCTGCAATCATCTATGACACAGTCCCACAATAAAGCAAACAGTGATAAAGTACAGTAATTGACACTGATACCGGAGTACTTAACTATAGCAACTTTACTTTAGTATAAAAGTTAGGTAGAAGTACAATACATCATAACACATGCAGAGCCCTGCAATATTAGTGACACTTAGCAACAGGGATGAGCCGAACACCCCCCTGTTCGGTTCGCACCAGAACCTGCGAACAGACAAAATGTTCGTGTGAACTTTAGAACCCTATTAAATACAATGGACTCGAACGTTCGAAATCTAAAGTGCTAATTATAAAGGCTTATATGCAAGTTATTGTCCTAAAAAGTGTTTGGGGACCCGGGTCCTGCCCCAGGGGACATGTATCAATGCAAAAAAAGTTTTAAAAACGGCCGTTTTTTCGGGAGCAGTGATTTTAATGATGCTTAAAATTAAAAAATAAAAGTGAAATATTCCTTTAAATTTCGTACCTGGGGGGTGTGTATGATATGCATGTAAAGTGGCGCATGTTTCCCGTGCTTAGAACTGTCCCTGCACAAAGTGTCATTTCTGAAGGAAAAAAAGTAATTTAAAACTCACTCGCGGCTAATAATGAATTGTCGGCTTTTATCAATACATACAAAAGTCATTGATAAAAAAAAAAAAAAAGCGTGGGGGTCCCCCAGAATTCAATTACCAGGCCCTTCAGGTCTGGAATGGATATTAAGGGGAACCCCGCCGCAAATTTAAAAAAAAAATGGCGTGGGGTTCCCCCAAATATCCATACCAGGCCCTTCAGATCTGGCATGGATTTTAAGGGGAACTCCACCCCAAATTTAAAAAAAAATGGCGTGGAGTCCCCCCAAAAATCCATACCAGACCCTTATCCGAGCACGCAACCTGGCCGGCCGCAAGGGAAGAGGGGGGGACGATAGAGCGGCCCCCCCTCCCTCCTGAACCGTACCAGGCCACATGCCCTCAACATGGGGAGGATGTCCCCATGTTGATGGGGACAAGGGCCTCATCCCCACAACCCTTGCCCGGTGGTTGTGGGGGTCTGCGGGCGGGGGGCTTATCGGAATCTGGAAGACCCCTTTAACAAAGAGGACCCCCAGATCCCGCCCCCCCATATGTGAATTGGTAAGGGGTACCCCTACCATTTCACGAAGAAAGCGTAAAAAAATGTAAAAAAAAAACACACAAACACCTTGAAAAAGTCCTTTATTAAAAAAAAACAAAAAAAACATTCCAGCGGTGAAATCCAGTGTCCCGCGGCGATCCCGATGTCCAGCGCTGTCCGTCACTGGTTTTGCCTGAGCGGACCTGATGGGGAACTTCCTCCTCAGTGTTTTAAATGTATAGACCCGCCCCTTCTAAAGTTCCCCATCAGGTCCGCTCACAAGCCACACCCCTTATAGAATCCACCCACTCCGTCCCCTGTATTCCACTAGCTTTCACTCAGTGTCAGGAGTATACAGCTCAGCATCACAGGACAGAGTATACAGCCCCAGCATCACAGGACAGAGTATATAGCCCCAGGATCACAGGACAGAGTATACAACCCCAGCATCACAAATCATGGTATATAGCGCAGCTTTACAGATCGGCGCAAACAAACTGACAAGAGCACACAGTACACCGAGTTAAAGAATTACTGAGTTACTGAGTCAAAGAATCATGAGTTGTTAGAACACAGTACACTGAAAGAATCGTGAGTCACAACCAGTAAAACAATACACTGAAGCAATGATCAGGTAGCAGCAGTGATAAGGTGCTACAGACAACCTGAGGCCCTTTCAAACTTGTGCGACTTGTCCTGCGACTTGGGACTGCAAAGTTGCATGACAAGTCATACCCCATGATTTCCAACGAGTTCAATTCATATCTGTGCGACTTCAAAGTAGTCCCTGTACTACTTTCATCCGACTTTGATGCAACTTGAGGCAGAGACCTCAAGATTACACAGACATTGCTTCAAGTCGCGGCAAAAATCATGGCAAAAATCACGTGACTTTCAAGTCGCACAAGTGTGAAAGGAGCCTTAACGATTGGATTTTACTACCATGGGTACTTCTCGCGGTAGTAAAATCTGATAATTATTCCTGCGCATGCGCTGTAAAGACTACGGACAAATCTGATGGCTCTAGCAATGTTAACTGTGAAGTTGGCCCATCAGAATGCAGTTCACATACAGAAAAATCCGCTTTTCATTTAGGCACCGTTTCCACCAGGGATGAGCCGAACACCCCCCTGTTCGGTTCGCACCAGAACCTGCGAACAGACAAAATGTTCGTGTGAACTTTAGAACCCTATTAAATACAATGGACTCGAACGTTCAAAATCTAAAGTGTTAATTATAAAGGCTTATATGCAAGTTATTGTCCTAAAAAGTGTTTGGGGACCCGGGTCCTGCCCCAGGGGACATGTATCAATGCAAAAAGAAGTTTTAAAAACGGCCGTTTTTTCGGGAGCAGTGATTTTAATAATGCTTAAAATGAAAAAATAAAAGTGAAATATTCCTTTAAATTTCGTACCTGGGGGGTGTGTATGATATGCATGTGAAGTGGCGCATGTTTCCCGTGCTTAGAACTGTCCCTGCAAAAAATGTCATTTTTGAAAGAAAAAAAAATGCATTTAAAACTGACTCGCGGCTATTAATGAATTGTCGGCTCCCGGCAATACATACAAAAGTCATTGAGAAAAAAAAAAAAAAAAGCGTGGGGGTTCCCCAGAATTCAATTACCAGGCCCTTCAGGTCTGGAATGGATATTAAGGGGAACCCCGCCGCAAATAAAAAAAAAATTGACGTGGGGTTCCCCCAAATATCCATTCCAGGCCCTTCAGATCTGGCATGGATTTTAAGGGGAACTCCACCCCAAATTAAAAAAAAAATGGCGTGGAGTCCCCCCAAAAATCCATACCAGACCCCTTATCCGAGCATGCAACCTGGCCGGCCGCAGGGGAAAAGGGGGGGACGAGAGAGCGGCCCCCCCTCCTTCCTGAACCGTACCAAGCCACATGCCCTCAACATGGGGAGGATGTCCCCATGTTGATGGGGACAAGGGCCTCATCCCCACAACCCTTGCCCGGTGGTTGTGGGGGTCTGCGGGCGGGGGGCTTATCGGAATCTGGAAGACCCCTTTAACAAAGAGGACCCCCAGATCCCGCCCCCCCCATGTGAATTGGTAAGGGGTACATTGTACCCCTACCATTTCACGAAGAAAGCGTAAAAAAATGTTTAAAAAAACACACAAACACCTTGAAAAAGTCCTTTATTTAAAAAAAAAAAAAAAAAAAACATTCCAGCGGTGAAATCCAGTGTCCCGCGGCGATCCCGATGTCCAGCGCTGTCCGTCATTGGTTGTGCCTGAGCGGACCTGATGGGGAACTCCTTCTCAGTATTTTAAATGTATAGACCCGCCCCTTCTAAAGTTCCCCATCAGGTCCGCTCAGCGGACGAGATGCGGAACATGAGAAGGGGCGGGTCTATACATGTATTACCAAAGTGAGAGCAGTTCCCCATCAGGTCCGCCCCCTCGGTATGTCAGACCCGCCTACGTCATTGGCTTGAGCGGGGAACTTCCTTCACTGTGTAATTTAAATTTACATAGTGAAGGAAGTTCCCCGCTCAAGCCAATGACGTAGGCGGGTCCGACATACCGAGGAGGCGGACCTGATGGGGAACTGCTCTCACTTTGGTAATACATGTATAGACCCGCCCCTTCTCATGTTCCGCATCTGGTCCGCTGAGCGGACCTGATGGGGAACTTTAGAAGGGGCGGGTCTATACATTTAAAATACTGAGAGGGAGTTCCCCATCAGGTCCGCTCAGGCACAACCAATGAAGGACAGCGCTGGACATCGGGATCGCCGCGGGACACTGGATTTCACCGCTGGAATGTTTTTTTTTTTTTTTTAAATAAAGGACTTTTTCAAGGTGTTTGTGTGTTTTTTTTAAACATTTTTTTACGCTTTCTTCGTGAAATGGTAGGGGTACAATGTACCCCTTACCAATTCACATGGGGGGGGGGCAGGATCTGGGGGTCCTCTTTGTTAAAGGGGTCTTCCAGATTCCGATAAGCCCCCCGCCCGCAGACCCCCACAACCACCGGGCAAGGGTTGTGGGGATGAGGCCCTTGTCCCCATCAACATGGGGACATCCTCCCCATGTTGAGGGCATGTGGCTTGGTACGGTTCAGGAGGGAGGGGGGGCCGCTCTCTCGTCCCCCCCTTTTCCCCTGCGGCCGGCCAGGTTGCGTGCTCAGATAAGGGGTCTGGTATGGATTTTTAGGGGGACTCCACGCCATTTTTTTTTTAATTTGGGGTGGAGTTCCCCTTAAAATCCATGCCAGATCTGAAGGGCCTGGAATGGATATTTGGGGGAACCCCACGTCAATTTTTTTTTTATTTGCGGCGGGGATCCCCTTAATATCCATTCCAGACCTGAAGGGCCTGGTAATTGAATTCTGGGGAACCCCCACGCTTTTTTTTTTTTTTTTCTCAATGACTTTTGTATGTATTGCCGGGAGCCGACAATTCATTAATAGCCGCGAGTCAGTTTTAAATGCATTTTTTTCTTTCAAAAATGACACTTTTTGCAGGGACAGTTCTAAGCACGGGAAACATGCGCCACTTCACATGCATATCATACACACCCCCCAGGTACGAAATTTAAAGGAATATTTCACTTTTATTTTTTCATTTTAAGCATTATTAAAATCACTGCTCCCGAAAAAACGGCCGTTTTTAAAACTTCTTTTTGCATTGATACATGTCCCCTGGGGCAGGACCCGGGTCCCCAAACACTTTTTAGGACAATAACTTGCATATAAGCCTTTATAATTAGCACTTTAGATTTCTCCCATAGATTTTTCGAATTTGCCGCGAACACCCCAATTTGTTCGCTGTTCGGCGAACGGGCGAACAGGCAATGTTCGAGTCGAACATGAGTTCGACTCGAACTCGAAGCTCATCCCTAGTTTCCACTTGTGCGACTTGGGACTTCAATGTTGCATGACAAGTCGTACCCGATGATTTCCAATGAGAACCGTTCATATCTGTGCAACGTCAAGTCACAGCGACTTCAAAGTAGACCCTGCACTACTTTGGTCCCACTTTGATGCAACTTGAGGTCCATAGACCTCCAGAATACACAGGAATTGCATTAAGTCTCATCAAAATTGCAGCAGAATTGTGCAACTTTCAGGCTGCGCTAGCCTGAAAGTCGCAAGATTCTGCCACAATTTTTTGCTGCGATTTTGCAGCGACTTCAAGCAATTCCTGTGTATTCTGGAGGTCTATGGACCTCAAGTCACATCAAAGTGGGACAAAAGTAGTGCAGGGACTACTTTGAAGTCGCTATAACTTGACGTTGCACAGATATGAACGGTTCTCATTGGAAATCATCGGGTACGACTTGTCATGCAACATTGAAGTCCCAAGTCGCACAAGTGGAAACGGTGCCTAAATGAAAAGCGGATTTTTCTGCATGTGAACTGCATTCTGATGGGCCAACTTCACAGTTAACATTGCTAGAGCCATCAGATTTGTGGAAACCTAGGCTCAGTGCCGGTTCAAACTGCTGCGTGGTGCAAAAATCGCATGTGATTTGCACCGCACTGCAGTGCAAATCACATGCGATGTCCGTGCGATGCGATTTCAGCCATACAGTTAGTATGGCTGAAATTGTATGCCGCCGACCACAAACCTGGTGAATCAGTTGACTTACAGTGAAATACTCAGAAATAGCCACCACATGCTGTCACAGCACTTTTTTAATTTTTTTTTATTTTGAGGCCTGCAACCAGGGAAAGCCAACCACCTGCGGCACCTGCCAGCATTTGAACTGAGACTGAGGGACATTGATAAGCAGGGGGGGGGGATCCGCTGCTGCCGCTGGTCAGCTAATGTTAAAAAAAATTATAAGGGGGGCGGCGGGGCTCGCCAGGTGCCGCTGCTCCCGTCGATCGTGTGATATAAATTATACTATTAAGGGGGGGCTGCTCCCGCCGATCGTGTGACTATTAAGGGCGGGGGGCCTGTTTTTCGTGGCGGCCGGGTGACATAAAAAAAATATTTAATTGATAAGCTGGGGGGGGGGGGGGGGTTGTGCTGCTGCTCCCACCGATCGTGTGCCTATTAAGGGGGGGGGGTGCCGTTTATTGTTTTTCGTGGCGGCCGGGTGATATAAAAAAAACATTTTATTGATAAGCGGGGTGGGGGGGTTGGGGTTTTGCTGCGGCGGCCGGGTGATATAAAAAAAACATTTTATCGATAAGCGGGTGGGGGGGTGGGATGGGTGCTGCGGCGGCCGGGTGATATAAAAAACATTTTTTTTTATTGATAAGCGGGGGGGGGGGGTGGTGTGGGTTGCTGTGGCGGCCGGGTGATATAAAAATCTTTTTTTTATTGATAAGCAGGCTGTGGCGGCCGGGTGATATAAACATTTTTTTTTTTGATAAGCGGGGGGGGGGGGCTTGGTGATGGGGGGGGGCCCTGCGCCAGGACACAGTGCACATAAGGACCTTTAAAATTTTTTTTAAAGGGACATGTTTAAAAAAAAAATTTTTTTTTTTGACTGCCTGGGGGGGGGGGGGGGGGGGGCTGCGCCCAGGTGCCCCCTATGGACGGGCCGCCACTGATCAAACTCAGTTCTGGAAATAGTCTCCTGCTAGGATAGTTGATATAGCACTAAGGGCCAAAGCAGTCAGTAGGCCTAAACAAAGTACTTGGCTATAACTTTGAGCAAGTGCTCTCTCACCACACCGGACTTAGTCTCCGTCCGTAACTTCCACCGCTGTGTTTTCGCACACAGGGTCTGCGATAGCCGGGTCTTTGGTCCTCCTGATGTCAGTGAAAAAAACAAATGGAGATCAGGTGCCACACAGGCTCCGCAGTGGAGTGGAAGGCTCTTTGGAAGTGCGCAAGGCCCAGGCTTCAGGCCTTGCACCAGCAGCATGTCCGCAAAGGGGATCCTCTTGCTAGAAGGGCGGTGTCCCAAAGAGGCCGAGCTTAGCCTCCCCTTCACCTTTATAGTCCACCCCATGAGTCTCTGCGGGTGGCAATGCACCTTGGGTGCTGAACGGGGTTCTGGGTATCGTAGTCCTGAGGCCTTAAAGGAGACCCCCGCTACATATTGATCAAAGCAATAAAACAGTGTTGGACTTTTATTGGTGTGGAACTCGTGTTACTGGAAGCTAAGTGTCCCTGTCAGTGACAGTGGCAATCACCCTCCATAGGAGAAGCTGAGGCTCCGGCCTAAAACGCAGACCGAAGGTAAACGGTTTAGCTCATATATATATAAAAAGGCAGTGCAGCGCAAACATAAAAAACACACATATGATTAGAAGACTACAAAGGATAGAGATAGTCCAAGAGTCTTTCTTTGAGGTACAATATAAACTAAAAAACACCAAAATGTGTTCAGTAGGTGACTTCTAGATTCTTTATAGTGACTTGTGTGACGACCTCCACCACTAGTAATGGTTAGGGATGAGCTCGGTGTTCGAGTCGAACATAGGTTCGACTCGAACATCGGCTGTTCGTGCGTTCGGCGAACAACGAACGATTTGAGCCGTTTGCGCCGAATTCGAGTGACGCGAACGGCCCACAATACACTGCGCCATCGCAGTGTAATCCCGGCGCTGTTATTGGCCAAGCATGCACTGTGACCCTGCATGCTTGGCCAATCACAGCGCCGGCAGCGAGGAGAGCAATGATTGGCCACAGGCAGGATGCCTGTGGCCAATTATAGCTGGGGGGGTTTAGTACACGCCCCACACTATAAAAGGCCGCCAGCGCGGCGGCCTCGTGTAGTGTGTTCCGGAGCAGGGAAAGTGAAGGATAGGCAGGGACAGTGTCAAATCTATTCTTTGCTAAACCTTGTGTGTAGGGACAGAGAAGGATAGGCAGGGAGAGTGTCAGTGTCATATTCTTTGCTAAACCTTGTGTGTAGGGAGAGAGAAGGATAGGCAGGGAGAGTGTCAGTGTCATATACTTTGATAAACCTTGTGTGCAGGGAGAGAGAAGGATAGGCAGGGGACAGTGTCAGTGTCCTATTCTTTGCTAAACCTTGTGTGCAGGGAGAGAGAAGGATAGGCAGGGAGAGTGTCAGTGTCATATACTTTGATAAACCTTGTGTGCAGGGAGAGAGAAGGATAGGCAGGGGACAGTGTCAGTGTCATTGTTGCTAAGCCTCCTGCACATTATACACCTGAAGTTAGCCCGTATTGCTGCTTTTTCCTGGTGTGTTACACCAACAGGATTTTGCAGCACTTACAGCGGGCGGAGTGTGCCTCCTGACCATATTACACCTGAACTTAGCCTGTATTGCTGCTTTTTCCTGATGTGTTACACCAACAGGATTTTGCGGCACTTACAGCGGGCGGAGTGTGCCTCCTGACCATATTACACCTGAAGTTAGCCTGTATTGCTGCTTTTTCCTGGTGTGTTACACCAACAGACATTTGCGGCACTTACAGCGGGCGGAGTGTGCCTCCTGACCATATTACACCGGAACTTAGCCTGTATTGCTGCTTTTTCCTGGTGTGTTACACCAACAGGATTTTGCGGCACTTACAGCGGGCGGAGTGTGCCTCCTGACCATATTACACCTGAACTTAGCCTGTATTGCTGCTTTTTCCTGGTGTGTTACACCAACAGGATTTTGCAACACTTACAGCGGGCGGAGTGTGCCTCCTGACCATATTAGACCTGAAGTTAGCCTGTATTGCTGCTTTTTCCTGGTGAGTTACACCAACAGACATTTGCGGCACTTACAGCGGGCGGAGTGTGCCTCCTGACCATATTACACCGGAACTTAGCCTGTATTGCTGCTTTTTCCTGGTGTGTTACACCAACAGGATTTTGCGGCACTTACAGCGGGCGGAGTGTGCCTCCTGATCATATTACACCTGAACTTAGCCTGTATTGCTGCTTTTTCCTGGTGTGTTACACCAACAGGCATTTGCAGCACCTACAGCAGGCGTAGTGTGATTCCTGCAAAATATACTCCTGAAGCTAGGCCTTATTGCTGGTTTTCCCATTTCCCTGCAGGCCATTAGAATGTCTGGAAGGCAAACAAGGAGAGGCAGACAGTCAGGAGCTAATAAAAGAGGGCAAGCAGGCTCTGTGTCTAGAGACAACTGTGCTGGTCGTGGACGCGGTGCATCGCCATCAGCACGTGGCCATGGGACACGCTTGTCCTTCTTTTCGGCAGCTGGATGTGTTGAGCCACATCATGCCGAAGACTTGGTAGAGTGGATGACCAAGCCCTCCTCATCCTCCTCATCCTCTCTCACCCAGGCTCAGGGTACTGGCAAAGCAGCTGCCAAAGCGTCCTCTTCCCTGGTATCAATGTCATCATCAGTCACTCCTTCCCTAGACCAACCATGTCCTCCTGAGGAGTCCCCCGAACTGTTTGAGCACAGTGTTGGGTTCATGCTCCAGGAGGATGCCCAGCGTTTTGAAGGGTCTGATGATGATACCCAGCTAGAGGAAGGCAGTAGCGTGAGAGCAGAGAGAGGGGATGCTCAAGAAGGACACCAATCTGTCAGTCATGTTCCAGCAGCTGCAGCATACTGCCAGATTAGCTCCAGTGATGAGGAGGGAGGGGATGATGAGGTCACTGACTCCACGTGGGTGCCTAATAGGAGAGAGGAGGAGGAGGAGGAGGAGGATGAGGAGGAGGCACATCTCCAACGAGGCAGGATGCCCTCGGGGGGCCAGCGTAAGGGCAGCACACCGACGGAATCACACCGCAGAGCTCCGCCTGTGCAGGGCGCTGCCTCTGCCCGTTATTCAAAAAGTTCTTTGGTGTGGGCCTTTTTTGAGTCGAGTGCATCAGATTGCACAGCTGCTGTTTGCAACATATGTCTCAAGCGTATATCGCGTGGCCAAAACATCACCCGCTTGGGCACCACATGCTTGACCAGACATATGTTAACCTGCCATGCAGCTCGTTGGCTGACCCATGTGCCCTGTGTGGCTCACGTCCTTAACCTGGTGGTGCAGCGGTTCTTGGGCAGGTACCCGGGCTTACAGGATGTCCTGAGGCAGGCCAGGAAAGTCTGTGTGCATTTCCGCAGATCTTATAATGCCAGTGCTCGCCTGACTGAGCTGCAAAAGGAGTTGAACCTGCCCAAGAACCGCCTTATATGTGACATGCCCACCAGGTGTAACTCAACGTTGGCCATGCTGCAGCGGCTGCACACGCAGCAGAGGGCCATCAATGAGTACCTGTGCGACTACGGCACCAGGACATGGTCAGGGGAGCTCTGTTTTTTTTCACCACGCCAGTGGGGCATGATCAGGGATGCATGCACTGTCCTGGCACCATTTGAGGATGCCACGAGGATGGTGAGCAGTGACAGTGCATGCATCAGTGACACTGTACCTCTTGTCCACCTGTTGGAACATACGCTGCGTGGAATAATGGACAGGGCACTTGAGGCAGAACAGAGGCAGGAAGAGGAGGACTTCCTTGCCTCTCAAGGCCCCCTTTACCCAGACAGTGTTCCTTCTGTCCCACCCATCGCACAGGAAGAAGAGGAGGAGGAGGAGGAGGATTGTGTCAGCATGGAGGTGGAGCCTGGCACTCAGCATCATCAGCAGCAGTCTTTTAGGGATGATTTACAGTCCCAAGAAACCAGTGGACTTGTACGTGGCTGGGAGGAGGTGGCTGCGGATCATGTCGTCCTTAGTGACCCACAGGACTCCGGACCGAATGCCTCAGCTAACCTACACTGCATGGCCTCCCTGATCCTGCAAAGTCTGCGGAAGGATCCTCGTATTCTTCGGATCAAGGAGAGGGACCATTACTGGCTGGCCACTCTCCTTTATCCACGGTACAAGGGTAAGGTTGCGGACCTTATCTTACCGTCGCAGAGGGAGCAGAGGATGAGACAACTCCGGGAGGCCTTGCAGAAAGGTCTGTGCAACGCGTTCCCAGAGACTGGGAGGTTACAAACTCCTGGTCCTGGACAACGAGTTGCTGAGGCTTCGGTCAGTCAAAGAAGGAGCAGTGGGGAAGGTGGCCGTCTGACCGATGCGTTCAGACAATTCTTTAGTCCGCAGCCCCAAGGTATGATTTGTTCCAGCAACCATCGCCAGCGTCTGATATACATGGTGCAGGAATACCTAGGGGCGAGGTCAGACTTGGACACCTTCCCCACCGAAAATCCTCTGGCTTACTGGGTCTTGAGGATGGATCACTGGCCAGAGCTTGCACAGTATGCAATTGAGCTACTGGCCTGTCCTGCATCCAGCGTTCTTTCAGAACGCACATTCAGTGCTGCTGGAGGATTTGTCACGGATCACAGGGTGCGCCTGTCCACCGACTCTGTTGATCGACTGACCTTCATAAAGATGAACCAGTCTTGGATCACCACCAGCTACCAAACACCTGAAGCTGATATAACAGACTAATTTATTTTCAAATGTCACATCCCTTCAAAACTGATGCTGATGCTGAGAGACTGTCCTGTTATGTTGACTGACTATCCTTCTCCTCCTCAATGATCCGATTGATGATGATAGCTTGGAAGAACATTTTTGTTTCTGGGTGCCGCCACCAGTGGCTAAGGCCCAATTTTTCAGCCCCTGTTTAACAGGGGCGTGTTATTACAATTTTTATGCAATGCTTTGCAGCAGGGCTCATTCCTGCACTCCAACTAGAGTATCTGGGAGAGGTTGCAGTGTCGTAGCACCAGCACCAGTGGCTAAGGCCCAATTTTTCAGCCCCTGTTTAACAGGGGCGTGTAATTACAATTTTTGATGCAATACTTTGCAACAGGGCTCATTGCTGTGCTCCAAGTACAGTATCTGTGAGGGGTTGCAGTGTTGTGGCACCAGTGCCTAAGGCCCAATTTTTATGCCCCTGTTTAACAGGGGCATGTAATTACAATTTTTTATGCAATGCTTTGCAGCAGGGCTCATTCCTGCACTCCAACTAGAGTATCTGGGAGAGGTTGCAGTGTCGTGGCACCAGCACCAGTGGCTAAGGCCCAATTTTTCAGCCCCTGTTTAACAGGGGCGTGTAATTACAATTTTTGATGCAATACTTTGCAACAGGGCTCATTGATGTGCTCCAAGTACAGTATCTGTGAGGGGTTGCAGTGTTGTGGCACCAGTGCCTAAGGCCCAATTTTTCTGCCCCTGTTTAACAGGGGCATGTAATTACAATTCTTGGTCTAATAATTCACAGCAGGGCCCATTCCTGCGCCCACCAAGACTAACTGTGAGGCCTTACAGTGTTGTGTCAACACCACCACCACCACCACCACCAAAGGCCCAATTTTTCAGCCCCTGTTCAACAGGGGCATGCAATTACAATTCTTGATCTAATAATTTACAGCAGGGCCCATTCATGCGCCCACCAAGAGTAACTGTGAGGGCTCACAGTGTTGTGGCAACACCAACATGTAAGGGGCAAATTTCAGCTGAGTATATACGGCAGGCCCCTACTTTCAAACATCCAACTTACAAACGACTCCTCCTTGCAAACGGAAGGATACAACAGGAAGTGAGAGGAAATCTACCCCTAGGAAGGCAAATTCTCTCCTGTAAGAGTTAATATGGGAAAAAAAGTGTCTCCTCTCCACTGATGCTTTATCACCAATTCTTGTTTCAATAAAAACCCCAAATTTTCAAAACACATTTGTCATTAGGACGGAAAGTGAGGTGAACTGTTCTGAACAGGTGCACACTGCACAGACAGCAAAACAAATGTTACAGGGGTGATAACCCTTCCCTATGTTTTCCAAAAAGCTTAAAAATAGATTTTTTGGCTGGAGCTACACTTAAACAATGTACCTGTTCAAAATTACAAACAGATTCTACATAAGAACAAACCTACAGTCCCTGTCTTGTATGCACCGCCTGTATACGGCTGTTCAGAGTATATAGGGCATTTTTTATTTTGTGTGCGGGGTTCCCCTTAATATCCATACAAGACCCAAAGGGGCTGGTAATGGGCTGGGGTAGGAGGGGGGGGATGGGATGGGGTAGCTATGCCATTTTTCTTAAAGATTTTCATCCATATTACCCGGACCAGACATTACATTAAAGCCGCAAGCAGTTTTAAATGGCTTTTTTTCCTTTAGAAATGTAATTTTGTGCAGGGACAGTTCTAAACACGGGAAACACGTGGCACTTTACAGGCATACTTTAGACACCCCCCAGGTACGATATTTAAAAGAATATTTGACTTTTTTTTTTTCACTTTATGCATCATTAAAATGACTGCTCCCGAAAAATGGACGTTTTTAAAACTTTTTTTTGGATTGATACATGTCCCCTGGTGCAGAACCCGGGTTCCCAAACCCTTTTTAGGACAATAACATGCATATTAGTCATTATAAATAGCACTTTAGATTTCGAACGTTCGCATCCATTGTATTTAATAGGGTTCTAAAGTTCGTGCGAACTTTCGGTCCGTTCGCGGGTTCTGGTGCGAACCGAACCCGGTGGTGTTCGGCTCATCACTAGTAATGGTTAGCAGCTCACCTCAGCGAGTGGACCCCTGAGCTAGTCAGTCAGGTCACTTAAGCAGTTCCCCCTCCGGGAGAAAAACAGACATCCAGGCTATAATGAATCCACATCAGGTAGACAAGGAGTAATTAGAGCGCTGATCAGTCTCACAGCCAGTAATCCAGACAATCAGATCCAGGAAGCCAGATATAAAATGAGAAGCAAAGAAATCTAGTGCTCTCCGTATAAAAGGATTTAATGATCATAAAAACAAGAAATAAACTTACAAAAATAGCACTGTGCCTCAGTGCGGAGGATGTGCAGCATGTCAAAGTGTATCCAACGGATGTCAGCATGGGATGCGGGTGACTTCACGCAGAATCACGTCGTTCCGCACGCGTTACGTCCAGGGGGCGGGACTTCATCAGCGGTAACGTGACGACGTGAGTCACTCGCTATTTATACCAAAGGGAAAGCTGACGTCCTGCCAGTCATGGAGAGGTAAACAATCCAACTCCATGGCAACCTGCTAAACAAGTATGCAGACAACCGGAACTCAAAGGAGAATGAAATATCAGCATTGCATTCATACCGAAAGCAACCCAATAATAGTAAAAGGACGTACCAACTATTAAAATACATCATTTTTTTTAAAAAACATTATGTATTTTAATTTTTACTTGATCCAGACACTGGGGATGCTGGTATAATGACTTTGTGTGCACATTAAAGTCCCACACACACGCAGGTACCTCGCTTGTTCCTAAAAAGCATTTAAGGACTGTAAAGCAGAGTGGATGTTGGGTCGGCACATCCATGCTGACAAAGTGTTGATTCGAAGGAAAAAAGGGAAGGATGTCGAATATCACATAGAGACTGTGGATTCTACCTGTAGGAGAAAATACTCCTTTCTATGTGTCTTTCAAGTTTGCTGAACTTTCCGGGGTTTGTTTTTTTTCCTTCCCGGAAACCCAGGAACTGTACCCGAGTTTAACGGGTGTTGTGCTCTTTGGAGGAATGGGGGACTGTTGCTGTTGTTTCTCCCTTCTTCCCTCCTGCAAAGTGATCATGGACTTTGGGGTGTAGTCAGGGCCAAAGTACAGAAGAAAAAAAAAGATTTGTTTAAGGATTCAACAAGTGCTTTTACCGTGGCACTGTCACCAGGTGGCAGTGTTGCCCAATCTTATTCACTTTACACCACATACTTCTTGGAAGGAAAGGATTTCTCTTTGGGGAGATTTTTTCGTTTCAACACCCACACATGTGTCAGGGAAATTGTGTGTTTGATTTCTTTTTTTGTCCCCTCTGCAGGAGAACGTCTGTCAAGTCCGCTGAAAATGGGGCGGGTCTTAGTTAGTGATGTGGAGGGGGGAAGGAAAGAAAAATAATGTCAATGGTGTTATTGTGATGTGTATGCTATTGTGTGTTGTTTCCCTTTTCCCTTTCCTTTCCATGTCAGGTTCAGGCACAATTACCATTTTTTTCAAATTTACATTTTTTGTGCATTTTGAAGCAGTCTCTGGATGGAGGTTATATTGGCTCCCTTTTGGGGCATGACTTGATCCAGACACTGGGGACCCGTGTCAAATTGCTGGGGGGAGAGTGTAGCGGGTGTCAAATTTAGTGGGGTGTATCTGGGCTATAGATGGCCCAGATGCATTGATTTTTAGGGATTTATGGACACTTTGGAGTGTGGGAGGTATGAATGGTGTCATGTTCCCTGCGGTCCCTTGGTGACGCTGTCACCTGGGACCGGGGTTGAACTGCCATTCTAGAGCCATGCCCTTTGTGTCCTCTCGCGGCAGTAGTACGGCGGGGCAGGGAACCCGCTGTGCCTGCTGGGAGAGGATATAAAAGGGGGCGGACATCTTGCACACGAGGTTCATTCCCCAGACACCTTCAGCCTGGGGGCTGCTGCGGTTTGTCTGTGCCCAGGCGCCCTTGGCCTGGGCGCGTGGAGTCGAGTTCCATCCCACGCACCTTCGGCCTGGGGTGAGGTACTTTACAAGGAGGTCTGGGGCCCAGTACCTTCAACTGGGTCCCGCGAGGGCGAAGCATTCCTAAGGTGCCCCCCGGTATTGGGTGCCTGAATCCAGGGCGTAAGGGACCGGAGAGGTGACCCCCCCAAAGAGCCAGCGCAGCATTTGCTGGTGACGGTGGAGGCCTCTGGTGACCGTCCGGATGGATGTCTTCCTCTGACAGGGGTCGTTTGTTCTAAAGGAGGTAGTTCATGTTCTCATAGTCTGTGGCAGAGACCCATCTTCATCAGGTCAGTGGCAGGCCTCATCCAAGGCCTGTGGCAGAGGCCTCAACGTTCACCCAGGTCAGTGGCAGGGACCAAATTCACAGTCGGTGGCAGCGACTGTGCGCCAAGCCTGTTTGCACTAAACGGAACAGGAGAAACTTTATTCATTGTGTTGTGCCTGGACCTACTCCTTCCCACACCCTGTCTGTTCTTTTAAAGTTCAACCAGCCTACCTATTGATCAAAGCAATAAAACAGAGTTGGACTTTTATTGGTGTGGAACTCGTGTTACTGGAAGCTAAGTGTCCCTGTCAGTGACAGTGGCAATCATCCTCCATAGGAGAAGCTGAGGCTCCGGCCTAAAACGCAGACCCGAAGGTAAACGGTTTAGCTCATATCTCTGCATACTACATCAGAGAGCCGAGCTGGTGGTGTGCATCTTTCCCCCTTCTCCCAGATACCCCTAGACGAGTCATACAGCCATACACAGAGGGGAGAAGGTGGGGGAAGACCGCTACACGTATATGACAGATGAGAGGTACCTTTCGAGGTGTCTTTTATGGGATCTAAAGCCATATTAAGATCACCGCCCACCACCAAAATTCCTTCCCTATGTTGCTGTACCAGCTGCAAAAACGTTTCTAAACAGTTTATCTGGTCTACATTTGGTAGATATATGTTCACTAGCGTAACCTTTTGTTGACTCAGGGTTCCTTTCACTATTAAGAGACGTCCTCCCTCGTCTCTAACTACCCCAGATTCCTTCCATTCTATCTGCTTAGATATCAAGATAGAGACTCCACATGTTTTAGAGCTCTGTGCTGTACTATGGTATATTGTCGGGAATCTGTATTTTTTAAGGCTCTGGATTTTGTCCCCTTTGAAATGTGTCTCCTGTAAAAAAAATAATCTGCGATTTAAGTCTACTTAATTCCGAGAACAACCTTATTCGTTTCTCAGGAATATTCAATCCTTTAACGTTATACGAAGTAAATGTAATTTTAGTCATTTCTATCCCCGCGGTTAGGGCCGTCTAGCCAATAGGGCGAGGGAAGGGCGGGACAAGCAAGGGACGGAGAGAGACAGAGGAGAAGAAAGGAAAAAATAAAGAAACCCAACCCCCCCCTTCTTTCTTCTTTGTTTCCCCTGGGAGATCAAACTCCCTGTCTGTATAGTTACCCGGAACAATACAAGCAAAATTGGTCTTAAACTGCCCAGACTACATAACAGTTAGAGGAATATGAGAAACCTTTTCTCTTTATCTCAAAAAAAAAGGGGTAGAAAAAAAAACCCATCAAAAAACACCAAAAAAAAAAGGGTAACCAGAGGGGCATCTGGTGAACAGATCTTCTCATTCAAAAAAATGAATTCTTTCCCTTTCCCTTTTCTTCTCTTCTTTTTTTGCTATTCATTTATTGACCAGTACTTGTGGAGCCATTCAAAGATCTAGTATACTCCGGCGGGGCTGTCTCTTTAGTCAGAAATCTCCTCTGTCGGCCTGCTGGCATATCTATCCAGTTGGGTACTTCAAAAGCCTCCGATCCTAAGAACTGAAACAGTTCCGGCAGCTGTCCTGGATCATATAGATTAAATGTGTCACCATCTCTTTTGATTATCAAGGAGATTGGGTAACCCCATCTATATGATGCCCCTTTTAATCGTATATGTTCCAATAGGGGCCTCAGTCTCCGTCGTCTATCCCTCGTTTGACGGCATAGATCGGGAAAAAGGGATTTTTATAACAGCTTACCTGTAAAATCCTTTTCTTGGAGTACATCATGGGACACAGAGCGACTTAGTCATTACTAATGGGTTATATAGATTACCTTCAGGTGCTGGCACTGGCCACTTCCAAACCGGAAGTACCCTCCCCTATATAAGCCCCTCCCATCCGGGAGCACCTCAGTTTTGTAGCAAAGCAATAAGTGTCCCAAAAAGAGGGGTGGGAGCTCTGTGTCCCGTGATGTACTCCAAGAAAAGGATTTTACAGGTAAGCTGTTATAAAAATCCCTTTTTCTTTTTCGTACATCACGGGACACAGAGCGACTTAGTCATTACTAATGGGACGTCCCAAAGCAATGCCAAATGAGGGGAGGGATACATAAGCTGGGCGCCATCAGGCATGAGGATCTTTTGCGGCCTGCAACACACTGCGCCCAAAGGCGACATCCTCCTGACTTCTAACGTCTACCTGGTAGAATCTAGTAAACGTGTGTACCGAAGACCATGTTGCGGCCTTACATACTTGAGCCAGGGAGGCCTGGTGATGCACTGCCCATGAAGTTCCAACTGCTCTTGTGGAGTGCGCCCTAACTTTGAACGGAGGCGGTCTGTTTCTCAAGCCATAGGCTTGTATTATGACCTGTCGAATCCACTTGGCTAAAGTAGATTTTGATGCTGCCTGACCCTTTCTGGGGCCTTCCGGCAGAATAAACAAAGTATCCGTTCTGCGAATCTGAGCAGTGGCTTTAAGATAAGCTTTAACTGCTCTTACTACATCCAAAGAATGTAATAACTTTTCCTCTACCGAGCTAGGTTTGGGGAAAAAAGAAGGAAGAACCACATCTTGGTTCAAATGAAACCTCGATACCACCTTAGGAAGAAAGGCTGGATGAGGACGTAATACTATTCTGTCCTTATGGACAACCAGATATGGCTCCTTACAGGACAAGGCGGCTAATTCCGATACTCTTTTAGCCGAACAAATGGCTACTAAGAAAATCAATTTCCTGGTGAGAAGAACCAAGGAAATGTGTTCCAATGGTTCAAACGGTTGTTTTTGTAGAACCGACAGAACCAGGTTTAAGTCCCATGGACATATGGGAATACTAACCGGAGGGCTAATACGCATCACTCCTTGTATGAAAGCTTTGACTAGTGAATGCGAAGCCAAGGGCCTTTGAAAAAATATTGACAAGGCCGAAATCTGACCCTTGATAGTACTCAAGGCCAGCTTCCTATCTACAGCCCACTGTAGGAAGTCCAAAATCCTACCTATCACGTACTTACGTGGATGCCATTTCTTGGCCTCACACCACGTAATGTACGCCTTCCAGATCCTATAATAGATCTGCCTGGATATCGGCTTCCTGGCATTGATCATGGTAGATACCACAGAATTAGAGAGCCCTCTCTTTTTCAGAATGTGGGCTTCAATAGCCAGGCCGTCAAACCTAGGGCTGGTAAGGAAGGGTGGTATATCGGTCCTTGCGACAGCAGGTCCGGACGATGTGGGAGGGTCCAAGGACTCCTCACTGACATTTTTACAATCTCCGCGTACCATGCCCTTCGGGGCCACGCTGGAGCCACCAGAATCACTGGTTTCTTTTCTACCCTGATTCTGCGGAGTAATCGCGGTAACAATTGTGGCGGTGGGAATGCATATATCAGCTTGAACTGATCCCAAGGGAACACTAGGGCATCCGAGCCGCAAGCTAGGGGATCCCTTGTGCGAGACACAAATCTGTCCACCTTTGCGTTGAATCTGGATGCTAGCAGATCTACATCCGGTGTTCCCCACCGCTGGCATATTGCCTGGAAAACCTCGGGGTGAAGAGACCATTCCCCCGGGCATAATTGTTGGCGACTTAGAAAGTCCGCTCTCCAATTTTCCACTCCTGGGATGAAAACCGCGGATATGGCTGGGACATATCTTTCTGCCCACTCCAGGATGCAATTTGCTTCCCTCTGGGCTGCACGACTCCTGGTGCCACCCTGGTGATTGATATATGCCACTGCCGTGGCATTGTCTGATTGAATTCTGACAGGGGACCCTTGGAGTTTGGATGTCCATGCTACTAGGGCATACCGGGCTGCTCGTATCTCTAAGAGATTGATGGGCAGGGCCTTTTCTGCTTCTGACCACTTGCCCTGGAGAGACCATTGCTCCAGTACTGCCCCCCAGCCTATGAGGCTGGCATCTGTAGTGACCACCTTCCAAGAAACCGGACTGAAGGGTTTCCCTCTTTCCAGATTCTGGGGCACCAACCACCAATGGAGGCTCTTGCGAACGGAAGGGGACAGGGACATTGGTAAGTCTAAAGCCTGAACTTTTTTGTTCCAGGCTGACAGTATGGCCCTTTGCAAATTCCTTGAATGGAATTGACCGTAGGGTACCGTTTCGAATGAAGCCACCATTTTTCCCAGCAGCCTCATGCACAGGCGTATGGATGGTTTTCTTTTTGTACCCACTAAGTGGGTCAAATCTTTTAAAGACGACACCTTCTCTGGAGGTAAGAAAATCTTTCTCTGATTTGAATCCAGCCTTAGCCCTAAGTATTCCAGACTTTTGACTGGTCTTAGAGCTGACTTGTCCCGGTTGATAATCCAACCGTGATATTCCAGATACTTGATTGTCTTGTGAATAGCTACTTCCAGTTTTTCCACTGAGTGGTCTATTAGTAGCAGGTCGTCTAGATATGCCATTATCGTTACACCTTGTGTTCTTAGATTGGCCAATAGTGGGGCCAGAATTTTTGTGAACACTCGTGGTGCTGTGGCCAGACCGAAAGGCAAGGCTCTGAACTGAAAATGGCGCCCTTCTACTGCAAAGCGTAGAAATTTCTGGTGGGCCGGAAAGATGGGAATATGCAGATAAGCATCCCTTATGTCGATCGAGGCTAGCCATTCCTGCCCTTGTAGGGCGGTGGCCACCGATCGGATTGACTCCATCCGAAAAGTCCTGATATTTAGGAACTTGTTTAGCCCTTTTAGATTTAATATGGGCCTCACGTCCCCATTTGGTTTGGGGACTGTGAAAAGGTTCGAGTAAAACCCGAATCCGCTTTCTTCCAGGGGAACCTTCATGATTACACCTTGGAGCAATAGTTGTTCTAGTGCCAGAAGGAGGGATCCTCTCTTCTGGGGATCTCTTGGCACGTTTGACCTCATAAATTGGGCAGGAGGAGTGCCTTTTAACTCCAGCTTGTATCCCAGACTTATTGCGGAGAGCACCCATCTGTCTCTGATGGTGTCCCGCCAGGTCTCTGTGAACAACTGAAGCCTTCCCCCCACCCGATTGAGTGGGGGCAACGCTTCATGACTTGGGGGGAGGTTTTGTACCTCTCTTAATCCAGGGCTTCTTGTTACCCTGTGATTGTCCCTGATTTCTGCCCCCTGAATTTGACCGCGGAGGCCGTCGGAACTGCTTCACAGCCGATGTGCCCGGGACTGGAGAAGTAGGCCTCTTAAAAGAAGGACTTCTACTCTTGTTCTTAACCGGTAAGAGTGAACTTTTACCGGCAGAAATTTTCTGGATATATTTGTCCAGATCTTCTCCAAATAAGGGTTCTCCATGAAATGGGAAGCTAACCAGCAGTTTCTTACAGGGAGCTTCAGCAGACCAGTTTTTGAGCCACAGAAGCCTACGCATATGTACTACAGACAGCGTAAAGCGGGAGGCCTGTTGGATTGTATCCTTTATGGCGTCCACCGCAAAACACAAGGCTCTAGGCAGGTCAGCTAGGGCAAGAGCCTGCTGATCTGGTAAGTCCCTTAAGACTTGTTTCAACTGATCTTTCACTGCTTGGCAGACTCCAATCGCTGCTACCGCAGGTTGTGTCACCATGCTTGCTGTAGAGAAAGCAGATTTTAGTAAAGACTCCAATTTTTTATCTATTGGGTCTTTGAACATTGGAACATTATCTACTGGACATGTCAGTGATTTGTTCACAGAAGAGATGGCTGTAGGGACCCTCCATTTTTTTATGAACTTATCCTCCATGGGATAGATCACCGGAAATCTCTTGGGGGGAGCAAATATTTTATCAGGATGCTCCCAATCCTGGTAAATAAGCCCTTCTAATAAAGGGTGAATTGGGAAGGAACAGACAGCCTGGGGAGCTTTTAGCGACCCCAGCGAGGAAACCGTAGTGGATGGTGGTTCCGCCAGAGGCATTTTAAATGCTGATCGGACCATGTTAGTCAGAGACTGAACCCATAATCTTTCAGCCTGAGATGCTGAGAAAGGTTCTTCCACTGTTGATTCCTCCATAACTGAATCAACCTCATCCTGATCCCCTTCAGGTAGGTCGATCCCTGTGTGGGGCTGTTCCTCCACTAACAGGCACTCTGAAGGAGGAGACGGAGATCGGACGGGCTTTCCCTGTGACAGGGAAGCAGCGATCAATGCTGTTAATCTCTCTTCCAATCCTCCCAGAGTTGAGGATAAAACCTCCTCTGTTATATATACAGGAGCAGGTGGACTGGGGACAGCCGCAGCACCAGGCACTCCTGCGGGGTTTCTACGGCTACTGACCTCTGAATTCTCAGGGGAGATTGGTGCAGTACAAGCATGCCCAATATCCTCAGAGCCCGATGGAGACCCCTTTGGCTTCCTGGAAGACTTATTTCCGGAGCGTCTGGACGACATATCCTTTAAGCACAAAGCTGAGGTATTCCCGTCGTCATACACCAATTTTGCTGGTAATAGTCTAACACAGTTGCTGCTATATACCAGCTGGTGTCCACTAAAGTGCCTTTCTATGGGCATGCCTGCATCAACCGCCTCTGTGTGCCACTGTTTGTTGCTAGCTCTGTTTGCATCCAGCTGACACTTGTACTGTGTCTTTATACAAGCTGGGACGCCTGCACATGCGCAGAAGCGCCGTGGCACGCATCGAGCGTCATCCACCCGCCCCGCCCCTTTTTTTTCATAGGAGGCACGTGCCCGCGCGCGCGCCCGTGCGCCATTGGCGCCCTTTTCGAAACCAAACAGGGACTAGGAGCCAGGGCCCTTTTTGCCAGAGGGCCTGTGCGGTGGATGAGCGCAGCAACAGGGCAGAGGAAGTGGATTCCCACAGAGAAACTTACCAACTGCCTGGATCTTTTGACTTGAGAAAAAACCAAAGATCCACATGACAAGAAAAATGGACCACAGCGGCCTCTAGTGGTTTAACACAGGTACCGCGGTCCTCTTTTTTTTTTTTTTTAGGTAACAGACAGAAAGACAAATTAGGCTTGGGGGTCCCCCAATAGAACCAAGTTCCTGGGGGCCCCCACTTACCTGATCCCCGCCGCAGGACTCTGTTTGGCCCACAGAAGCCCAAACTTCACCTATCACGGCAGGCATTGTAATTAAACCTTCAGGGACCGGGTTCCCAAGGATTCCACTCCCCTGGACCTGTATAGCACCCTGCACAGACAACATCTTGGTCGTGGGTATGACCAGAGCTCTGGATCCCAGGGTCCAGCCCTCCTAAGAGAGGCATTACAGGCAAAACCTTGCTCTTCTGCTGCAAGGCCCGGGTACCGACCGTTTAGCTATGAAGCTTTTTTGGTGGGATCCGGAACAGCTTACTAAGGCCCAAAAGAACCTGTACGCAAGCCCAGTGAAAACACATGTTACTCTTTGGCCAACACCTTAGACACTGGCAAAAAACTGAGGTGCTCCCGGATGGGAGGGGCTTATATAGGGGAGGGTACTTCCGGTTTGGAAGTGGCCAGTGCCAGCACCTGAAGGTAATCTATATAACCCATTAGTAATGACTAAGTCGCTCTGTGTCCCGTGATGTACGAAAAAGAAACACCTGGATTTCCTCCTTATCAGATTTAATTGACCCCTTCTGCCATGCTGCTCTCATTATCTCCTCTTTTATCTTAAAAAAATGTATTCTGCATAGAATGTCCCTTGGATTTATTTGAGCAGGATTGTAACCTGTGGGGATCCTATGTACTCTGTCTATTTCAATGTAGTTGTCAGATGGGTTCCCCAATATTTAATTGAAAATGGCTACCACTTTCCCTCTTAGCTCAGCTGTTGTAACTGTTTCAGGGACCCCTTTGATCTGTACATTGTTTCTTCTGTTACTATTTTCGCTTTCTTCCGCCTGTACTTGTAATATCTGTAGTCTCTGATGTTGCATTTTAATTTCCTCCTCCATCCGCTCTATACGTGTATCAGTTAAATTTTGGATCTTTTGGTCTAGCTCTTCTGAACTCTGCCATATCTCATTGATTTCCTCCTTTAGAGGACCCAGCCACTTGCTCATCATAATTTGAATATCTTCCTTGGTGGGAAGAGCACTTATCAGTTTTCTAATATCCTGCTCTTCTCCCATTTCTTTTTGCTCTGTGTCCTGTATCTTTAAGCGGCTATCCCCCGCGTCCTTGTCAGTTTTATCTGACCTATCCGCCATAGTCTCCTGTGTTGTTGTTGTTGTACTGTCTATTGTCAAGGTTACTGAAGGAGATACTTCGCTGAGTTTAGGGGATTCAAAATGTCTCTCACCTGACATGCAGTGCTGTGACGCCAACGGCTCCTTCACTTGCTCTTTCACCTTTTCTTTTACTTGCCGCGTCTGACGAGTGCGCCTTGGCTGTCTCTCCACTGACCGGCAGCGTGACTCTTTCACTGCTTCTCTCGCTGCTTCCTTCTCAGTAGCCGCACGATACTCCTGATTTCCTCCACCATACGGCTCAACACTCTCCCAGCTCCCGTTCAAACTGCTCGTACCTCTTCCGGTTTGAGATTGCAGGCGTGTATCATATGAATGAGAAGGAGTATTCTGCCCCCCTGCCTGCCTCTCACGCCCCAGCAGGAGCTGTCTGATTCTCCGCTTCAGGCTCGATCTGTGTGCTTTCAGCCGTGCTTCTTGGGAGAGCATTGTGCAGACACCTAGCTCCGCTTGCAGCGTCTCACTCTGCCATAATCAGCCACACCCCCTCATTTCGCAGGCTATAGTCTGACATCAAGTTCTACCCAGAATACCCTCTATCCTTACTGCTGATGAGCGGTAGCAACTTCATTCTTTACCTACCAATGACAACTTTAAAATCCTGATCTCTGAGGTCAAAGAGGCCTGCCGCAGTGAGATCAAAACACTGCAACTGGACTTCCATCACTTGGCTACTCAGGTGGAGGACCTGGAAGATTTACAATCTACTAATCTAACTATACACAGGGATCAATCTCAACAGACAGATGACCGCTTTATGCTTCGTGATATGCAACGCCATATAGAAGACCTCGATACCGCAACTGCCGCAACAATATCGGGGTTCGAGGCCTCCCGGAATCCACTGGCACAGAGGATCTGAGAACGGTCCTCCAGGCTATTTTCAATAACTTACTGGGAGTCCCTGCGTCCACACATATTGAAATGGACAGGGCCCATAGAGCTTTGAAACCCAAGAACCAAACGTCCAAGCCTAGAGATGTAATCTGCAGAGTCCATTCGTTCACTTTAAAAGGGAACATTATGTGCAAAGTTTAGGTGATTAAACCTATTCTTGTCGATTAGCACGCCAAGTCAACTATTCCCTGATTTATCCTTGATCACCCTTCAGAAGCGCAGACTTCTTCAACCACTCCTACACTCTTTACATGATAATTCTATCATTTTCCGCTGGGGCTTCCCCTTCAGACTGACAGCCACGCACAGTGGGAAGACGGCAACCCTTCGGGTCCCTGAGGAAATTAGCTTGTTCTGTGAGATTCTGAACATCCCCATTCCGGACCTTCCAGGTTGGGATATCATCCCCCCTCCTTCTCCTCCCTCATCAACTGGCTGGCAAAAGTTTCCTGTGAAGCAGATGGGGAGACCTCCAGAATCCCCCGGCAAGAATCCCAAGCAGCGGCCAGCCTGAGGAACTTCCACGGCTGATAATGCCCTTTTTGCCTTCCTTTTATGGTCTACAGCCCTGACCGCGGGAGAACATTTTGTCTTTTGACATTCAACTAAAGTTGAACTTTTTATTCCTTTTGGTTGACCAGTGTTTCCCCCCAGGTTGTAGTTCCTCTCCAGCAGGGGTGGGTCATCACCCCTCCTGGGCTGGATGTTTTTTGGTGGGTCTGCCGCTGCCCGGGTCGTGCGGTCCGGGTGATAATTCCCCTGATCACTCGGCCCGGGTATGGGTATCCCTGCGACTATGACATTTGTCATGTGAGTTACTAACCATACACACGTGTTGTTCTTTATTCGACTAGTATTGTCCCCTAGCCTTTTAGCTTTCAACCATTTTTTTCTTCTCCTTAAGTAGGTCCTAGAGATTTTTGTTTTGCAAACTCTTTTTTATTGAAGTTTATATCATCATACAAAATTGGCCCACACAGGGGCCGAACATTCGCCCACGCAGGGGCAGTTCCTCTGTTGAGGCGACACACCTCAACAGGGCACAACACACAATACAAAAAACTTATCTAAACTTATACTATAACCCCAATGTGAGGAGAGGTTCAGTTCAATATATAAACCGTGCTCAAATTGATACCGACAGGATAATGCAACGTGAGAAAAGTTGGGTCAATAAACTTACAGACTAAAAAATATATTGTCAATCTAGGCATTGGTTACTGCATCATTTGCCGTGGTATTATCATCCAGCCAACAACTCCATACCAGGGATGAGCCGAACACCCCCCTGTTCGGTTCGCACCAGAACCTGCGAACAGACAAAATGTTTGTGTAAACTTTAGAACCCTATTAAATACAATGGACTCGAACGTTCGAAATCTAAAGTGTTAATTATAAAGGCTAATATGCAAGTTATTGTCCTAAAAAGTGTTTGGGGACCCGGGTCCTGCCCCAGGGGACATGTATCAATGCAAAAAGAAGTTTTAAAAACGGCCGTTTTTTCGGGAGCAGTGATTTTAATAATGCTTAAAATGAAAAAATAAAAGTGAAATATTTCTTTAAATTTCGTACCTGGGGGGTGTGTATGATATGCATGTGAAGTGGCGCATGTTTCCCGTGCTTAGAACTGTCCCTGCAAAAAATGTCATTTTTGAAAGAAAAAATTGCATTTAAAACTGACTCGCGGCTATTAATGAATTGTCGGCTCCCGGCAATACAAACAAAAGTCATTGATAAAAAAAAAAAAAAAGCGTGGGTGTTCCCCAGAATTCAATTACCAGGCCCTTCAGGTCTGGAATGGATATTAAGGGGAACCCCGCCGCAAATTTTAAAAAAAATTGACGTGGGGTTCCCCCAAATATCCATTCCAGGCCCTTCAGATCTGGCATGGATTTTAAGGGGAACTCCACCCCAAATTTTTTAAAAAAATGGCGTGGAGTCCCCCTAAAAATCCATACCAGACCCCTTATCCGAGCACGCAACCTGGCCGGCCGCAGGGGAAAAGGGGGGGACGAGAGAGCGGCCCCCCCTCCCTCCTGAACCGTACCAAGCCACATGCCCTCAACATGGGGAGGATGTCCCCATGTTGATGGGGACAAGGGCCTCATCCCCACAACCCTTGCCCGGTGGTTGTGGGGGTCTGCGGGCGGGGGGCTTATCGGAATCTGGAAGACCCCTTTAACAAAGAGGACCCCCAGATCCCGGCCCCCCCTATGTGAATTGGTAAGGGGTACGTTGTACCCCTACCATTTCACGAAGAAAGCGTAAAAAAATGTTTAAAAAAACACACAAACACCTTGAAAAAGTCCTTTATTAAAAAAAAAAAAAAAAAAGCGGTGAAATCCAGTGTCCCGCGGCGATCCCGATGTCCAGCGCTGTCCTTCATTGGTTGTGCCTGAGCGGACCTGATGGGGAACTCCCTCTCAGTATTTTAAATGTATAGACCCGCCCCTTCTAAAGTTCCCCATCAGGTCCGCTCAGCGGACCAGATGCGGAACATGAGAAGGGGCGGGTCTATACATGTATTACCAAAGTGAGAGCAGTTCCCCATCAGGTCCGCCCCCTCGGTATGTCAGACCCGCCTACGTCATTGGCTTGAGCGGGGAACTTCCTTCACTATGTAAATTTAAATTACATAGTGAAGGAAGTTCCCCGCTCAAGCCAATGACGTAGGCGGGTCCGACATACCGAGGAGGCGGACCTGATGGGGAACTGCTCTCACTTTGGTAATACATGTATAGACCCGCCCCTTCTCATGTTCCGCATCTGGTCCGCTGAGCGGACCTGATGGGGAACTTTAGAAGGGGCGGGTCTATACATTTAAAATACTGAGAGGGAGTTCCCCATCAGGTCCGCTCAGGCACAACCAATGAAGGACAGCGCTGGACATCGGGATCGCCGCGGGACACTGGATTTCACCGCTTTTTTTTTTTTTTTTAATAAAGGACTTTTTCAAGGTGTTTGTGTGTTTTTTAAAACATTTTTTTACGCTTTCTTCGTGAAATGGTAGGGGTACAACGTACCCCTTACCAATTCACATAGGGGGGGGCCGGGATCTGGGGGTCCTGTTTGTTAAAGGGGTCTTCCAGATTCCGATAAGCCCCCCGCCCGCAGACCCCCACAACCACCGGGCAAGGGTTGTGGGGATGAGGCCCTTGTCCCCATCAACATGGGGACATCCTCCCCATGTTGAGGGCATGTGGCTTGGTACGGTTCAGGAGGGAGGGGGGCCGCTCTCTCGTCCCCCCCTTTTCCCCTGCGGCCGGCCAGGTTGCGTGCTCGGATAAGGGGTCTGGTATGGATTTTTAGGGGGACTCCACGCCATTTTTTTTTTAAATTTGGGGTGGAGTTCCCCTTAAAATCCATGCCAGATCTGAAGGGCCTGGAATGGATATTTGGGGGAACCCCACGTCAATTTTTTTTTTTAATTTGCGGCAGGGTTCCCCTTAATATCCATTCCAGACCTGAAGGGCCTGGTAATTGAATTCTGGGGAACCCCCACGCTTTTTTTTTTTTTTTTTATCAATGACTTTTGTATGTATTGCCGGGAGCCGACAATTCCTTAATAGCCGCGAGTCAGTTTTAAAAGACTTTTTTTCTTTCAAAAATGACATTTTTTGCAGGGACAGTTCTAAGCACGGGAAACATGCGCCACTTCACATGCATATCATACACACCCCCCAGGTACGAAATTTAAAGGAATATTTCACTTTTATTTTTTCATTTTAAGCATTATTAAAATCACTGCTCCCGAAAAAACGGCCGTTTTTAAAACTTCTTTTTGCATTGATACATGTCCCCTGGGGCAGGACCCGGGTCCCCAAACACTTTTTAGGACAATAACTTGCATATTAGCCTTTATAATTAACACTTTAGATTTCGAACGTTCGAGTCCATTGTATTTAATAGGGTTCTAAAGTTTACACAAACATTTTGTCTGTTCGCAGGTTCTGGTGCGAACCGAACAGGGGGGTGTTCGGCTCATCCCTGGTATGGAGTTGTTGGCTGGATGATAATACCACGGCAAATGATGCAGTAACCAATGCCTAGATTGACAATATATTTTTTAGTCTGTAAGTTTATTGACCCAACTTTTCTCACGTTGCATTATCCTGTCGGTATCAATTTGAGCACGGTTTATATATTGAACTGAACCTCTCCTTTAGCACTTTAGATTTCTCCCATAGATTTTTCGAATTTGCCGCGAACACCCCTATTTGTTCGCTGTTCGGCGAACGGGCGAACAGGCAATGTTCGAGTCGAACATGAGTTCGACTCAAACTCGAAGCTCATCCCTGCTCCATACCTTCTCAAATTTTTGTGGACATCCCCTGCTCGAGTAGGTGGCTTTATATAGGGGCAAACTGGCGTTCACTAGGCTTTTCCAGAATCTGATAGAGGGGGGAGACGATTGTTTCCAGTTCATCGTAATGGCTTTACGAGCATAATATAATAAAAGGGATATGAGTATTTTCCTGGCTCTGATCATTGGCATTTGTTCTATCAGCCCTAGCAGACAATATATAGGATCATAAGGAATACGAGTCTTAGTGACCTTAGTAATCACCTGGAGAACGGCTTTCCAATAATGTGCAATAGCCGGGCAAACCCAAAAATGTGGAAAAAGTCCCCCGGTTGATAGGATCAACGCCAGCATGCCGGAGAATGCGCCGGTAACATCTGGTGCAACCTGTGAGGTGTGTAGTAAGCTCTATGTACAATTTTGTATTGGACCAATTTGTCCCTTGCTGAGACCAGATGGGAGAAGGGGAAGTCCCAAATCTCCCTCCAGTCGTCCTCATCCAGCCCCGGTATGTCCCCCACCCAATTCCTGCGGAGGGAGGACAACTCGGGGATGGCAGCAACCAACAGAGATCCATAGAGCTGAGACGTGGGTTTCTCCAGGTCTTTTACCCGGAGAGTGGACTCAAGCTCAGAGTATACCAATTCAACTGGTTGGCCTAAAAATTTACACCTGTAGGCATGAGCAATTTGAAGATATCTAAAATGGGCTCGTGCAGGCACATTACATTTGGTACATAAAGTGTGAAAGGGGGTGAGGTCTCCGTGGGTAATAATATGTTTAAGGGTCAGTATTTTGTATTTGGCCCAGGCCTGTGGATCCGGGATAGTGTTGAAATGCGATAGGTTAGGATTCAGCCACAGGGGGGTGTGAGGAGACCAATAGTTTGGCCGGGGTGCCCTCAGCGCCTCACCCACCTTCCATGCCCGTAGAGTGGTACGCATTGAAGGGGTGAGATTGTGAGGCGTTTTAGGCCCCCTGAATTGTAACCCTTTCAATGCCTCCAAAGACCCCACCATGGCTGCCTCCAACATCGTTGCAGAGTTGCAGAGTTGCAGAGTTGGTCAGGTCTGGCTGTAGCCACCAATGGGCGGTCACAAGCTGAGTGGCCAAATAATACTTGTGGCAATCAGGGAGAGCCAATCCCCCACTGCCCACAGGCCTGGTCAAGGTGGCATATCGGAATCTAGGTGGTTTGGGCCCCCAAATAAAGGAGAGGAAGAGTTGCCTGAGAGAATTAAAGAAACCTTTAGGCAGCCATTGCGGGGAGTTCCGAAAAATGTATGTAAGTTTAGGAAGGACTTTCATCTTGAGAAGATTAATGCGCCCAATGAGGGAAAGGGGAAGATTACTCCACGCTTTTAGTTTAGTTTTAATGACTACCAAGACAGGGTCAAGATTGAGCCACACAAAGTCCCCACTCTCTCTGGAGACAACAACACCTAAATAGGTAAACTGCTCGACCCACTGAAGTGGGAGAGAGGAGGGTGAGGAAGACCTGGCTCCTGCATCCACTGGGAACAATTGAGACTTGTCACTCTCAACCCCGTGAAGACCGAGAAGGCATCCATGATACCGAGTGCCCCCGCAGAGATTCACCAGCGTCATTCAAAAAAAGCAGCAGATCATCCGCATAGAGAGCCACTCTCTCCTCCAGCCAACCCACCCTAAGACCACGGACCTCGGCCGAGCTCCTGAGGGCTTCAGCAATAGGCTCCATGGCCAGGGCGAAGAGAGCCGGGGAGAGAGGGAATCCCTGTCTGGGGCCCTCCTCTGCAGGGGGAAGGAGCCATTCAGCTTGATGCATGCTGTGGGACTGGTATAGATTGTGCGTATCCAAGCTATACATTTCATCGGGAATCCCATTCTTCTAAGAACCTCCCACAGATAGAGCCATTCCACTGTGTCAAATGCCTTCTCTATATCTAGGAAGGCAATGGTCCTAGTACCCTGGTTAGTATGGGGGGCATGTATATTAGAGAATAATCTACGTATATTAATTTCTGTGGACCTACCGGGCATAAAGCCTGTTTGATCAGAGTCAAGCAGGGATCTTATCACTTTATTAAGTCTAGTGGCCAGTAACTTGGTTAAAAATTTTAAATCACAGTTGAGAAGTGCGATTGGCCTGTAGGAGGCGCACAGCTTAGGGTCTTTATTAGGCTTTGGAATGAGAACGATATGGGCTTCTCTCATAGAGGATGGCAAGGAGTCTTGTTGTAAACAGGCTTGGAACATCTGAGCTAGTTTGGGGGCGAGTAATTCTATGTGGGCCCTATAAAACTCTATGGGCAGGCCATCCGGCCCCGGGGGTTTACCTGCTGGGAAAGACTTAACGGCCAGTGTGACTTCTTCTGGAGTGATCTCTGAGACAAGGAGTTGCCTCTCCGCGTCAGAAAGCCATCCCAGGGCTAGCGTGTCCAACACAGAGATCATAGGCGTAGGGTCAAACCCGTCAGGGAGTGAGGAAACATACAGAGAGGTATAAAATGAGGTGAATGCAGATAGGATATCCTCCAGAGAGGTGACTGAAATGCCATCTGTCGTGAGGATTTCTGATATAACCGCTGAGGGCCTGTCCTGCTGTGCTAGCAGCGCAAGTGGTTTGCTATTCTTGTCTCCATGCTCAAAGTAGTCCTGTCTGCTACGTTGTAAGCCAAGCCTAGTGGTGTCTGAAACATGGAGATGCAGCTCTCGCCTAAGCGAGGAAAGGTGCTCGAAGTTGGGGACCGTTGCCGAGGCTGAATATTGATTCAAAGCCTCATCAACTCGGTGCTGCAGGTCAGTGACCTTGTCTCCCAGCTCCGCCTTCACCGCCACCACAGCTAAGATATATTGACCCCTGCTGTGAGCCTTGGTGGCATCCCAGGTCATCTCCAGGGAGGCTGACCCCGCATTGTGTGCTCAATAGTCCCACAAGGGAGAAGAAACTCTGTCATGGACTGTCTGGTTATTAATCCAATGGGGTTGTAACCTCCAAAGGGCTTTGTTCCGCGACCTGGTGGTCCTAATGGTCAATTTAAGTGGGTGATGGTCAGAGAGGCCAGAGAGAAGGTAACATGCCTCTTGAATGCTGACCAGCATGGTGGTATTGGCAAAAGCCAGATCAATGAGGGAGCAGGTGCGAAATGTGGCTGAAAAGCATGAATACATTCTATCATGGGGGTGAAGCCACCTCCATGCCTCCTGGAACTCTGTTGCCTGAGCCCACGTTCCGAGATCAGAATTAAAAGTAGATTGGGGGGAAGGCCTGTCCAGGTCACGGGACAGTGTAGCATTAAAATCTCCCATGAACAGAACCTGTGTTGGGCAATGCAGAGCCAACCTCTCATAGAGTGTGTACAGAATCTGTATCTGGCTCGGGGGAGGCAGATAGACATTCACAATAACATACTTCTTGTTATAAATACTCAACACTACCATAACAAATTTCCCCTGGGGATCCAGATGAACTTCATGAATAACACATGGTACACGTTTGCTAATCAGTATAGAGACCCCTTGAGAATACGAAGAATAGGTTGCATGAAGCCCCCTTTGCACCCAGGGTTTTTTCAAAGCCAGAACCTTGCTACCAGTTAAGTGTGTCTCTTGCAGCAGCACTATGTGGGGATTATGCAGTTTCAAATATTGGAATAACAGTGATCGTTTATATTTGGAGTTAAGCCCCCTGACGTTCCACGACAAAATGGTCAGCAGCTCAGCATCCAAGGGAGCCATCATGGAATACCGGGGGGAAACAGGAGCAGGATGAGCCCATCAAACCAACACATGTAAGCAAACCCAACGTTGGCAGATACATTCAGTAGGGTCAGAGATCAATAAGGCATTTGAGCAGTACGGTACTTATCCAGATCATCAAAACAGATATACCTCTCTCCCCAGAACATATAACACCCTACCCAGACACCATACAAACCTAGTTCAGAGGCCAAAAAACTAGACCAAAGAACCATAAAAACTGATGCAGGGTTTCGTTCCATAACTGAAAAAAGCATAGAATCCTTAGGTCACTGAGACCTCAAGAAATTGGCCCGGAGGTGGAGGATCACTCTTCGGGGGAGCTCGTTTCGGCTTTGGGTGGGGGATCCAAAGTGTGGGAAGAGAGACAAGGGACTGCCGGGGCACTTCGGTTTAAGGGTGGGGCAATTCAGTAGTTGCTGTTGGAGCTCCTTAGGCAGGAGTAAGCGGCAGTCTAGCCAGCAAAAGTCATCTGGCATACAAATGGGATAAAGGTGGAATTGGGTGGAATTCAGCAGGGAGAAAAAGGACTGGGGACATAAAATGGGCAATGCTGGGATTCACCAGGAGACAAGAGGCAGTCCTGTTGAAGGAGGAAAGTGGTACTTAGCTGCTCCCTGCTGGATGTAGTCGACCATGGGTCCTCGGCCTTACGTAATTAGCGGGTGTCCAGCCACGCCGCCGCAGCCTCCGGGGTGTCAAAGACACGGGTGTTGTCGCCATCAGTGATCCTCAATCTGCTGGGATACAAAGGGCCGAAGCGTATTCCCTTCTCCCGAAGCCGGCGTCTCACATCAGTGAAGGACTTTCGGCGTTGCTGTACCTCCTGAGAGAAGTCTGGGAAAAAGAGCAGTTTGGCATTCTCATATTTAATTTCAGGCATGGCACGTGCCGCCGCCAGGATGCGGTCCCGATCACGGTAATTTAACAGCCACAGCAGGAAGGGGTGTGGAGGGACCCCAGGTCTCGGAGGAAGTGGTGGGACCCTGTGGGCTCTTTCCACTACGAAAGTGGGCGGCATGTCACCCAGGTTGAACAAAGTAGACAGCAGTTGTTCAGTAAACTCAGCGGGTCTCGGGCCCTCAGCTCTCTCAGGCAATCCAAGTATACGGATGTTCTCAGTGTCTATCGCACGCTCCTGGAGCGCTTTCACTTGTAGCTGCAGGGCCCTGACCTCCCTGGAGTCCGTCCGGACCGCATCCTCCACCGTGGAGACCCTATCCTCCACCTTGGCGATGCGGGACCAAAACTTATCCATATCCTGGTGGATGAGGCCGACATCCACTGTCAAGAAGTCGATCTTCACTGTCAGGGCTTCTTTACAGGATGTAATTTCCACCAGGATCTCCACTCCTGTGGGGGCCACCACCGCCCCCGACTCCTCAGCTGCTTGCGAATTGGCCACCATCGCAGCCGCGGACCTCTGTGCAGACGAGGTAGCCACCGGCGGGGAGGTGCGCGGAGCCTTCGGGCCTGATTTTGAGTAGCGGGTCCTAGGGTGGCCCATCCGACATTCAATCAGAGGCGGAGGGGGGCCGTAGGGAGCCCGTGGGCAAAGATCTCGGGACCGGGGAGCAGGATGAGGGCTGACAGTTTAAATGCACTGGGCCAGGGCAATGTTCCAGTGGGATGTGTCTCACCCCCCTTTGTGATGTGTGATAGTCCTGTTCCCCCCTCGGGGATGCCGGCTCAAGGGAGGAACGAGAGGATGGCCTGCTTACCGGGCCTGGAGGATGAAGCTGGCTTCAGAGGCCACAAGATGGCGGCGGGACGGGGGTGTGGGGAAGCAGGTCACAGAGCTCCTCTGGTGGCCCTCAGATGTTACACCCCGATCCGCCTGGTCAGAGTTCAAGAAAGCCGCGCAGATGGCCCAGGATGGGGCTGTAGCTCGTCCCGCCGATCGCGGCACCCGAGCGCGGAGGAGGAGGAGGTCTCGCAGGCCGCAAGATGGCGGCGGGCCGCGGGTGTGTGGGAGCGATTCCCAGGATTCCTCTGGTGGCTCTCCTATGGCGTACACCCGATCCGCCTGACCTCCGCAGATGGCTCTGGATGGGGCTGTCACTCGTCTCGTCGATCGCGGCACCCGAGCACGGAGGATGTGGAGGCTTTGTAGGCCGCAAGATGGCGGTGGGACATAGCTGTATGGAGCCGGCCGCGGGCCGGATAGCAGAGAGACAGGCCGGCCGTGAACAGCAATATAGGTTGGGGCCAGTACAGGGGGTGCCCAGGAACTAGGATGGGGGTTCTGGGGGCTCACTTGGGTGGCACAGGCTCAGGATGGCTAAGGATAGAGACAGGATGAGCGGAGCTCCACTGCAGCACGTCCTTCTCGGCCCCCAGGTCCTAGAGTTTAGTTGACACTTGGTGTCTGACATTAACCCCCTTAGTTTGTTTTTGTGATTTAAAGTTCCTTGCTTGACAATGGTGGCAATACGGAACTATTGGTCCACTGTTGGACCCCAATTATTCGTTCTGAAAACTGTGATTTATTTTCTTTTGTTTCTCTCTTTTTTTTTTTTTTGCTCTACGGCTCCCCACTCCTGGGCTCACGCTTCAATCCATATGCAATGGTTACCACCTCCAGCATCGAGACTTGCCTTTCGGGCCTCCTGGGTTACATAAGTATAATACACTTCTACATATGTCTCCACAATATCCCCTGCTCACGCCTCGGCCTTATCATGATATGGCCTTAACTCAAATTTTAGACGGCAGTTGGCTTTGAGAAGCTTCAGAGACTTGGGGGCGGATGTAATATTTATGCAAAAAATACACTTTGATAAAAGACTCACCTTGGCGTTTGCTTCTAGATCATTCCCTATGGGGTTCCTAGCCTCCAGTACTAAAAAGAAAACAGGGGTAGCTATTAAGATTAAAAAGGGCTCCCCATTCACACCCATGTCCTCTTACTCTGATCCCCAGGGTCGGTTTCTGATCCTTTTTTTTTTTTAAAGGGTAAATTTTATTTAGATTTTTAAGAGTATTGTACATTTCCATGTTACATCACATATTTTCATACAATATAGCTTAATTACATTTCAGACCAAACTCAGTATCATGTATTTAAACCATGTACAAGATGTCAACCTAACATGTCCAGTTTTGCACAATAAACAACTAAAACCAGTTGCAAGAATTCTGAACAATTTCTGTGTCTCTTCTGCGTTGCATCTCGTTTACAAGAATACATCCCAGTGCACCAGCATTCCTACATTTTCATTTCCAATAATAGTGTATTGCTTCCTCATCTATTATACCTCTACATCTCCCGAGACATTCTTAATCCAGCCCGCCCATACTTTCTCAAACTTCTTAGAACACCCTCTAGCCGTATAGGTTAACTTGTACATTGGAAGGGCATTATTAATGGATTCCGCCATCTAAGGGCCAGTGCTTTCTTAGCATAGCAAAAAAGTATTTTCAAAAGGGTCTTCTGTAAGGTGGATATCTCTTCTTCCTCCAGGTCTCCTAAAAGACATCTGGCCTTGCAGCGAGGGCACTCTGGCGACTCCCGTCTACCCATTTTATGTAATCGCTTGGGGGTATAATATATTCTATGAAGGTAGTTGAACTGTAGCAGTTTGTCTCTGGCCGAGATCATTGAGGGCACTAGCGTATCCAGGGCCCTAGACCAAGATTCCTCCGTAAGGGACGGTATGTCAGCCTGCCACTATGCTGCCACCCTCTCCATACTGGGAAGAGGATGACAGCAGTGTGAAGTAATATTTAGAAATCAACTGTGAGTGATCTTCGTCAGCTATTAATTTTTCCATACTGGAAGGGGAGAGCGCCACCTCCCCACCCACCGTATTGGGCCATTGCTACGTGTCACAGCTGAAGGTATCTTAAAAATAATGTGTTGGGAATTCCGTATTCGGTCCGCAGGTCTATGAAAGATCTAAAGACCCCTTCCCTGAACAGCTGATGGGCGTATTTAACCCCATAAGTCGCCCAGCATGCCCCATCCGGCACCTTGTGCCACAGGGAAGCGTTAGGGGAGGCCACAAGGCTGGTGCCGCCCATTCTGGCAGTACATATATGGAATATTTTGTAGGACAGTTTCAATATGCCCGCCCCCTGCTCTGGATATGGACCATTTCTATAAAGAACATTAATCAGCCCTTCATATGAGTCTACCTGGGCCACTTGAGTTGCCACCGATGCAATGTCCAGGTTTGGGAAACCCCACCAGTGCACATGTGTCAATTGGGCTGCCAGGTAGTAACACTGTAGGTTCGGTAGTGCTAATCCTCCTGCCCGTACTGGTAAATAAAGTGTATCCAGGGACACTCTAGCTGGTTTAGGACCCCAAAGAAAGGAGGAAAGTATTTTATTGATGCTCGTGAACCATTTCTTAGGGATATAAATCGGGGCATGCCAGAACAGGTACAGAAACCTGGGCAGGTAAATCCTTTTAAACAGGTTAATTCGACCAATGAGGCAGAGAGGTAGCTTAGCTCATGCTTGTGCAATTTCCCTTAGACGCAGCTTCAGGGGAGACAGGTTTTATGTACATATGTACTTATTGGCAGCTGGATCTCGACCCCCAAATAACGAAATTTAGAGACCACCTTCAGTGGGACCTCCGGGGGTAGCCTCGGGACATACATAGAATTAAAAGGGAAGATAATGGACTTATTCCAGTTTACTTTGAATCCAGCGTAACCCCCAAATTCTAAGATTCTGTCCAGGGCAGTGGTCAGCGAGCCCTCCGCCTCGGCCAGATACAGGAGCATGTCATCAGCGTATAGGGACATTTTTTCCTCTAACGCATTGACATTACAACCCTTGACATCTCTATCCGCTCTCAGTAGAGCCGCCAGCGGCTCTATAGCCAGGGCAAACAGCAGGGGCGACAATGGGCACCCCTGCCGCGTGCCCCTCGATATGTTGAACGGGTCCGTAATGGTGTTATTAACCCTAAGCCTGGCTCGTGGTTCAGCATATAGTATTTGGACCCATTTTATAAATCTAGGACCAAAACCCAGCCACCAAAGGAGTGCTATGAGATATGGCCATTCTATAGAATCAAACGCTCTATGCGTATCTAGTGACACTAATACTCACGTGTCTGGTGTGCTGCCCTCAGACTGCACAATAGTGAAGAGGCGACGCAGGTTTATGGCTGTCAACCTCGCAGGTATAAAACCTGTCTGATCTGGGTGGATAACAGAGGCAAACACCTTATTTAATCGTTTGGCCAGAAGTTTAGCTAATATTTTTGCATCCACATTATTTAGGGATATCGGCCTGTATGATTCGCATAGGTTATGGTCCTTGTGCGGCTTAGGATAGGAATCAGCACTATGAGTGCCTCTCTCAGAGACTCGGGAAGTATACCCCTATCATAGGCGTCCTCATACTTTCTAAGCAATTTGGGTGCCAGGCTTTCCGTATACATTCCCTAGCATTCTGCTGGAAAGCCATCCATTCCTGGGGTCTTATTCAGGTTTAGGGAGCGTATTGCCGATATAACCTCTTCCATCGTAAGGGGGAGGTCAAGTTCCCCCGCCACCTCTCCAGAAAGCTCCAGGAGGGGTATTGGGGCCAGGTATGCCTGTACCGTTTCCTTCCCATAGTCTACCCTGGAGGCATACAAATCAGAGTAAAAGGCCACAAAGGCATTAGCTATTTCTGTTTGTGACGTACAGAGTTTCATCTGCGCATCATAAATGCGTGGGATAGAGGTCGGTGCTTGGTGTGAGTGGGCCAGATAGGCCAACAACCTACTATTTTTATTCCCAAATTCAAAAATACGTTGTGCTTGATAAAGCAATTTTTTCTGTGTTTTTTCCACTAAAACCAGATCCAATTGGCGTATACTCTCGCTCCATATCCTATGGGTATCAGAGTTTGGGTTTTTAATGTAATCCACCTCAGCCTCTGTAGCTAACTGCTCCGACTCTCTGACCTTCCATTCCCTGTCTTATTGGAGCTGTTTGATCTCTCCCGAGACAGAGCCCCTGAGTGTTGCTTTGAACGCATCCCAGGTGACCCCCACTGGGACCTCCCCTCTATGTTCTAGCCAAAAATTGTTAATGGACGCTGACGTGGACCTTTCAAAACACTCCTCCTTGAGCCACAAGGGGCTCAGCCTCCACAAAACATACCCACTGGGTTTCTCCATATCAATAGTGATAAGCAGGGGGAATGGTCCGAGATGGCCCACGGCAGAAATTGAACTCCCACTACCCGAGGTAGGAGTGCCCTGCACACAAAACACATGTCTAATCTAGAGAGGGTATTAAATGTGGAGGAGAAGCAAGAGTATGCTTTGACATCTGGGTGATTCCATCACACACCTCCTCCAAATCATATTGCTTCACACAGGCTTCCAATGGGGATCCACCCGCAGCCGCCATCCCGAAGCTAGCTTTGTCAGGAGACAGTACCGCGTTCAGATCCCCTGCTAAAACAATAGGTCCCTCCGCACCTCCGCCATCACTGTGTCCCATACCCCCACAGTAAATGGGGGTGGTATGTAAACCGCCACAAAGGTATATGGTTGGTTATTAATGATCAGCACCAGGGCTCCAAATCTACCTAGAGGGTCTAATTTCATTGTCTTGGTCGTGAATAGTAAGGATTTAGAGATAAGAACCGACACATAGTTGGAGTATGTGGAGTGGAACGCTCTACTTACAAAAGCCCTATGGAGTGCCAGCGTCTTGGAACCCACCAGATGCGATTCCTGGAGGAATATAATATTTGGCTTACGCTTTAGTATATATTTAAAGACTAGGGCTCTCTTAATTTTAGAATTAAGCCCTCTCACGTTCCAGGATAGGAGATTAAGGGTCTGAATTGAGGTAACCATAAATAATTGGATCTAGAGGATTGCTTATAGTGGGACACAGCAACAGCAGAAAGCCCCCCAGGCGGGAGCGAGGTATGTATAGTGACATAGGCAGTCTCGAAAGCATCTAGCTGCCTTACAAAAGTAAAAGCAGGGCAAACATTTGCAAAGCAGCTAGATGCATTCGATCGAACATTATTCAAAGCATACAAAAGAGACCAAGGGCCGGAGCCCCCATACTGTGGAGACATATGTAGCGGAGTCTGGGTGGCACCTGTTCCTATTCAAGTTGCCGACATCAGTTGGACCGGAGACCCGGCCGTTGGAGAACACTGTGTGTGGATACACAGAAGGTGGAAGCCTGGACTGGGATCGCGTCCGGAGGGGTGAGCGAGCACTTGCTCACTACATTAGCTGTACTCTGTTGGGTCTAGTGACTGCCTTGGCCCTTTTCCTTTTACATTTACTATCCCACCGGAGGCTAGCGGGGGAACTGAGTTGCATAGTCTCCGGTGAAGTGTTCTCATTTGTGAATTACCCTTGGATTACAAATATTGTTTCCTGAAAGTGCACCACCGTTCAAGTTGCATGCAAAGAAATCGTTTCATAAGGGACTGAGGTTTATCTGAGTCAGGCCTGACCAAGGGGGGTTAAAACTTTATTGGGTGCGCCATATTGCGCATAAGAAAATGAGGATAGTTGCACGTGGCGGGTGATCACTCTGCACTATCACTTATGAATATGTTTATTGCTGCAGGGCTCTGCATGTATGTTATGTGATGTGTTTAATCCTGACCTTTATACTAAAGTAAATCTAGTTATACTTTAACCCCTTGTATCAGTGTTATTCTTGCAGATAGTAGTTACCTATCAATACTGCCAGATTGTGTATAATCAGGTATAGATCGTTACAAGGTAATATTCCCTAGACTAACTGTGCCAGCAGGGGTTGAGTAGATTGTCGGGGTTTGGTGGTGCTGTATACAGGGCCCGAAACAAAAATCCAGCGGCTCTCTTAACTGGGGGTAGCGCTACACGTGGGGGCTCTCGAGTCCGGGATTCCTGATACAGCAAGCAACGCGCCAAAAGTGCCGGCATGGACCCACTGGAAGTAAAACAGTGGTGCGCGGTGGCTTGCACCGATTCAGCCGCGGCAGTAGTTATTGAACTCCCGGGGATCTGGCAAGAAGTAGCGGTAAAACAGTTAGTAATTTCGCTGTCCCCACACCAGAAAGCATGGGTGATGGATGTCAGGTCGAATTCTTCGCTGACCCACTCACTAATAGAATGGAAGAATGAAATCCCAGAGCATTTCAAAAGTCCAAGCATAAAAGCATAAAAGCAATGGATGATCAGACCTATAGCTTAATACATGCGCTGCCAGTCAGGGGAGGATGGTTTCAGACACCAAAACCGTCACCTCCACAGATATCTCCACCGTAGTCCCCAAAAGCAGGAAAGCAGAAGGCTAAAGAGAGTCCCGGGTCACCACCGGCTACCCTCAGCGCAGACTTGTGCGCGGCCCTGGGGGAGATTGTAGCCCAGTGTAAGAAGGACCCTACAGACTACCCGATGTCGGGATACAGGAAACTTAGGATATTTTCTGGAAGGAAACCTGTACCTTCGGGGGAAGAGGGATTTGAGGAGTGGCTAGACGGTGCCACTCAGACTTTAGAAGAATGAGAAGTCCCAGAACACCGAAAGAAACAGAGAATCACTGAAAGTCTGAAGGGGCCTGCCTTGGAGGCCATACGTAACCTCAAGCTGAGCAAGAAAGACTGTGATGCACAGGATTATCTGGACATTCTGCAGAATGTGTTCGGTGGAACAGAAAAAGTCACTGAACTCACTTACCAGTTGGAACACTGCTACCAAAAGACAGGGGAGAAGCTGTCAGAGTTCATGAGGCGCCTGGATAAGATCCTGCATAAAATTCTACTGAAGAAGGGGATCGACCCAAGGAAGGTGGATGAGGCCCGTGTTCAACGGGTGTTGAGGGGAGCTCAGCCCCTGGACCCCATCGCATTGGCATTACGCACCCGACAGGACGGGAAGAGCCTGGAGTACCCCGACTTGATCCGAGTGGTCAGAGAAGAAGAGGCTATGTTGGAAGACAAAAGGAGGAGCCAACCAGTTGAGCCAACCAATCCTCCGGCAGGACGGCCATGACCCTCGAAAGAGACTCAGAGGTGGATACCTTGAAGTCACAGATGTCCCAAGTATTGGGGATGCTGACCTCCCTGATGGCAAAGGATCAAAGGGTACCAGAGAGGGAAAGTCAGAGGAGGGAACTGTTTCCAAACACCTCAGCGCCAGCATCCCTGCAAGATTGGGGGGATGCGATTTGCTTCAACTGTGGAGGAGCTGGTCATGTCGCCAAAGTGTGTTCCAGCCCAAAGAAGAAGAAGATGAATAACCGCAAGCCACCGGAAAACTTCAGCAGGCCCCGGTGAAGGAGTCAACCGGGTGCCCATCATCTCCATTGAGCTCCAAACTGAATGAGAAGTACAGGAAGAGAGAGGACAAAACCCCTCAGAAAAAACACAGTGTTCCCCAGCGGGAATATACGGCAAAAAAAGAGAATAGTGTCCCTCAGCGGGTAGTTACACCCATTAAGAGGAGGGAGATCAATGCATACCAAGCCCAAGAGAGACTAAAGTCCAAGGAAAAATGGAAGAAAGAGAGTCCAAAAGGGAAATGCAAAGATCAAAAGAAAGAGACCCCTTCGAAGCAATATCCAGAGAAGCTGATAGGCCCCTCCCACATAGTATTTGTTCAAGTGGAGGGAGTCTACACAAGAGCCATATTGGATACAGGGACTTTTATGACAAGCATCTAAGTCACCTACCCATCCAGAAGATTGAAGAGTTGGAAATATGGGGAATTGGGACCCGGAGTTTCCCTTATGATGGCCATAAAACTGACCTTTGACCCATCTGTAGCCGGGAAGGCTGAAATGTTCGACACCCTTGCTGTGGTATGTAGACATGTGCATTCGTTTTCGTCCGAATGCATTTTCGTCCGAATTTCTGATATTTTCGTTATCGTTTTAACAAACAAAAACGAAAGCACAGAATTCGAAAACCGAAAGATCCGACATAAACAAATGCTTTATTTTCGTTTTCGTTGCGACAACAGTTCGATATAGATAGGAGATTCGACGTGACGCTGACAATAACAATCTGTATCTATCGAACCTGTGGTCGAATGTGCCTAACCTTAACTCTATTAGTCCAAGATTATTCTACATAGAGAGAAAAGATTCGACATTATAGAGAGAAAAGATTCGACATTATAGAGAGAAAAGATTCGACATAGAGAGAAAAGATCGCTACTGGAATTGGGTGGGGGAAGTAAAATAAAAATAATGATGATGATGAATGTTATTGGCTGATTGTAACCAAAGAGGATGAGCAGTAAAATAGCTAGAACTAACTTGACAATTCAACATGAACGACGAAGATTCGACAAAGCATCGAAAAACATACAAACGTCGAATCTGTCATTGAAGGCTTATGGTGTCTGACGAAAGTTAGAAGATTCGACGGTGCAGCTAAACTGTACGACGCTGCAATCGTACATTTCCGGTCAAATGCATCCGCCTATAGGCTATAGAAGAATTCTAATGTTGGTTGACTAGTAATAGTAATTAATAAATATAATTATTACTAGTCATACAACATTAGAATTCTACTATAGCTTGTAGGCGGAACATTCGACCGGAAATGTATGATTGCAGCGTCGTACAGTTTCGCTGCTCCGTCGAATCTTCTTTGAACATTCGACAGACACCATAAGCCTTCAATGACAGATTCGACCTTAATTAATTCAGATTTTCGGACGAATGCAATTTCTAACGAAAAACAAAATAAATAAAAACAAATTTTGGGAGTAACTAAATAAATTAATTTTTCGGACGAAAACGAAATTCCGAAACAAAATATTTCAGTGTGCACATGTCTAGTGGTATGTCCCCGACCACCTGGAGCTAACAAGAGCTCCATGATAATAGGGACCAACACGGACCTGGTTCGGAGACTCTTGGCCCCTCTAGTAAGGAAGAAGGACCCCACGGTCACCAAGATCCACCCAATGCTGAAGACAGCCTATCAGCGACTGATCTTGGAGCAGAGAGCCCCGGAGGAGAAGGTGGGGAAGGTCTGGAGGCTGGGAAGGAGAGGAATAGTGCTGCAGCCCGGTGAAGTAACCTGTCTCAGAGCCACAGTGAAGCTCACTTGGGAACAGCCTGGGCCTTTCATCATGTTGGAACCTGATCCAAGGGAAGAACACAAGGGTTTAGAAGTAGTCCCAGAAGTGGTCCAGTTGAGGGCCCTGAAGAAGGCACACTGTAAAGTACCTGTGAGTGTCAGGAATACTACAGATGGCCCCATGGAGATCCCAGCTAGGATGTTGCTGGGCCAGGTGAGCCCTGCTACCCCAGTTGTCTTGTCGGATGTTGAAAAGACAGAGGGAGAAAGGACAATTTGGGAGAAGCTCTGCATGGAGAACCCGAACCTGTCAAGGGCTTGGAAAGAGAGAGCCAAGGCCCAGTTGACCAAGTGGAGAAGGATCTTTTCCCAAGATGAGTTCGATGTGGGGTGTGCGAAGAGTGCCACCCACCGAATCCGCCTTCAGGAAGACAAACCCTTCAGGGAGAGGGTCCGGCGAGTCCCATTGGCAGACCTTGAAGACTTGAGGGAGCAGCTCGCCGAGCTCAAGCGAACCGGTGTTATCAGGGAGTCTAGAAGTCCCTATGCCTCTCTGATAGTGGTGGTCAGGAAGAAGAATGGGTCGTTGAGGCTATGTATAGACTACAGGACTCTCAACAGGAGAACCATACCCGACCAGTATACCACCCCGAGGATAGAGGATGACTTGCAGAGCTTGTCTGGAGCGAGGGAGTTCAGTGTAATGGATCTCAAGAGTGGGTACTATCAGATCCCCATGCATCCAGAAGATAGGGAGAAGACAGCTTTCATAACTCCAGTGGGGTTCTTTGAGTTTGACAGGATGCCCCAAGGCCTGTCTGGAGCTCCGGCCACCTTTCAACGCCTTATGGAAAAGACTGTGGGAGACATGAACCTCATCGAAGTCCTTGTATACTTAGATGACATCATCGTCTTTGGAAGAACCCTGGAGGAACATGAGGAGAGACTGGAGAAGGTCTTGAGAAGACTCAGTGAGGAGGGACTCAAGCTTTCACCCGAAAAATGCCAGTTCTATCAGTCATCCGTTAACTATCTGGGACACATAGTGTCCAAAGAGGGGGTAGCCACAAACCCCGAAAAGTTGGAGGCAGTCACTTCCTGGCTAAGGCCCACCACTGTGACAGAACTCAGATCCTTTTTGGGATTCTGTTCCTATTACAGCAGGTTCGTGGAAGGGTTTGCCCGGATTGCCAAACCGCTGAATGAACTGCTCAAGACAGAAGGGGAAGAGGATGACTCGGGCCCCAGGAAGCCAGGGGAGTCAGTCAAAGACCAGTGGAACCAGAAGTGTGAAGAGGCCTTCCAGATGTTGAAGAAAAGCCTAACCACTGCCCCTGTCCTGGCTTACGCAGACCCAAAGAAACCGTATGAACTGCATGTGGATGCCAGTCATGATGGCCTGGGAGGAGTGCTCTATCAGGAGCACGAGGGGCAACTGCGACCCGTTGCATATGTGAGCAGGAGCCTGAACCCCTCAGAGAAGAACTACCCCACTCATAAGTTGGAGTTCCTGGCCCTCAAATGGGCTGTAGTCGACAAGCTCAAAGACTATCTGTATGGGGCAGAATTCACTGTGAAAACTGACAACAACCCCCTTACTTATCTTTTCACCACAGCAAAAGTGGATGCCATGGGACACAGATGGCTGGCAGCCCTGTCTGCTCTCAATTTTAGTTTGAAATATAGACCTGGAGCTGGAAATCGAGATGCGGACGCTTTGTCAAGAAGATCTCATGCCCTCACCAGCAGTACAGAAGACTGGACCCAAATGGCACCCGACGTGGTGCGGGCCCTTTGTCAGGGGGCTGAACTCCAGGCCAGTGGCGGGTCAAGAGCAGAAGAGATAGGGGTCACTGTAGTAGGGGTCCCCAAACAATTCTGTGGGGTAACCCAGCTGGAGGAGGCTGACTTGCCAAAACTGTCAAAGAAGGAGTTGAGGTGCGTCCAATTGGAAGACCCCATGGGGAGATTGGTCCTGGAAGCCCTGGAGAGTCGGGATCCAGATAGACTCTTGCGCCACCCTTCAAAGGAAGCTCGTTTGCTGAGGAAGGAGTGGGACAGGCTGCAGGTGCATCAGGGATTGGTCTACCGAAGGGGCCGCTCTGAGGACCTAGAAGACAAATGGCAACTGTTTCTACCCGAGAAACATTGAGAGACCGTCCTGGTCGCCCTGCATGACAACCACGGCCACTTGGGAGCTGAGAGGACCTTTCAACTAGTTAGGAGCCGGTTCTATTGGCCCTGCATAAGGGCCGAAGTCGAGGAATACTGCCACTCATGCGCACGCTGCATCCAGAGGAAGACTTTACCCCACCAAGCTGCCCCAATGGACCATCTACAAAGTCAAGGCCCACTGGATTTGGTATGCATTGATTTTCTCTGCCTCGAACCCGACATGAGTGGACTAGGAAATGTTCTGGTGATAACCGACCATTTCACCCGATATGCCCAGGCCTTTCCAACCAAAGACCAGAAGGCTTCCACTGTAGCCAAAGTACTCATGGAAAAATACTTCGTACACTACGGGCTACCACAGCGGCTCCACTCGGATCAAGGGAGGGACTTTGAAAGTCGGCTGATCCGGAAGCTCCTGGATTCCTTAGGGATCAAGAAGACCCGAACCACCCCCTACCATCCACAAGCGGATGCTCAGCTGGAGAGGTTCAACCGCACCCTGCTCAACATGCTGGGGACTTTAAGTAGTGAGAAGAAGCAGCACTGGAGCAAACACATAGCAGCAATCGTGCATGCTTATAACAGTACCACAAGTGATGCAACAGGGTACTCACCCTATCGACTTATGTTCGGAAAAGAGACAAGACTACCGGTAGATCTGGCCTTTGGTACCTCTATAGACCATTGCTCGGGCGCTTTCCACAAGGGATATGTAGATAGGCTCAGACACAGTTTGAAGTTGGCCTATGAGCAAGCACAAGCAGCCTCAGATCAAAGGGGAGCCCGCAACAAGAAAAACTTTGACTTGAAAGTCCGGATTCAGGATCTACAACCTGGGGACAGAGTGCTGCTACGGAACTTGGGGGTCCCTGGAAAGCACAAGCTTGCAGACAGATGGAGACCTGAATCCTATGTTGTTTGCAAGAAACTGACGGGCCTACCTGTTTACAGACTAAAGCCAGAAGGAAAGGTGGGGCCTTTAAAGACTTGGCATCGGAACCACCTACTCCCACTTGTGGAAGCAGTTCGGATATCCCCTGCAAGGGATTCTCCTGAGCCAACTTCCATCCTGGATACTCCCAAGCCAAGCACTCGGACCCAGACTCCCTGGATTGAAGAATCAGATGTCTCCGAGCTAAGTAAGGATGAGAGAGAGGAACTCGATTGGCCATGGCCTTCCCAAGTCCCAGAAACTTCTGCTATAGATCTTCCACCTACTGAAGACACCATAGACAGTACACTGAATGCAGAAGCTACCGAGTTCGTCCCGTCCAGCCCTTTGTCAGATTTTTGGGAAGATGCCTGTGACCTACTCTTGGAGGAGGATCCAGGGGATTCCATGTATCTTCCTGCTCCTGAGTCAAGTGCCCCAGAACCAGTGGAAACTCCAAAGACGGTTCCAGAAGAGGAACCTGTGTTACTTGAACCAGAAATTCCAAGAGAACAAAGGCTGAGAAGGGCCATAAGGCCTCCCCGAAAGTTGACTTACCCACAGATGGGGAAGAGCTCAGAGGATACTGTGGTTACTGCCAGGAGGAGTGTGGAAGACCCTGATCCCTCCACTGTTCATTTAGTGGGGGGCAACCCCAACTCACCCGCTGGCACAGCTAGGCAGGCCACTACTGACAGTGTGACCCGTGGGCAAGGGAGTTCACCCCCTCGTTTTTGGTGGGAACTTCCTTGGCCGACATCATACGCATCTTTGTCTCATGTTGTGCGTAGTATGTGTTAACAGTTATCTTTGGGAACCAAAGAGTTTAAGTGGGGGGAGTGTGTAGCGGGGTCTCCTTTAAGGCCCCTGGACTACGTTACCCAGAGCCCCGTTCGGCACCCAGGGTGCATTTGGCCACCGCAGAGACTCATGGGTGGGGCTATAAAAGAAGAGGGCGAGGCTAAGCTCGGCCTCTTTGGACACCGCGCTGCAAGCAATAGGACTCCCTGTGCGGATCCGCTGCTGTAAAAGGCCTGAAGCCGGGGTCTTGCGTACCTTCCAAAGAGCCTTCCACCCCACCACGGAGTCTGGGTGGCAGCTGTTCCTGTTCAAGTTGCTGACATCAGTTGGACCGGAGACCCAGCCGTTGGAGAACACTGTGTGCGGATACACAGAAGGTGGAAGCCCGGACTGGGATAGCGTCCGGAGGGGTGAGCGAGCACTTGCTCACTACATTAGCTGTACTCTGTTGGGTCTAGTGACTTCCTTGGCCCTTTTCCTTTTACATTTACTATCCCACCGGAGACTAGCGGGGGAACTGAGTTGCATAGTCTCCGGTGAAGTGTTCTCATTTGTGAATTACCCTTGGATTACAAATATTGTTTCCTGAAAGTGCACCACCGTTCAAGTTGCATGCAAAGAAATCGTTTCATAAGGGACTGAGGTTTATCTGAGTCAGGCCTGACCAAGGAGGGGTTAAAACTTTATTGGGTGCGCCATATTGCGCATAAGAAAATAAGGATAGTTGCACGTGGCGGGTGATCACTCTGCACTATCACTTATGAATATGTTTATTGCTGCAGGGCTCTGCATGTATGTTATGTGATGTGTTTAATCCTGACCTTTATACTAAAGTAAATCTAGTTATACTTTAACCCCTTGTATCAGTGTTATTCTTGCAGATAGTAGTTACCAATCAATACTGCCAGATTGTGTATAATCAGGTATAGATCATTACAAGGTAATATTCCCTAGACTAACTGTGCCAGCATTGGGTTGAGTAAATTGTTGGGGGTTGGTGGTGCTGTATACAGGGCCCAAAACAAAAATCCAGCGGCTCTCTTAACTGGGGGTAACGCTACACATAGAAAAAAAGAAGAAAAAAAACAAAGACAAAAAAAACATGAACTGTCCTGGATCCAAAACTGAGGATCCCAACTCCCATTCCCCCCGTCCTGCCTGCAGCCCAAAACATTGCACAAGCTTTCACCCAAAACAGCAAACAGCAAAAGTCTCCCTAAAGGGGGGGTAGGCTTCCTGCACCAGCCGGACAGGAAGATTTAGGGGTAAGTATGTAAGTGTTAACAGAGCATAAATAGGACCACGTTGATTGTAAATCCTTCTGCATTGTCCCTGCAGGACTTGAGTTATGTAGGATCTCTTAGACCGGGAAAGGTCAAACGTGAAATATAGTAATATATCAATCACATGCATGTGTTGCATTAGGCAGTGTGGCTGTATCCGCCTGGGGGATCCCCCCTCAGGCCCTTTAGGGAACATACCCGTCAGATGAGTGAGAAGATTCTTTATCCATGTCCCAGTGACTCCAGCCTTCGGTTCGCCTCCTTAGGTGACGTGAAGAATTGTGTCGGCCCTTTGTGCACAACTCTCAGCTTAGCCGGGTATAGCATACTGCTGCGTTCTCTCAGGCGCTGCTTCACACTTTGAAATGCCGCTCTTTGTTTCTGCGTAGCTGCAGAAAAATCCGGGAAGATGGATATACAGTACGATTGTTATTATACATCAATTCAGGTAGGTTGCGGGCTTTGCCAGTTTCTGATCCTTAGTGGCAAATGGCAACAATCTGACGTAGCTTTTTTTTAACATTTATGCCCCGAACGCAAATCAGATATCCTTTGTAGCTAAAGGTATACAACTGCCTATTTAGAACTACTCACTCTCTCTTAGTCGTAGGAGGGGACTTCAACCTCCCGTTTTACACAACATCGGACAGGACATCTCTCACAAAAAAAATTGCCCCTCTACGCCTTTCCGGACAATCTCAACAGTTTTGTTGTGTCACTCGCAAGTTCGCTTTCTTTGATGCCTGGCGAGCAGGGATGAGCCGAACACCCCCCTGTTCGGTTCGCACCAGAACCTGCGAACAGACAAAATGTTCGTGTAAACTTTAGAACCCTATTAAATACAATGGACTCGAACGTTCGAAATGTAAAGTGTTAATTATAAAGGCTAATATGCAAGTTATTGTCCTAAAAAGTGTTTGGGGACCCGGGTCCTGCCCCAGGGGACATGTATTAATGCAAAAAGAAGTTTTAAAAACGGCCGTTTTTTCGGGAGCAGTGATTTTAATAATGCTTAAAATGAAAAAATAAAAGTGAAATATTCCTTTAAATTTCGTACCTGGGGGGTGTGTATGATATGCATGTGAAGTGGCGCATGTTTCCCGTGCTTAGAACTGTCCCTGCAAAAAATGTAATTTTTGAAAGAAAAAAATGCATTTAAAACTGACTCGTGGCTATTAATGAATTGTCGGCTCCCGGCAATACATACAAAAGTCATTGATAAAAAAAAAAAAAGCGTGGGGGTTCCCCAGAATTCAATTACCAGGCCCTTCAGGTCTGGAATGGATATTAAGGGGAACCCTGCCGCAAATTTAAAAAAAAATTGACATGGGGTTCCCCCAAATATCCATTCCAGGCCCTTCAGATCTGGCATGGATTTTAAGGGGAACTCCACCCCAAATTTTAAAAAAAATGGCGTGGAGTCCCCCTAAAAATCCATACCAGACCCCTCATCCGAGCACACAACCTGGCCGGCCGCATGGGAAAAGGGGGGGATGAGAGAGCGCCCCCCCCTCCCTCCTGAACCGTACCAGGCCACATGCCCTCAACATGGGGAGGATGTCCCCATGTTGATGGGGACAAGGGCCTCATCCCCACAACCCTTGCCCGGTGGTTGTGGGGGTCTGCGGGTGGGGGGCTTATCGGAATCTGGAAGACCCCTTTAACAAAGGGGACCCCCAGATCCCGGCCCCCCCTATGTGAATTGGTAAGGGATACATTGTACCCCTACCATTTCACGAAGAAAGCGTAAAAAAATGTTTAAAAAAAACCACACAAACACCTTGAAAAAGTCCTTTATTAAAAAAATAAAAAAAACCAAAAACATTCCAGCGGTGAAATCCAGTGTCCCGCGGCGATCCCGATGTCCAGCGCTGTCCTTCATTGGTTGTGCCTGAGCGGACCTGATGGGGAACTCCCTCTCAGTATTTTAAATGTATAGACCCGCCCCTTCTAAAGTTCCCCATCAGGTCCGCTCAGCGGACCAGATGCGGAACATGAGAAGGGGCGGGTCTATACATGTACCGCCTTCATTGGTTGTGCCTGAGCGGACCTGATGGGGAACTCCCTCTCAGTATTTTAAATGTATAGACCCGCCCCTTCTAAAGTTCCCCATCAGGTACCGCCCCCTCGGTATGTCGGACCCGCCTACGTCATTGGCTTGAGCGGGGAACTTCCTTCACTATGTATTTAAATTACACAGTGAAGGAAGTTCCCCGCTCAAGCCAATGACTTAGGCGGGTCCGACATACCGAGGGAGCGGACCTGATGGGGAACTTTAGAAGGGGCGGGTCTATACATTTAAAATACTGAGAGGGAGTTCCCCATCAGGTCCGCTCAGGCACAACCAATGAAGGACAGCGCTGGACATCGGGATCGCCGCGGGACACTGGATTTCACCGCTGGAATGTTTTTTTTTGTTTTTTTTTTAAATAAAGGACTTTTTCAAGCTGTTTGTGTGTTTTTTTAAACATTTTTTTACGCTTTCTTCGTGAAATGGTAGGGGTACAATGTATCCCTTACCAATTCACATAGGGGGGGCCGGGATCTGGGGGTCCCCTTTGTTAAAGGGGTCTTCCAGATTCCGATAAGCCCCCCGCCCGCAGACCCCCACAACCACCGGGCAAGGGTTTTGGGGATGAGGCCCTTGTCCCCATCAACATGGGGACATCCTCCCCATGTTGAGGGCATGTGGCTTGGTACGGTTCAGGAGGGAGGGGGGGCCGCTCTCTCGTCCCCCCCTTTTCCCCTGCGGCCGGCCAGGTTGCGTGCTCGGATAAGGGGTCTGGTATGGATTTTTAGGGGGACTCCACGCCATTTTTTTTTTAAATTTGGGGTGGAGTTCCCCTTAAAATCCATGCCAGCTCTGAAGGGCCTGGAATGGATATTTGGGAGAACCCCACATCAATTTTTTTTTGAATTTGCGGTGGGGTTCCCCTTAATATCCATTCCAGACCTGAAGGGCCTGGTAATTGAATTCTGGGGAACCCCCACGCTTTTTTTTTTTTATCAATGACTTTTGTATGTATTGCCGGGAGCCGACAATTCATTAATAGTCAGTTTTAAATGCATTTTTTTCTTTCAAAAATGACATTTTTTGCAGGGACAGTTCTAAGCACGGGAAACATGCGCCACTTTACATGCATATCATACACACCCCCCCAGGTATGAAATTTAAAGGAATATTTCACTTTTATTTTTTCATTTTAAGCATTATTAAAATCACTGCTCCCGAAAAAACGGCCGTTTTTAAAACTTCTTTTTGCATTGATACATGTCCCCTGGGGCAGGACCCCGGTCCCCAAACACTTTTTAGGACAATAACTTGCATATTAGCCTTTATAATTAGCACTTTAGATTTCTCCCATAGATTTTTCGAATTTGCCGCGAACACCCCAATTTGTTCGCTGTTCGGCGAACGGGCGAACAGGCAATGTTCGAGTCGAACATGAGTTCGACTCGAACTCGAAGCTCATCCCTACTGGCGAGTAGTTCACCTGACAGAGCATCAATATTCCCATTACTCCCATCCATTTTGCACGCACACGCGGTTAGACTATTTTTTCATAAACGCTCCTCCCTACAGGCACTAGCTAAAGTAGACATCCTTCTTAAGTCATGGTCGGACCATGCCCCGATACTTTTGAAGCTTAACCTAGACGCCTCTAGGGTCAAGCGCTGTCACTGGCAGCTTAATGATTTTCTTCTGAAAGACGTTGCAACTAGGACAGAGTTAGAAACTGCTTTGAAATTATACTTTACAGAGAATAGTTCCCCGGAGATCTCCGCAGGAACTCTGGGAGGCACACAAGACAGTAATATGTGGACACTGTATAGCTGTCTCGACTGCCTGGAAGAATTACACCAGGCAAGTGAGACAGCAGACCACACAGGGACTTCAGGACTTAGAATCTAGACTTACATCTTCATCCTCCATCCGTCTCCTAAGAGAAATGATTTGCCTACGGGCGGTCCTCTAGAGCATAGACAAAGGTAAAGTCGAAAAGGCCCTTCAAAAATTGTGCCAGCTTTATTATGATAAGGGCAACAAAGCCCACACTCTTCTGGCACGTAAACTCAGTGAGCAAACTCATGCATCAGCCCCTCAGACCCTACGGGATCCTACTGGGACCCACCCTGACCATATTGTCTTATTATTCCATGGACCATGACTACTTTTCAAATGTGTATAAAATCTGTATAATAACCCCACCATACCGCACCTACCACCTCCAGAAAATTTCACGGATCGTGTGCGAGCTTACCTGATGAGCAGTGGAGTGTCCACCCTGCCATCGAGTTTCTCAACTCTCCGATAACCGAAGAGGAGATTTGAGACTCCTGACAAATAGCAAGGCCCTAGGTCTAGATGGTCTTCCTTATGACTACTACAAGACTTTCTTGCCAAGCCTATTTCCACATATGACTCGCCTGTTTATAGTTTTTTTGTGTAGGGACGACATCCTGAGGGACATGCAGACCTCGCATTTGACGCTCATACCCAAGCCTGATGAAGACCACACATTGTGTGGGAATTATAGACCTATAGCTCTGTTAAATTCAGATTTGAATTTTTTTATGAAACTGCTATCCCTTTGCTTAAACTTAGTCCTTCCCTCCTTGATTCATAAAGATCAGGTGGGCTTTGTCCCAGGACATCAGGCGGGAGATAACACCAGGAGAGTCAAAAAAAATTAATAGACATCATTAATAGACAAATTACCGAAGCGCTGCTGCTCAGTCTAGACGCTGAGAAGGCCTTTGATAGGCTCAGCTGGCCTTTTATGTTTTCAACACTTGAATATCTGGGCTTCTGGGGGCTGTTCCTCAGGGCGATCAGACACTTATATGCTATCCATCCACATCTATCAAAACCTTTTGCGGCATCTCCTGCCTTTCCCATCTCAAATGGGACTAGACAGGGATGTCCGCTCTCTCCATTGCTTTTTGCCCTGTGTATCGAACCCCTGGCGACCCAGATCAGACAGGATCACAACATTAGTGGAATTATGGTTAGGGGACGTGATTTTAAAGTTTCATTATTTGCAGATGATATACTCCTGACCCTAATGCGTCCATGCGTAACCCTTCCCAATCTCCACAAGCTCTTGGAGTATTTTGTGTCCCCATCGGGATTTAAAGTAAACTCTACTAAATCAGAAGCCCTGCCAATCAATATCCCTCCCTTGGAAGTCCATAATTTCTCAGAAAATTTTCCCTACACTTATGTAGCGGCCCTCCCCCAGCTTCTCCCCTCTCTTCATGGCTGGTTTTACTCGTCTAGGGGTATCTGGGAGAAGGGGGAAAGATGCACACTACCAGCTCGGCTCTCTGATGTAGGATGCAGAGATATGAGCTAAACCGTTTACCTTCGGGTCTGCGTTTTAGGCCGGAGCCTCAGCTTCTCCTATGGAGGATGATTGCCACTGTCACTGACAGGGACACTTAGCTTCCAGTAACACGAGTTCCACACCATAAAAAGTCCAACTCTGTTTTATTGCTTAGATCAATAGGTAGACTAGTTGACTTTAAAAAGAACAGACAGGGTGTGGGAAAGAGTAGGTCCAGGCACAACACAATGAATAGAGTTTCTCCTGTTCCGTTTAGTGCAAACAGGCTTGGCGCACAGTCGCTGCCACCGACTGTGAATTTGGTCACTACCACCAGGGCCGATCCTAGGGTCGCAGGCGCCTGGGTGCAGAAATATTTCCGGTGCCCCCACATGGGCGTGGTCATCCTACTAACTCCTCCCCTTTACAATGTTTCTGTGGCAATGACTCAAACACAGAAATGTTCCCCTAAAGAGTCTTTGTTACCCTGGGATCCTCCCAAAATCTCTTAACAATAAACAAAATACAGAAAGAGAGTACTCTAATGGGACCTGGAGGGGGGTCTCACTAATGGACACAGAGAGGGCTTCTGTTAGAGAGTCTGTTAGAAAGAGCCCCAAGGACATACTGCAGACACACTACAGAAGATGGTCAGAGACTGCAGACATGATACAAGAGATGGTCAGAGACAGCAATCATAGTACAGGAGATGGTCAGAGACTGCAGACATAATACAGAAGGTGGTCAGAGAGTGCAGACATGATACAAGAAATGGACATAGACTGCAGACATGATAAAAGAGATGGTCAGAGACTGTGAAAATAATACAAGAGACCAACGCATCAAATGCAGCCTACCAGTGCCCATAAATTGCAGCCTAACATTTCCCACCTAATGCAGCCTTATCAGTGCCCATAAAATGCAGCCTACCAGTGCCCACCAAATACAGCCTCATCCGTGCCCATCAAATGCAGCCTCATCAGTGCCCACCAATTGCAGCCTACCAGTGCCTACCAACTGTAGCCTGCCAGTTCCCACCAACTGCAGCCTGCCAGTGCCCACCAAATGCAGCTTATCAGTACCCACCAAATGCAGCTTATCAGTACCCACCAAATGCAGCCTATCAGCCTGCAAGTGCCCACCAAATGCAGCTTATCAGTGCCCACCAAATGCAGCTTATCAGTGCCCACCAAATGCAGCTTATCAGTGCCCACCAAATGCAGCTTGCCAGTGCCCACCAAATGCAGCCTGCTAGTGCCCACTAAATGCAGCCTGCCAGTGCCCACCAAATGCAGCCCTTCCAGTGCTCACCAATTGCAGCCTACCAGTGCCCCTGGATCACACAGAAGGGCAACGATCTCTTGCTGTCACGGAGCTTAAATTTGAATCTGCCGGGTGGTCACTGTAACAAAGCCTGCCTCCTAGACCAGCTCGCTGCTCCTATGATACACATCACAATGAATTTCACTGCACTGGATTAGTGTTTCATCTATTACAGGAGCCGGTCTAGGAGACGGGACTTTGTTACAGCGCTGCCCAGGGGCAGACTGACAACTCATGGAGCCACCGGGCAACAGGAGATCATGGCCCCCAAGGTTTAAAGATGGCTGTCACCATACCCTCTACACTCCTCTCCTGTACATATTGCCCAATGTCATACCCTCCACACTCCTCTCCTGTACATACTGCCCACTGTCATACCCTCCACACTCCTCTCCTGTACATACTGCCAACTGTTATACCCCCACACTCCTTTCCTGCACATACTGCCCACTGGGCCACTGTCATACCCTCCACACTATGACAGAGGGCAGTATGTACAGGAGAGGCGTGTGGAGGGTATGACAGTGGCAGTATATACAGGAGAGGAATGTGGAGGGTATGGCATTGGCAGTATACAGAGGAGAGGCGTGTGGAGGGTATGACAGTGGGCAGTATGTACAGGAGAGGAGTGCGGAGGGTCTGACAGTGGCAGTATACACAGGAGAGGCGTGTGGAGGGTATGACAGTGGGAAGTATGTACAGGAGAGGCGTGTGGAGGGTATGACAGTGGGCAGTATGTACAGGAGAGGAGTGTGGAGGGTCTGACAGTGGCAGTATATACAGGAGAGGCGTGTGGAGGGTATGACAGTGGGCACTATGTACAGGAGAGGAGTGTGGAAAGTATTACAGTGGGTAGTATGTACAGGAGAGGAGTGTGGAAAGTATGACAGTGGGTAGTATGTACAGGAGAGGAGTGTGAAGGGTATGACAGTGGCAGTAAAAACAGGAGAGGAGTGTGGAGGGTATGATAGTGGGCAGTATGTACAGGAGAGGAGTGTGGAGGATATGACAGTGGGCAGTAAAAACAGGAGAGGAGTGTGGAGGGTATGATAGTGGGCAGTATGTACAGGAGAGGAGTGTGGAGGGTATGATAGTGGGCAGTATGTACAGGAGAGGAGTGTGGAGGGTATGACAGTGGGCAGTATGTACAGGAGAGCAGTTTGGAGGGTATGACAGTGGCAGCATTTGCTGGTGCCGGTGGAGGCCTCTGGTGACCGTCCGGGTGGATGTCTTCCTCTGACAGGGGTCGTTTGTTCTAAAGGAGGTAATTCATGTTCTCATGGTCTGTGGCAGAGACCCATCTTCCTCAGGTCAGTGTCAGGCCTCATCCAAGGCCTGTGGCAGGGGCCTTAACGTTCACCCAGGTCAGTGGTAGTCAGGGCCGGTCCTAGATAGGGTGCACGGGGTGCAGTGCACCCAAGCGCCGCAGGGGGGGGGGGCGCTGAAGTGCCAGAGTGCTCCCCTCCCGCCTCCTCTCCTTGTGTGCTTTTCTCTGACATGCCCGGTGTTCTGGCGGACAGGGGTGGACTGAGCATTCAGGTCAGCTTACTTGCCACTGTGGGGACAGCAGTTATTGCTTCTAATTACATACACTGTCCAGCGATGTATGTACAGTAGTTAGAAGCTCCGATCCTGGTGTGTGTCTTCCCCCGTAGTGTCCTGCACTCGCTGTGTGATCTCTGCTGCTTCACATCCCCCGCCCACTCCCATCAGCAGTGCCGTGTGCTGGGAGAATCAGGAGGCAGAGCACACTGCAGGAAGGTGAGCTGAGCTGTTCTGGGGGAAGTATGGGGAGATAAGCTGCAAAGTTTCTGGTAGGAGGGTTTGTTTTGCAGTGAAGAGTCCTACTCCTAGGTGACAAGGAGAACTGGAAAAGACAGGAGGGGGGATGGAGATTAGAGCTAGCAGCAACCCCCCAGAGCTGGCAGACATTTCCCAAACTGACATGCAGCCCTCTCTATATAAACAAACCCCAATTGCTCTGTCCAGCTAATGTGAACTTCATTTATGACCATCCTATTTAACCCTGTGTTATCCAAAATCAGTACAATCCAAAACTCACCACCTATCTAAACACTCTATAAAAAAAATAATAGTCCATAGTCACTTTCCGCTGGCTGTATGCTTATATAAATGCAAACATTTCTGTACTGAGAATGTGCGCCCTTTACGCTTCCACCAAGAATACCAATGAGAGCCAGAACAGTCCCCATGCATTCCCTACCTTCCCTTCACCCCTCCATATTCACCCCTCAGACACTGGCACTTAGACCACTTTCACACTGAGGCATTTTACAGGCGTTTTTGCACTAAAAATAGAGCCTGAAAAGCGCCTGTAAACTGCCTCTTCTGCAGCCCCAGTGTGAAAGCCGGAGTGTTTTCACACTGGGGCAGTGCATTTGCAGGACAGGAAAAAAGTCCTGCAAGCAGCATCTTTGGGGTGGTTTAGGAGTGGTGAATACACCGCTCCCAAAACGCCCCTGCCATTGAAATCAATAAGGATGAGCTCCGGCGTGTTCGCATAGAACACGTGCAGAGCCCGCCAGGAAGTCGGCACCGCAATGCGCTAATCACAGACAGGGAGACATTTCCCAATGCTCGGCTGCAGAGATCGGGAAATGTCTCCCTGTCTGTGATTAGCGCAGCGCGGTGCCGACTTCCTGGCGGGCTCTGCACGTGTTCTATGTGAACACGCCGGAGCTCATCCTTAGAAATCAATAGCCAGCACTGCCTAAGCACCTGCAACGCGCTTCAGGAGCGGCGCTTTGTGGGCGGTTTTAACCCTTTTCCGGCCGCTAGCGGAGAGGAGTGTGGAGGGTATGACAGTGGGCAGTATGTACAGGAGAGGAGTGTGGAGGGTATGACATTGGGCAATATGTACAGGAGAGGAGTGTAGAGGGTATGGTGACAGCCATCTTTAAACCTTGGGGGCCATGATCTCCTATTGCCCGGTGGCTCCATGAGTTGTCAGTCTGCCCCTGGGCAGCGCTGTAACAAAGTCCCGTCTCCTAGACCGGCTCCTGTAATAGATGAAACACTAATCCAGTGCAGTGAAATTCATTGTGATGTGTATCATAGGAGCAGCGAGCTGGTCTAGGAGGCAGGACTTTGTTACAGTGACCACCCGGCAGATTCAAATTTAAGCTCCGTGACAGCAAGAGATCGTTGCCCTTCTGTGTGATCCAGGGGCACTGGTAGGCTGCAATTGGTGAGCACTGGAAGGGCTGCATTTGGTGGGCACTGGCAGGCTGCATTTAGTGGGCACTAGCAGGCTGCATTTGGTGGGCACTGGCAAGCTGCATTTGGTGGGCACTGATAAGCTGCATTTGGTGGGCACTGATAAGCTGCATTTGGTGGGCACTTGCAGGCTGATAGGCTGCATTTGGTAGGCTGCATTTGGTGGGTACTGATAAGCTGCATTTGGTGGGTACTGATAAGCTGCATTTGGTGGGCACTGGCAGGCTGCAGTTGGTGGGCACTGGTAGGCTGCAATTGGTGGGCACTGATGAGGCTGCATTTGATGGGCACGGATGAGGCTGTATTTGGTGGGCACTGGTAGGCTGCATTTTATGGGCACTGATAAGGCTGCATTAGGTGGGAAATGGTAGGCTGCAATTTATGGGCACTGGTAGGCTGCATTTGATGCCTTGGTCTCTTGTATTATTTTCACAGTCTCTGACCATCTCTTTTATCATGTCTGCAGTCTATGTCCATTTCTTGTATCATGTCTGCAGTCTCTGACCACCTTCTGTATTACGTCTGCAGTCTCTGACCATCTCCTGTACTATGATTGCTGTCTCTGACCATCTCTTGTATCATGTCTGCAGTCTCTGACCATCTTCTGTAGTGTGTCTGCAGTATGTCTGGGGGCTCTTTCTAACAGACTCTCTAACAGAAGCCCTCTCTGTGTCCATTAGTGAGACCCCCCTCCAGGTCCCATTAGAGTACTCTCTTTCTGTATTTTGTTTATTGTTAAGAGATTTTGGGAGGATCCCAGGGTAACAAAGACTCTTTAGGGGAACATTTCTGTGTTTGAGTCATTGCCACAGAAACATTGTAAAGGGGAGGAGTTAGTAGGATGACCACGCCCATGTGGGGCACCAGAAATATTTCTGCACCCAGGCGCCTGCGACCCTAGGATCGGCCCTGGGCAGTATATACAGGAAAAGCGTGTGGAGGGTATGACAGTGGGCAGTATGTACAGGAGAAGAGTGGCAGTATATAGAGGAGAGGAGTGAGGAGGGGATGACTGCATGCAGGAGGGAAGTGCAGATGGTATGAAGGCAGTTGTGGGGGGATGTCTTTTAGTTAGGGAGATATTTCTTTTAGGCCACTTTCAGACTGAGGTGCTGGGCGCTTTAGTGGTAAAGCTTCTCTAGTTTTAGCGGTGCTTTACCGTAGTTTTAGCTGCGCTTTTCGGCCACTAGCGGGGCGCTTTTAACCCCCGCTAGCGGCCGGAAAAGGGTTAAAACCGCCCGCAAAGCTCCGCTCCTGAAGCGCGTTGCAGGTGCTTAGGCAGTGCTGGCTATTGATTTCTAAGGATGAGCTCCGGCGTGTTCACATAGAACACGTGCAGAGCCCGCCAGGAAGTCGGCACCCGCGCTGCGCTAATCACAGACAGGGAGACATTTCCCGATCTCTGCAGCCGAGCATTGGGAAATGTCTCCCTGTCTGTGATTAGCGCATCGCGGTGCCGACTTCCTGGCGGGCTCTGCACGTGTTCTATGCGAACATGCCGGAGCTCATCCTTATTGATTTCAATGGCAGGGGCGTTTTGGGAGCGGTGTATTCACCACTCCTAAACCACCCCAAAGATGCTGCTTGCAGGACTTTTTTCCTGTCCTGCAAATGCACTGCCCCAGTGTGAAAACACTCCGGCTTTCACACTGGGGCTGCAGAAGAGGCAGTTTACAGGCGCTTTTCAGGCTCTATTTTTAGTGCAAAAACGCCTGTAAAATGCCTCAGTGTGAAAGTGGTCTAAGTGCCAGTGTCTGAGGGGTGAATATGGAGGGGTGAAGGGAAGGTAGGGAATGCATGGGGACTGTTCTGGCTCTCGTTGGTATTCTTGGTGGAAGCGTAAAGGGCGCACATTCTCAGTACAGAAATGTTTGCATTTATATAAGCATACAGCCAGCGGAAAGTGACTATGGACTATTATTTTTTTTATAGAGTGTTTAGATAGGTGGTGAGTTTTGGATTGTACTGATTTTGGATAACACAGGGTTAAATAGGATGGTCATAAATGAAGTTCACATTAGCTGGACAGAGCAATTGGGGTTTTTTTATATAGAGAGGGCTGCATGTCAGTTTGGGAAATGTCTGCCAGCTCTGGGGGGTTGCTGCTAGCTCTAATCTCCATCCCCCCTCCTGTCTTTTCCAGTTCTCCTTGTCACCTAGGAGTAGGACCCTTCACTGCAAAACAAACCCTCCTAGCAGAAACTTTGCAGCTTATCTCCCCATACTTCCCCCAGAACAGCTCAGCTCACCTTCCTGCAGTGTGCTCTGCCTCCTGATTCTCCCAGCACACGGCACTGCTGATGGGAGTGGGCGGGGATGTGAAGCAGCAGAGATCACACAGCGAGTGCAGGACACTACGGGGGAAGGGGAAGACACACACCAGGATCGGAGCTTCTAACTACTGTACATACATCGCTGGACAGTGTATGTAATTAGAAGCAATAACTGCTGTCCCCACAGTGGCAAGTAAGCTGACCTGAATGCTCAGTCCACCCCTGTCCGCCAGAACACCGGGCATGTCAGAGAAAAGCACACAAGGAGAGGAGGCGGGAGGGGAGCACTCTGGTACTTCAGCGCCCCCCCCTGCGGCGCTTGGGTGCACTGCACCCCGTGCACCCTATCTAGGACCGGCCCTGACTACCACTGACCTGGGTGAACGTTGAGGCCCCTGCCACAGGCCTTGGATGAGGCCTGCCACTGACCTGAGGAAGATGGGTCTCTGCCACAGACCATGAGAACATGAATTACCTCCTTTAGAACAAACGACCCCTGTCAGAGGAAGACATCCACCCGGACGGTCACCAGAGGCCTCCACCGGCACCAGCAAATGCTGCGCTGGCTCTTCGGGGAGGTCACGTCTCCGGTCCCTTACGCCCTGGATTCAGGCACCCAATACCGGGGGCACCTTAGGAATGCTTCGCCCTCGCGGGACCCAGTCGAAGGTACTGGGCCCCAGGCCTCCTGGAAAAGTACCTCACCCCAGGCTGAAGGTGCCTGAGATGGAACTCGACTCCACGCGCCCAGGCTGAGGGCACCTGGGCACAGACGAACCGCAGCAGCCCCCAGGCCGAAGGTGCCTGGGGAATGGACCTGGTGTGCAAGATGTCCGCCCCCTTTTATATCCTCTCCCAGCAGGCACAGCGGGTTCCCCGCCCCGCCATACTACTGCCGCGAGAGGACAAAAAGGGCACGGCTCTAGAATAGCAGTTCAACCCCGGTCCCAGGTGAAAGCGCCACCTAGGGACCGCAGGGAACATGACACCATTCATACCTCCCACACTCCAAAGTGTCCATAAATCCCTAAAAATCAATGTATCTGGGCCATCTATAGCCCAGATACACCCCACTAAATTTGACACCCGCTACACTCTCCCCCCAGCAATTTGACACTGGTCCCCAGTGTCTGAATCAAGGCATGCCCCAAAGGGAGCCAACATAACCTCCATCCAGAGACTGTTTCAAAAAATGTGCAAAAATGTAAATTTGAAAAAAAAATGGTGGTTGTGCCTGAACCTGACATGAAAGGGAAGGAAAAGGGAAACAACACATAACAGCATACATATCACAATAACACCATTGACATCTCTTTTCTTTCCTCCCCCTCCCACATCACTATCTAAGACCCGCCCCATTTTCAGCGGTCTTGACAGATGTTCTCCTGCAGAGGGGACAAAAAAAAGAAATCAAACACACAATTTCCCTGACACATGTGTGGGTGTTGGAACGAAAAAATCTCCCCAAAGAGAAATCCTTTCCTTCCAAGAAGTATGTGGTGTAAAGTGAATAACGTTGCGCAACACTGCCACCTGGTGACAGTGCCACGGTAAAAGCACTTGTTGAATGCTTGAACACAAACTTTTTTTTTCTTCTGTACTTTGGCCCTAACTACACCCCAAAGTCCATGATCACTTTGCAGGAGGGAGGAAGGGAGAAACAACAGCAACAGTCCCCCATTCCCCCAAAGAGCACAACACCCGTTAAACTCGGGTACAGTTCCTGGGTTTCCGGGAAGGAAAAACAAACCCCGGAAAGTTCAGCAAACTTGCAGGACAAAGGAAAGGAGTCTTTTTCTCCTACAGGTAGAATCTAGGATGCGGCAAGACAAGGGGTTTCAAATGCTGATCCACAGTCTCTATGTGATATTCGACATCCTCCCCTTCTTTCCGTCGAATCAACACTCTGTCAGCATGGATGTGCCAACCTAACATCCACTCTGCTTTACAGTCCTTAAATCTTTGAGATGCCTTTGGGGAACAAGTGAGGTACCTGCGTGCGTGTGGGACTTTGATGTGTGTCCACACAAAGTCATTATATCAACGTTCCCTGCAGACTTCCACTTCATACAGTAGCTCCTTAGATAAATATGGGTACTCCCACCCATACTCGTTGGCAACTTTCTGGCAGAACAAACGCTGTAGCCTAGACAAGGGAGGCATGGTAGAGCTGTCTCCCTCGCCCGGCAGGACAATTGAATCCGGATGGCGAGGTGCCTTGACCACCTCCAAGTTGGGCATAGGTGCCTGCGGCGACAGTCTCTTGTCCCCAGTGATAGGTGCAGGAGGCACCGGGGACTGAAGGGCAGGCCGGGAACAGGGTCCCTCCTCGGGCGCTGGTGCCTCCACCCGGGGTGTACTATCCCCTGTGGACATAGGTGGATCCCTGGCTCTACGGGATGAGGAGAGAGGCATCTTGTCCCAGGCCTTCTCAGCAAACAATTAGTCTATGACGACGTCGTCTCCCACATCGGAGACCGACTCCAGGTCGGAGGTGTCACACTCCTCCGCGGGCAGGTAGTTGGTAGTGGACTCCGAATCACTCCCACCCACGGGCTCAAGGGGCCGTGAATCCCGACACCTCCATCCCAACACCAAGTCCCAGTCCCTGGCTTACCTCGACCCAAACTTGTGAAAGGATGTCCAGGACTCTTCCTACCGGATCCATCCGGGCCAGGCAAGCGCAGGGGTTGTCCTCCATCTCGGCCGCTGGAAGCTCTCACAAGACCGACCTTCCTTGTTGGCGCTGGGAGTAGGGAAACTGTGGTGACCGAAGCAGCATCTCCGGATTTTGCATCCTCAATCCCTTTGTTCGCGACCTCCACGGAGGTCTCTACAGTGCGCGTAGGGACGGCTGTCCAAGCGCTGATTTCTCCTTGTTGAGTGGCGGCGCCTGATGTAGGGCTGAGATGGAAGACCCAAGGTCTCTCTATGGATTGCTCCACCTCAAACGTGAACACCCCGCAGGCCTCACAGCGCCCGAATGGCTTTAACTGTACCACCAGTCTTCCACATCTGGGACAAATCATACCCAAGGCCTCAACATCCTTGCAGGTGTACAAAGCGAATCGTCCCAGGGGCTTGAGCCGAATCCCTGTATCTGTAATCGGAGCAGCAGTTGAAGTCATCCTCGTAGTATTTGAGACTGGAACCCACGAGGCATTGCTGAACATGGTGACTGATTGCTGCTCCATCTGCATAACTGGCACCAAAGTCCCCACGTGTACCTCTTCACATGGTCGGACTCCTCCCCTCTGGCACACCAGTTCGCGGGCTTTCTCTATGTCACGCCCACAAACTGTGCAGGGAGGGTGTGCCTGCTGGCGCAGTGGCCAATATGGCCGACCTACTCGGAACTCTTCTGGGCAGCAAAGTTCAAACTCCGATAGCTTCGGCTCCATTGCAGAAACACAAATTCCGGACTTAGAGCCCCTACATGTAGCGGCCCTCCCCCAGCTTCTCCCCTCTCTTCATGGCTGGTTTTACTCGTCTAGGGGTATCTGGAAGAAGGGGGAAAGATGCACACCACCAGCTCTGCTCTCTGATGTAGGATGCAGAGATATGAGCTAAACCGTTTACCTTCGGGTCTGCGTTTTAGGCCGGAGCCTCAGCTTCCTCTGTGGAGGATGATTGCCACTGTCACTGACAGGGACACTTAGCTTCCAGTAACACGAGTTCCACACCATAAAAAGTCCAACTCTGTTTTATTGCTTAGATCAATAGGTAGACTGGTTGACTTTTAAAAGAACAGACAGGGTGTGGGAAAGAGTAGGTCCAGGCACAGCACAATGAATAGAGTTTCTCCTGTTCCGTTTAGTGCAAACAGGCTTGGCGCACAGTCGACTGTGAATTTGGTCACTACCACTGACCTGGGTGAACGTTGAGGCCCCTGCCACAGGCCTTGGATGAGGCCTGCCACTGACCTGAGGAAGATGGGTCCCTGCCACAGACCATGAGAACATGAATTACCTCCTTTAGAACAAACGACCCCTGTCAGAGGAAGACATCCATCCGGACGGTCACCAGAGGCCTCCACCGGCACCAGCAAATGCTGCGCTGGCTCTTCGGGGAGGTCACGTCTCTGGTCCCTTGCGCCCTAGATTCAGGCACCCAATACCGGGGGCACCTTAGGAATGCTTCGCCCTCGCGGGACCCAGTCGAAGGTACTGGGCCCCAGGCCTCCTGGAAAAGTACCTCACCCCAGGCTGAAGGTGCCTGGGATGGAACTCCACTCCACGTGCCTAGGCCGAGGGCGCCTGGGCACAGACGAACCGCAGCAGCCCCCAGGCCCCTGGGGAATGGACCTTGTGCGCAAGATGTCCGACCCCTTTTATATCCTCTCCCAGCAGGCACAGCGGGTTCCCCGCCGTACTACTGCCGTGAGAGGACAAAAAGGGGACGGCTCTAGAATGGCAGTTCAACCCCGGTCCCAGGTGACAGCGCCACCTAGGGACCGCAGGGAACATGACACCATTTATACCTCCCACACTCCAAAGTGTCCATAAATCCCTAAAAATCAATGTATCTGGGCCATCTATGGCCCAGATACACCCCACTAAATTTGACACCCGCTACACTTAGAAAACCCATGCCATTAAGTATTTAGGAGTGCAACTTACTTCCTGATTCAAATCTTTATACAATGCAAATTTTAAACCCCTTTCCGTGTCAATTCGATCTCTCTTGTCTAAATGTAGACACTACTCAATATCCTGGCTTGGAAGCATTGCCTCGGTCAAAATGACTATATTACCCAAAATATTATATTGCTTTATGTCCCTCCCAGTGCCCGTTCCATCGGTACAGCTTAGAAAACTCCAGACAGATCTGTAAAATTTCACGTGGAACTATAAACAATACTTTATGCCTCTCGAAACGAGGGGGGTTTGGCTTTCCAAACCTCCGTCGTCACATATATGCTGCCCAACTAAGAGCTATAGCATCCTGGGTTACCCTTCCGGCCTTTAACCACTGGATACAAATAGACAAATTGTGGCTAGCCCCCATCCACCCGAATAATTTATTATGGAATACTAATGACGACGTTCCTTCCACTTCCCTATTACATACCATGAATTTGCTACGTACTATATGTAGACAACTAAATCGTGTAACCACACTTCACTCTGAGGCCTCCTTACTCACGGCCTTCCTCTACAACCCTAAGCTACCTGATAGCCTAACTTACCAGATGATATCACCATGGTTGCAGAAGAACCTCTTTCACCCCAGGACACCCAGTGAACCCAGTGACCAGGTTAGTACTATCTATTGACGAACTGAGAACTAAGCATGACCTCCCTCGTACTGCCTTCTTTGGTTGCCTTCAAATTAGGCATTACGCCCTTACTTTCACCCCTAGCCTTCAGTTCCCTACACCCTCCCCATTTGAAGGTATAGTCTTATCAGGTCCCTCACAGAACGGATTGACCTCGGACATACAGTATATAAACTTCTAAATTATGCTGACAGAGCTTCATTAGGGAAACATAGCTAATAGTTAATAGTTAAGGAACACCTTGGGGAGGAACTGTCCCCTGAACAATGGAGATCTATATGGTCCTGTGCAGCTAAGAGTTCTATATGTACACTTTATAAATAGAACACTTATAAGGTGCTCTTCTTTTTGTACATGACACCATCTCGCCTACATGCTATATACCCGTCAGCTTTGGATCACTGCTGGAGATGTCTTAAAGATCGGGGCACATTATTTCATATCTATTGGAATTGCCCATCGTTTCAGCATTATTGGCGTTCGGTCCGGGGGCTTCTCCATCAACTGTTTGAAGTGGACATTCCCTTCTCCCCTGGGCTTTTTCTATTGGGTCTCCTCCCTCCAAAACTCCCTGGGCTAGCCAAAAAATTGGCCACTCATATACTAACAGCAGCTAGATGTTTATGCAAAAATCTGAGGAAAACGCTTGGACAGCCGCACTCCAAAAAAGGTTCTTTTATTAAAACAAAAGCACAAATGACATGCCACAGCAAAAAAAACCAGCAAGTATGAGCTGACGTTTCGCACTGCGATTCAGTGCTTATTCATAGCTAGTTTAGTCTAGGCCATTGGGTTAGAAAAATATATACCATTTATTGTTGAGTATCAAGAGAAAACCAAATTTATACATATATATTCAGTTAAATACTCTGATGAATAAAATATAACTTCTTACACTATTTTACCGATTGACTCCTAGGGGAGGAGTCAATTCGGAGAATATTACAATCAAACAAAGAGGACAGACAGAACTAACAGTACCATCACCAACAATAAGGGAACGCCGGCAACGCAACCCCTCAGCCTGACAGCGGAGATTGATGCACGGAGGACACTGGACGCGGTGGATTTTCAAAGTCCCGATCGGCACGTATGCAGCGCATACAGTGCGAACCTTGGAATCTCTACGCTGCCATAAGATCCACTACAATCCAACGTGCAAAGACCAGCAGACAGCGAGACATCCCACCGCGACAAGGAGGATCGGCAGAGCACGGAGCCACAGCTAACTCAAAGGACGCTGAGCAACTGAGAGGGTAAAGTACCAACGGGAGTCCAGTGAACTAAACTGGCCCCGCTCAGTATGTCAGTGTTAACTGAAGCCTTTTCCTTCTGAATACACTAAGAAGTTGATGTATACCTGTGGCTACCCTAGCTCCCACCACTCCGCGCTGTATTGAATTACTGACAGTCATGCTATTAGGGGTTATATTCTTTAATTAACCAATGAACAAATGACTTATACCCCTCATCATCCCCATTTCAACCGACCACCATTGGAGGAGATGTGATTAAGTTCACCATCTGGAAAAAACATACAGAAGGTTATCTGAGCATTATACTGTGATTCCCAAAGTGCAACAGGAACATTTGTACCCTGCCCTTCCTTTTTCCAAATTCTACCCAATACTCCATAAACTTCCTTCCTCCCCCAGGAAGTTGATATTAATGGTTACATTGTCATCTTCTCCAGTTGGGCCCAAATTTCATTAGGGTTTATTCAGAGTGAAGCTGCACCATGGTACATTCTGTCCATATGACCAAATAGATTTATAAACTGATTTTTATCAAGTTAGTCTTGCCATCTTGCAGCTCCACTTTGAATTCAATTGCCGGCGTCCGGACCATCTGTGCTGTGTGTCTTTCCCTTATTGTTGGTGATGGTAGGGAGAAAAAGAAACCCTGGACTGCCGCACTCTGTATAGACAGTTATTTATTCCAAAATTTCAGGTAAAAAATCCAAATTCAAAATAAATCCATAAATCCAAAACAACAAATGCAGATGGTGTGCATGCAGGGAAGGGTGGCTAACGCGTTTCACGTCACGAATTGACGCTTACTCATAGCTCTCAGCTATGAGTAAGCGTCAATTCGTGACGTGAAACGCGTTAGCCACCCTTCCCTGCATGCACACCATCTGCATTTGTTGTTTTGGATTTATGGATTTATTTTGAATTTGGATTTTTTACCTGAAATTTTGGAATAAATAACTGTCTATACAGAGTGCGGCAGTCTAGGGTTTCTTTTTCTCCCATGCATCAGTGCAGAGCCAGCACCTGTGTGAGTGACCGGGCGGAAGCAGCTATTTGGTGAATTCTCAAGCTTTTGAGCGGTACGTTTTTCCTTTCCTCTGTTGGTGATGGTACTGTTAGTTCTGTCTGTCCTCTTTGTTTAATTGTAATATTCTCCGAATTGACTCCTCCCCTAGGAGTCAATCGGTAAAATAGTGTAAGAAGTTATATTTTATTCATCAGAGTATTTAACTGAATATATATGTATAAATTTGGTTTTCTCTTGATACTCAACAATAAATGGTATATATTTTTCTAACCCAATGGCCTAGACTAAACTGTCGTTTAAAAGTAGCCACTTTTTCTTTAATCCCTTTTCTATTACATCTGGGATTAATATTTTTTCCTTATGCAGTCTCTTAGGCTACAAACGACAAATTATATTCTAACTCTAGTCAAATATTTTTAGTTCATATTTAATGAACGGCCTATTGGGTTGAACCACCCTGGTACTCGTTGTTCTTCTTTTTGTATGTTTATTCATAGCTAACATACACATCTAAAGCACCTCTTATATATACTCACATGAGCTCATGATAAGAACAAAGCAATTAAAGTGGTTGTAAACCCACTTTTTCAACTTGCACCTACAGGTAAGCCTAGATTAAGGCTTACCTGTAGGTGCAAGAAATATCTCCTAAACCTACACGGTTTAGGAGATATTTAGTAAAAATGACATTGCTCCGTGTCTACGGTGCATGCGCGCCATAGAGAACGGCGCATTCATGGGGTTAATCCCATTCACAAAATCGGCTACTTCCCAGCAATAGCTGGGCATAGCCGATTGTGGCGGCTCTTGCGCGCATGCGCAGAGTGACGTCACCGCCGCTCCGGCCAATCACAGCGCTGGAGCGGCGCTGTGATTGGCTGCAGCGGCGATACCCGGAAGTAACCTTCCGGCTATCGCCGCAGCGATGGATGCGGCTAGATGGAGGGAGGCGGACAGCTTCGGGGGCCCCGATCTAAGGTAAGTGGTACATGATGAGCTAATATGCTAGTCATACTAGCTCATTATTCCTTTCTCTTACAGGTGGGGGAAAAAAAAAATAACTAAATGTGGGTTTACAACCACTTTAAGACTTCAATTGACTGATGGATAGGCTAACAGCTGTGTCCCATAAGTACAATTAAGACATATCATGTGATCAGAAACACACACATCTACATTTTATATACCAACTCATAAAGACCATTAACAATATATACACAAATAAATGAATATATTTTTCTACACGAACATGTAACATATACATAAACCCTCTGCCAGTGTGGCATAATTACTATAGTGCAGGAAAAAGACCTCACCTAATGCATATAAAGTGTATCATCACATGTACAATGTGTATTGATGATATGTGTATGCATGTGTGAGAAAATTCAATCATACTGACCCTATGCGTTCAAAAGTATAAATATGGGGTGAGTGACCCATATAGACAATAAGTGAGTCTAAACACGTAAGATAGGGATGAAAGAAGGAGGAATTGTCTTTTGTTATTTATAACCAGTGTCCAGTGTGTGAAATGTGAAAGGAAAAGGGGGGTGATAATTAGTGTATATTGTTACAGAATACCATAAAAAACGTTATGAGTTAGACGACCTGTTGTTTGTCACGTCTGATGACCAGGTAGATCTTCAAAATTGGCTCATGTACCTCAATGACAACTCCCTGAATTTGAAATTCACAGGTGAAATCCATACGAACACCATGGACTTTTTAGATGTGACACTGACACAGGGGTAGGGAATAGGGATGAGCTCGGTGTTCGAGTCGAACATACGTTCGACTCGAACATCGGCTGTTCGATCGTTCGGCGAACATCGAACGATTTGGGCCGTTCGCACCAAATTCGAGTGACGCGAACGGCCCACAATACACTGCGCCATCGCAGTGCAATCCCGGCGCTGTGATTGGCCAAGCATGCACTGTGACCCCGCATGCTTGGCCAATCACAGCGCCGGCAGCTAGGAGAGCCATAATTGGCCACAGGCAAGTTGCCTGTGGCCAATTATAGCTCAGGGGGTTTAGCACACGCCCCACACTATAAAAGGCCGCCAGTGCGGCGGCCTTGTGTAGTGTGTTCCGGCGCAGGGAAAGAGAAGGATAGGCAGGGACAGTGTGCTATTCTTTGTGCTATTCTTGTGTGTAGGGAGAGAGAAGGATAGGCAGGGAGAGTGTCAGTGTCATATTCTTTGCTAAACCTTGTGTGCAGGGAGAGGGAAGGATAGGCAGGGGACAGTGTCAGTGTCATATTCTTTGCTAAACCTTGTGTGCAGGGAGAGAGAAGGATAGGCAGGGAGAGTGTCAGTGTCATATTCTTTGCTAAACCTTGTGTGCAGGGAGAGAGAAGGATAGGCAGGGAGAGTGTCAGTGTCATATTCTTTGATAAACCTTGTGTGTAGGGAGAGAGAAGGATAGGCAGGGAGAGTGTCAGTGTCATATTCTTTGATAAACCTTGTGTGCAGGGAGAGAGAAGGATAGGTAGGGGACAGTGTCAGTGTCATTGTTGCTAAGCCTCCTGCACATTATACACCTGAAGCTAGCCCGTATTGCTGTGTTTTCCTGGTGTGTTACACTAACAGGCATTTGCAGCACTTACAGCAGGTGTAGTGTGATTCCTGCAAAATATACTCCTGAAGCTAGGCCTTATTGCTGTGTTTTCCTAGTGTGTTACACTAACAGGCATTTGCAGCACTTACAGCAGGCGTAGTGTGATTCCTGCAAAATATACACCTGAAGCTACCCCTTATTGCTGGTTTTCCCATCTCCCTGCAGGCCATTAGAATGTCTGAAAGGCAAACAAGGAGAGGCAGACAGTCAGGAGCCAATAAAAGAGGGCAAGCAGGCACTGTGTCTAGAGACAACAGTGCTGGTCGTGGACGCGGTGCATCGTCATCAGCACGTGGCCATGGGACACGCTTGTCCTTCTTTTTGGCAGCTGGACGTGTTGAGCCGCATCATGCCGAAGACTTGGTAGAGTGGATGAGCAAGCCCTCCTCATCCTCCTCATCCTCTCTCACCCAGGCTCAGGGTACTGGCAAAGCAGCTGCCAAAGCATCCTCTTCCCTGGTATCAATGTCATCATCAGTCACTCCTTCCCTAGACCCACCATGTCCTCCTGAGGAGTCCCCCGAACTGTTTTAGCACAGTGTTGGGTACATGCTCCAGGAGGATGCCCAGTGTTTCGAAGGGTCTGATGATGATACCAAGCTAGAGGAAGGCAGTAGCGTGAGAGCAGAGAGAGGGGATGCTCAAGAAGGACACCAATCTGGCAGTCATGTTCCAGCAGCTGCAGCATACTGCCAGATTGGCTCCAGTGATGAGGAGGGAGGGGATGATGAGGTCACTGACTCCACGTGGGTGCCTAATAGGAGAGAGGAGGAGGAGGAGGATGAGGAGGAGGCACATCTCCAACGAGGCAGGATGCCCTCGGGGGGCCAGCGTAAGGGCAGCACACCGACTGAATCACACCGCAGAGCTCCGCCTGTGCAGGGCGCTACCTCTGCCCGTTATTCAAAAAGTTCTTTGGTGTGGGCCTTTTTTGAGTCAAGTGCATCAGATCGCACAGCTGCTGTTTGCAACATATGTCTCAAGCGTATATCGCGTGGCCAAAACATCAGCCGCTTGGGCACCACATGCTTGACCAGACATATGTTGACCTGCCATGCAGCTCGTTGGCAAGCCTACCTTAAAGACCCACACCAAAGAACAAAGCGGACCTCTCCTTGCACGGCATCAGCTGGGATCTCCAACCCCACTATACCTTCAGTCCTCTCTGAAACCTGCACTGAGAGGAATGAAGGTGTAGAATTAGGTGTGTCACAGCCAAGTACTTGTGGGCACTCTGCTAGCAGTACACTGACGTCCGATTCTAGCAGGCAAATTTCCCTGCCCCAGCTGCTGGACCGTCGAAAGAAGTTCACTCCCAGCCATCCACATGCCCAGCGGTTGAATGCTAGCTTGGCTAAATTGCTAGCGCCTCAACTGCTGCCTTTTCAGTTGGTAGACTCTGCCCCCTTCCGTGAGTTTGTGCAATGTGCGGTTCCTCAGTGGCAGGTTCCCAAACGCCACTTTTTCTCACGGAAGGCGATTCCGGCTCTCTACCGGCATGTGGAAGGCAATGTCTTGGCCTCGCTGGACAGGGCGGTCAGCGGTAAGGTGCATATTACCGCTGACTCATGGTCCAGCAGGCATGGACAGGGACGTTACCTTTCTTTCACGGCCCATTGGGTCACTCTTTTGGCAGCTGGGAAGGATGCAGGACAAGGTGCATTAGTGTTGGAGGTTGTTCCGCCGCCACGCCTCCAAAATGCTACTACTGGTTGTGACACACCTCTCTCCTCCACCCCCTCCTCTTCTTCTTCCTCCATGGCCTCTTCCTGTGCTTTGTCCTCGGAACCAGCGGTGCTCCGTAGGCGTTCAAGGGGCTACGCAAGTAGGCAGGCAAAAAGATGCCATGCCGTGCTTGCACTGGTGTGTTTGGGGGACAGGAGCCACACTGGGGCAGAGGTTCTGTCTGCTCTGCAGGGGCAGGCCGAGAGGTGGTTGACGCCACGCCAGCTTAAGCCAGGAATGGTGGTTTGCGACAATGGCACCAACCTCCTCTCCGCCCTCCGACAGGGACAACTGACCCATGTGCCCTGTGTGGCTCACGTCCTTAACCTGGTGGTGCAGCGGTTCTTGGGCAGGTACCCGGGCTTACGGGATGTCCTGAGGCAGGCCAGGAAAGTCTGTGTGCATTTCCGCAGATCTTATAATGCCAGTGCTCGCCTGGCTGAGCTGCAAAAGGAGTTGAACCTGCCCAAGAACCGCCTTATATGTGACATGCCCACCAGGTGGAACTCAACGTTGGCCATGCTGCAGCGGCTGCACACACAGCAGAGGGCCATCAATGAGTACCTGTGCGACTACGGCACCAGGACAGGGTCAGGGGAGCTCGGGTTTTTTTCACCACGCCAGTGGGGCATGATCAGGGATGCATGCACTGTCCTGGCACCATTTGAGGAGGCCACGAGGATGGTGAGCAGTGACAGTGCATGCATCAGTGACACTGTACCTCTTGTCCACCTGTTGGAACATACGCTGCATGGAATAATGGACAGGGCACTTGAGGCAGAACAGAGGCAGGAAGAGGAGGACTTCCTTGCCTCTCAAGGCCCCCTTTACCCAGACAGTGTTCCTTCTGTCCCACCCATCGCACAGGAAGAGGAGGAGGAGGAGGATTGTGTCAGCATGGAGGTGGAGCCTGGCACTCAGCATCATCAGCAGCAGTCTTTTAGGGATGATTTACAGTCCCAAGAAACCAGTGGACTTGTACGTAGCTGGGAGGAGGTGGCTGTGGATCATGTCGTCCTTAGTGACCCAGAGGACTCCAGTCCGAATGCCTCAGCTAACCTACGCTGCATGGCCTCCCTGATCCTGCAAAGTCTGCGGAAGGATCCTCGTATTCTTCGGATCAAAGAGAGGGACCATTACTGGCTGGCCACTCTCCTTGATCCACAGTACAAGGGTAAGGTTGCGGACCTTATCTTACCGTCGCAGAGGGAGCAGAGGATGAGACAACTCCGGGAGGCCTTGCAGAAAGGTCTGTGCAACGCGTTCCCAGAGACTGGGAGGTTACAAACTCCTTGTCCTGGACAACGAGTTGCTGAGGCTTCGGTCAGTCAAAGAAGGAGCGGTGGGGAAGGTGGCTGTCTGACCGATGCGTTCAGACAATTCTTTAGTCCGCAGCCCCAAGGTATGATTTGTTCCAGCAACCATCGCCAGCGTCTGATATACATGGTGCAGGAATACCTAGGGGCAAGGTCAGACTTGGACACCTTCCCCACCGAAAATCCTCTGGCTTACTGGGTCTTGAGGATGGATCACTGGCCAGAGCTTGCACAGTATGCAATTGAGCTACTGGCCTGTCCTGCATCCAGCGTTCTTTCGGAACGCACATTCAGTGCTGCTGGAGGATTTGTCACGGATCACAGGGTGCGCCTGTCCACCGACTCGGTTGATCGACTGACTTTCATCAAGATGAACCAGTCTTGGATCACCACCAGCTACCAAACACCTGAAGCTGATATAACAGACTAATTTATTTTCAAATGTCACATCCCTTCAAGACTGATGCTGATGCTGAGTGACTGTCCTGTTATGTTGACTGACTATCCTCCTCCTCCTCAATGATCTGATTGATGATGATAGCTTGGAAGAACATTTTTGTTTCTGGGTGCCGCCACCAGTGTCTAATGCCCCATACACACGATCGTTTTTCATGCCATTAAAAATGCCATTTTTAAAAATGGCCATTAAAAATGATCGTGTGTATGCTCCAGAGCATTTTTAACAACGTGAAAAACGGCCCTAAAAAATTTCGAACATGCTCTCTTTTTTCACGTCGTTTTTCATGTCGTTTTTTTTAACGACGTGAAAAACGATAGTGTGTATGCTTTAACGACGTGAAAAAAAACGCGCATGCTCAGAATCAAGTATGAGACGGGAGCGCTCGTTCTGGAAAAACTAGCGTTCGTAATGGACATTCGTCACGCAGTAACGGACTGAAAAGCACGAGGCTGAAAAGCGCGAATCGTTGCTCAACAAACTTTACTAACATGAAGGGTGGCGCCATTCGAACGGAACTTCCCCTTTATAGTGCCGTCGTACGTGCTGTACGTTACTGCGCTTTGCTCGAGCGGTTTTTTTAATGATCGTGTGTACGCAAGACAGGCTTGAGAGGAAACATGAAAAAAAATGACAAGAAAAACGTTGGTTTAAAAAATGGCATGAAAAATGATCGTGTGTATGGGGCATAAGGCCCAATTTTTCAGCCCCTGTTTAACAGGGGCATGTAATTACAATTTTTTATGCAATGCTGTGCAGCAGGGCTCATTCCTGCACTCCAACTAGAGTATCTGGGAGAGGTTGCAGTGTCGTGGGACCAGCACCAGTGCCTAAGGCCCAATTTTTCAGCCCCTGTTTAACAGGGGCGTGTAATTACAATTTTTGATGCAATACTTTGCAACAGGGCTCATTGCTGTGCTCCAAGTACAGTATCTGTGAGGGGTTGCAGTGTTGTGGCACCAGTGCCTAAGGCCCAATTTTTCTGCCCCTGTTTAACAGGGGCATGTAATTACAATTCTTGATCTAATAATTCACAGCAGGGCCCATTCATGCGCCCACCAAGAGTAACTGTGAGGGCTTACAGTGTTGTGGCAACACCAACATGTAAGGGGCAAATTTCAGCAGAGTATATAGGGCAGGTCCCTACTTTCAAACATCCAACTTACAAACGACTCCTACTTGCAAACGGAAGGAGACAACAGGAAGTGAGAGGAAATCTACCCCTAGGAAGGGAAATTCTCTCCTGTAAGAATTAATATGGGAGAAAGGTGTCTCCTCTGTACTGATGCTTTATCACCAATCCTTGTTTCAATAAAAACCCCACTTTTCAAAAACATTTGTCATTGGGACGGAAAGTGAGGTGAAATGTTCTGAACAGGGGCACAGACAGCAAAACAAATGTTACAGGGGTGATAACCCTTCCCTATGTTTTCCAAAAAGCTTAAAAATAGATTTTTGGGCTGGAGCTACACTTAAACAATGTACCTGTTCAAAATTACAAACAGATTCTACATAAGAACAAACCTACAGTCCCTGTCTTGTATGCACCGCCTGTATACGGCTGTTCAGAGTATATAGGGCCTTTTCTATTTTGTGTGCGGGGTTCCCCTTAATATCCATACAAGACCCAAAGGCACTGGTAATGAGCTGAGGTGGGGGGGGGGGGTTGATGGGGTAGCTATGCCATTTTTCTTAAAGATTTTCATCCATATTACCGGGGCCAGACATTACATTAAAGCCGCAAGCAGTTTTAAATGGCTTTTTTTTCCTTTAGAAATGTCATTTTGTGCAGGGACAGTTCTAAACACGGGAAACACGTGACACTTCACAGACATACTTTAGACACCCCCAGGTACGATATTTAAAGGAATATTTGACTTTTTTTTTTCACTTTATGCATCATTAAAATGACTGCTCCCGAAAAACGGACGTTTTTAAAACTTCTTTTTGCATTGATACATGTCCCCTGGTGCAGAACCCGGGTTCCCAAACCCTTTTTAGGACAATAACATGCATAATAGTCGTTATAATTAGCACTTTAGATTTCGAACGTTCGCATCCATTGTATTTAATAGGGTTCTAACGTTCGTGCGAACTTTCAGTCCGTTCGCGGGTTCTGGTGCGAACCGAACCCGGGGGTGTTCGGCTCATCCCTAGTAGGGAACATTATCATTACAAGTCTACACAGGAAATCTACAGCAGGTAATACCCTACTGAGAGCTGATTCAGCCCACCCCAATCACACTATAAAAGGGATACCTTATGGGCAATTTCTTAGGCTTAAACGCCTTTGTAGTGAACCAAACATTTTCAAGGAGGAAGCCCAAAAATGTCCCTCAGATTCAAACATATGGGATACTGTACCAAAACTGTAGACAAAGCTCTCTCAGCTGTCAATGAATTACAAAGGGACAGCCTATTAATAGAAACATGTACCACCAAGAATATACGGGAATCCTACAACAACATACCAGTCTTCTCTACTCCTTACAGCAGTGAATTCAGCAAAATCAGGAACACTGTCATTAAATATCTTCCCATACTGCTTAATGATCCAATCTACAATGAAATATTGTCCAAAGGCATAAAAACAGTATCCCGACGAGCACCCACCTTGGGCAGCTCTCTGTATTCAAGCAATACTTTAGGTAAAAATTGGCTTACGTTTAAGGGTACTTTCAGATGCGGTATAAAAAGTTGTGATTACTGTGGTTTCATAATGTAGCGGGGTGTTACCCTTTAATGCAGAGAGACAAGAAGTTCCAGGTGAGAGGTGAGTCGGGAGGAAGTAAAGAGACATTATGGAAGTGAAAGCAGAGGAGAGAGAGACTACATCTCCCAGTACATCTTGCAGCACCCAGGGTGCATTGCTCCAGAACAGAGACTGCTGGGGCAGACTTTATAAAGGGGAGGCGGAGTTTTGGTCGGCCTCTTTGGACCCCCCTCTCCTAGCAAGAGGATGTCTGTGCTGAACTGCTGTGTGCACAAGGCCTGAAGCCCGGGCCGTGTGCTCCTTTCCAAAGAGCCCTCTGCCAGCCTAGCAGAGCCTTAGAGACATCTAATCCTCCTTGCTGCAGTACACCAGAAGGATTGAAGACTTGGATGTCGGTGGATTCCTGTTCCTAGACGAATCGATGGAGGAAAGGGACTTGGACTTGTCCAGGTGGTGAGAGCTGTTTAAAGACAGATACTTTATCTTTACTATTCGTTGGGATTACAAAGTTGTTCTTCAAGTGCACCACCGAGAGATTGCTAGCAAATATTGTTTCACTGAACTTCCATTTAGATCAGTCAGGCCTGACTGCATAGGTAGACATTGCTGGGTGTTAGTCTACCCATGAGGGGAAGTAGCTGTAAAAGGGCAGCGCTAGAGTTGCATAGCAATACTTAATTATTCTGATTACTCTGTTTATCTTTATTACTGTTTATTGCAGGGATCTGCAACTTGTTATACTGTTGTTTATTACTTGCCCATTAGCCTCAGTAAAATATCTGGGTAAAGTACATTTGGTGTCAGTTCCGCTTACTTTAATAGGAGTTTTAAAGTATATTCTGTGTATGTTTGTTATAGGACTGCGTCACCAACAGTTGCGGTCACGCGGTCCTATCCCTCTATCACCAGCTGTGCCACGGGAGGTTAGAGCCGATTGCCAGGGGTTGACAGCAGTGCACTACAGGGCCCAAATCAATATCAGCGGCTCTCTTAACTGGGGGTAGCGCTACACGTGGGGGCTCGAGTCCGGGATCCTTGTACGTTGCACGCTGCAATCAAGCCGGTCAGAAGTACCAGCATGGACCCGCTGGCAATGTCACAGTGGTGCGCAGCGATTGGCGCCGATCCAACCGCGGCGGTAGTCATTGTACTCCCGGGGGAAAGATGGAAGGAAGAGGAGATAAAACAGCTCGTATTGTTACTGTCTCCGAGCCACAAAGCATGGGTGATGGATTTTAGGCCAGATTCAGTGATCTCGTTTACATACGCACTGGTAGAATGGAAAAACGAAATCCCAGAGCATTTTAAAAGTCAGAGTATACAAGCCATAGATAATCAGATCTATCACTTGATACATACGCTGCCAGTGAAGGAAGAATGGTTTCAGACACCAAAGCCATCACTCCCACAATTATCTCCACCACTATCCCCTAAAGCAGAAAAGCTTAAGGAACTATTAAGCCCGGGATCACCGCTGGCCGCTATAGGGCCTGAATTGTTGAATGCTCTAGGAGACCTTGTAATTAAGTGCCTGAAAAGCAGTACGGTGCATGTGGAGGCCGGTTACCAGAAGCTTAGCACCTTCTCAGGGAAGCTCCCCGTCCCTGCGGGGGAGGAAGATTTTGACACTTGGGTGGAACAGGCATTGCAGGCAGTAGAAGCATGGGAGGTGCCTGAGGCACAGAAGAGACAGCGAGTCTTAGAAAGTCTGAAAGGTGCCGCGGCAGAATCGGTGAAGAGCTTCCGGTTTGGAAATGAAAACTGTACAGCTCAAGATTGCCTGGCCATGCTGCAGGAAGAGTTTGGTCAGCTGGAGAAGGTGTCAGAGATGATTTATCAAATTGAACACACTCTCCAGCAGCCGAATGAGAAACTGTCAGAATATGTTAGAAGGCTGAACAGGCAGTTATGCAAGATTGTACTGAAGAAGGGAATGCTGCCCAAAGATGCAGATGAAGCACGCATGAAGCAGATCATGAGGGGAGCGCGGCGCTCAGACCCGGTCTGGCTGCACCTGAAAACCTCAGGAGGAGGAATGTCATTAACCTACTCTGATCTAATAAAAATTATTAGGGACGAAGAGGCGCTGGAGGAAGATCAGCAGGTGGCCAAGGCGAATGTCACACCTGTACCAGTGTTGGTACATTCGGTCAAGAGCCCAGAAAGAGAAGCGCAGGTTGACACTCTGAAATCGCAAATGGCCCAAGTGTTGGAGATGCTGACCTCTTTGATGGAGAAAGATCAGAGAAGACGAGAGAAACCAAGCCCAAGAAAGGAGTTGTTCCCGAACACCTCAGCACCGGCCTCCCTACAGGACTGAGAAGAGGTGATTTGCTATAACTGCGGAGGGAGTGGCCACTTTGCAAACGTATGCTCCAGCCCAAAGAAGAAGAGAACAGATAATTGCAAGCCGGCGGGAAACTCCAAAGGGCCCCGGTGAAGGAGTCAACCGGGTGCCCATCATCTTCAGTGCGCTCCAAACTAAAAAAAAAGGCCAAGAATGGAGGAGACAAAACTCCTAGGAGGAGGTATAGTACACCCCCACCAAGATGTACCCCAGAGGGAGGGGGCAAGACCCCTCAGTGGAAGTACAGCACCCCAAAGAAGGAACATCCACCTAAAAGGAACAATAACATCCCTCAGCGGGTTTGTGCCCCCATTGAGAGGGAGAAAGTCAATGCATGCCAGGCTCAGGAAAAATTAAAGTCCAAAAGGAGCAGGGCAAGGGTCGAAAGCCAAAAAAAAGAGGTGACCCCAGTCCGGCCATACCCAAAGGAACTGGTGGGCCCGTCTCCTACTGTGCCCATTCAAATGGAAGGAGTCTATACTAAAGCTCTTTTGGACACCGGAGCACAGGTGACTTTACTATACCGGGACTTCTATGATAGGCACTTGAGTCATCTGCCTATCCAGAAGATAGAAGAGCTGGAGATATGGGGACTTGGAACCCAGAGTTTCCCTTATGATGGGTACCTGCCCATAAAGATGACTTTCGACCCATCCGTGGCTGGGAAGGCTGAAGTGTTTGACACCCTGGCAGTTGTGTGTCCCCGGCCGCCTGGAGCCAGCAAGATTTCCCTGATCATTGGGACAAACACGGATCTAGTCAGGAGACTCCTGACCCCTCTAGTGAAAGAGAGAAACCATTCAGCCACCAAAATCCATCCCATGCTAAAGACGGCCTACCAACGACTGGTCTTAGAGCAGAAGACCCCGGGAGAGGGGATAGGGAAGGTGTGGAGACTTGGCAGAGAAGGAGTAGTGCTACAGCCCGGAGAAGTAACCTGTCTTAGGGCCACTGTGAAGCTTTCGTGGGAACAACCTGGCCCCTTTGTCATGGTGGAATCAGACCCAAGGGAAGAGTCCTCAGGCCTGGAAGTGATACCAGAAGTGATTCCGTTCAAGGCCCTGAAGAAGGCCCATGGCAGAGTTCCGGTGAGTGTTAGGAACACTACGGGAGGACCCATGGAGATCCCTGCCAGAGTGTTGCTTGGTCAGGTGAGCCCTGCTGCCCCGGTCACTTGGTCCGAAGTCAAGGGGACGGGTGACGGAGGAGATGTTTGGGAGAAACTGTCCGTGGAAAACCCGAACCTACCCAGGGCTTGGAAAGAAAGAGCCAAGGCCCAGCTGTCCAGGTGGGAGAAGATCTTTTCCGAAGATGAATTCGATGTGGGGTGTGCAAGAAGTGCCACCCATCGGATCCGCCTCCAAGAAGATAAGCCCTTCCGAGAGAGGGTCAGGCGGGTCCCCCTGGCAGATCTGGAGGATCTGAGGGAACAACTTGTAGAACTAAAGAAGACTGGTGTGATCCGGGAGTCTAGAAGTCCCTATGCCTCCCCAATCATGGTGGTCAGAAAGAAGAATGGGTCGTTGAGGCTTTGTATCGATTACAGGACTCTCAACAGGAGAACCATCCCTGACCAATACACCACGCCAAGGATAGAAGATGCCCTACAAAGTTTGTCTGGAGCCAAATGGTTCAGTGTGATGGACCTCAAGAGTGGGTACTATCAAATCCCTATGCACCCAGAAGACAGGGAGAAGACAGCCTTCATAACCCCGGTGGGATTCTTCGAATTCAATAGGATGCCTCAGGGTCTGTCTGGAGCTCCTGCTACCTTTCAACGCCTTATGGAGAAGACTGTTGGAGACATGAATCTTATAGAAGTCCTTGTGTACTTGGACGATGTCATTGTCTTTGGAAGAACCTTGGAAGAACATGAAGCCAGGTTGGAGAAAGTATTGAGAAGACTCAGCGAAGAGGGACTTAAGCTTTCCCCCGAGAAGTGTCGGTTCTACCAGTCTTCTGTGAACTATCTGGGGCACATAGTGTCTGAAGAAGGGGTGGCCACAGATCCTGAGAAGTTGGAAGTAGTCACTTCCTGGCCACGACCCACCACAGTAACAGAGCTCAGATCCTTCCTGGGGTTCTGCTCCTATTATAGGAGGTTTGTGGAGGGGTTTGCTCGGATTGCCCGCCCGTTGAATGAATTGCTAAAGGCAGAAGGGGAAGAGGATGACTCAGGGCCCAGGAGGCCTGGTGAGTCAGATCAAGATCAGTGGAACCCAAGGTGTGAAGAGGCCTTTCATGCTCTGAAGAGGAGCTTAACCACTGCCCCAGTCCTGGCCTACGCCGACCCTACCAGACCTTATGAATTACATGTGGATGCCAGCCATGAGGGTCTAGGTGGTGTACTCTACCAAGAACATGAAGGACAACTGCGACCAGTGGCCTATGTGAGCAGGAGCCTGACCCCCTCAGAAAAGAATTACCCCACTCATAAGCTGGAATTCCTGGCCCTCAAATGGGCGGTAGTAGACAAGCTAAAAGACTACTTGTATGGGGCAGAGTTTACTGTGAAGACAGACAACAACCCCCTGACCTACCTCTTCACCACCGCGAAACTAGATGCCACCGGACACAGGTGGTTGGCCGCATTGTCTGGATTCAACTTCAGTCTGAAGTACAGACCAGGAGCCGGAAATAGGGATGCAGATGCCCTGTCCCGGAGGTCTCATGCCACGACAAATGACTGGGAAGATTGGACCCAAGTGGCACTGGACGGGGTGCGGGCCCTTTGTCAAGGGGCTGAATTCCAAGCCAGAGGAGGCTCCAGAGCAGAATAAATAGGGGTTACCATGGTAGGAGTCCCCAAACACTATTGTGGGGTAACTCAACTGGAGGAAGACAACCTACCGAGACTGTCCAAGAAGGAGTTGAGGTGTGACCAATTGGAAGACCCCATGGGGAGATTGGTCCTCGAAGCCCTGGAGAATCAGGATCCCAACAAATTCCTACATCACCCCTCAAAGGAGGCTCGCCTGTTGAGGAAGGAATTGGACAGGCTACAGGTACATCAGGGAGTGGTCTACCGAAGGGGCCCCTCTGATGACTCAGAAGATAAGTGGCAGTTATTTCTTCCAGAGAAGCACTGAGAGACTGTACTAATTGCCCTGCATGACCATCATGGTCACCTAGGGGCAGAAAGGACCTTCCAGCTTGTCAGAAATCGGTTCTATTGGCCCTGCATGAGGGCAGAAGTAGAGGAGTATTGCCATTCCTGTGCACGATGCATTCAGAGAAAGACCCTACCCCATCAAGCTGCCCCAATGGGCCATTTACAGAGTCAAGGCCCAATGGATCTGGTATGCATTGACTTTCTCTGCCTCGAACCCGACCTGAGTGGATTGGGGAATGTTCTGGTAATAACCGACCATTTCACCCGCTATGCTCAAGCTTTCCCAACCAAAGACCAGAAGGCATCCACCGTGGCCAAGATACTTATGGAGAAGTATTTTGTCCATTAAGGACTACCACAGAGACTCCACTCAGATCAAGGAAGGGACTTTGAGAGTCGGTTGATCCGAAGACTTTTGGATTCATTAGGAATAAAGAAGACCAGAACCACGCCTTACCACCCACAAGGAGATGCTCAGCCGGAGAGATTTAACCGGACCCTGCTCAACATGTTGGGAACCTTAGAAACAGAGAAGAAGCAACACTGGAGTCAGCACATATCAGCCCTAGTACATGCCTATAACTGTACCACAAGTGACGCCACTGGCTACTCCCCTTATCGACTTATGTTTGGGAGAGAAGCAAGGCTACCTGTGGACCTGGCCTTTGGCACTTCTATAGACAATACCTCAGCTACATCCCACAAGGGATACGTGGACAGACTTAGACATAGCTTGCAGGTGGCCTATGAACAAGCCCAGGCGGCTTTGGATCAAAGGGGGGCCCGCAACAAGAGAAATTTTGATCTAAAGGTTCGAGTGCAAGATCTGCAGCCCGGGGACCGAGTACTGCTACGCAATCTGGGGGTCCCTGGAAAACACAAGCTTGCCGACAGGTGGAGATCTGAGCCCTATGTTGTCTGTAGGAAGTTGCCCGGTTTGCCTGTCTACAAACTAAAGCCAGAAGGAAAGGTGGGTCCACTGAAGACGTGGCATCGGAACCACCTGCTCCCACTTGCTGAGGCAGTCAGAATACCTCCCGTGAGAGACTCCCCTGAACCGGCCTCTATCCTGGATATTCCTAGGCCGAACACTCGGTCCCAGACCTCTCGAGCCAAAGATGGGGAGGCCTCCCAATTGAGTACAGAAGAAGGTGGAGAACTGGACTGGCTGTGGCCTCCCTCGACTCTGGGAACGTCCGCCATAGATCTCCCAAATGGAGGGGATACCCCAGATGCAACGCTGAATCCGGAGGCTACTGAATTCATACCCTTCAGTCCCTCAGCTGATTACTGGGAAGATGTTCCTGACACTTGCGCAGAGGAGGACTCTAGAGATTCCATACGTCAGTTGACTTCTGAATCAGAGGTTCCAGAACCAGCAATGTTACCTGAACTTACTCCTGAAGAAGAGCCTGTGGTGCCAGAGTCAGAAGCACCAAGAGAGCAGAGGGCTCGCAGAGTCATCAGGCCTCCCAAGAAACTAACTTACCCCCAAATGGGGACGAGCTCAGAGGACTCTGTTGTAACGGCTAGGAGAAGTGTTGAACAACCTGATCCTTCCACCGTCCATTTGGTGGAGGGCAACCCCAGCTCACTCTCTGGCACAGTTAGGCAGGCCACTCATGGTAGTGTGACCTGTGGGCAAGAGAGTTCCATCCCAAAGTTTTGGTGGGAATTCCCTATGCCAACATCATGCTCGACATTGTCCAAAATGGTAAACAGTATTTGTTGAAGTTTATCTTTGGGGACCAAAGAGTTCAAGTGGGGGGAGTGTGTAGCGGGGTGTTCCCCTTTAATGCAGAGAGACAAGAAGTTCCAGGTGAGAGGTGAGTCGGGAGGAAGTAAAGAGACATTATGGAAGTGAAAGCAGAGGAGAGAGAGACTACATCTCCCAGTACATCTTGCAGCACCCAGGGTGCATTGCTCCAGAACAGAGACTGCTGGGGCAGACTTTATAAAGGGGAGGCGGAGTTTTGGTCGGCCTCTTTGGACCCCCCTCTCCTAGCAAGAGGATGTCTGTGCTGAACTGCTGTGTGCACAAGGCCTGAAGCCCGGGCCGTGTGCTCCTTTCCAAAGAGCCCTCTGCCAGCCTAGCAGAGCCTTAGAGACATCTAATCCTCCTTGCTGCAGTACACCAGAAGGATTGAAGACTTGGATGTCGGTGGATTCCTGTTCCTAGACGAATCGATGGAGGAAAGGGACTTGGACTTGTCCAGGTGGTGAGAGCTGTTTAAAGACAGATACTTTATCTTTACTATTCGTTGGGATTACAAAGTTGTTCTTCAAGTGCACCACCGAGAGATTGCTAGCAAATATTGTTTCACTGAACTTCCATTTAGATCAGTCAGGCCTGACTGCATAGGTAGACATTGCTGGGTGTTAGTCTACCCATGAGGGGAAGTAGCTGTAAAAGGGCAGCGCTAGAGTTGCATAGCAATACTTAATTATTCTGATTACTCTGTTTATCTTTATTACTGTTTATTGCAGGGATCTGCAACTTGTTATACTGTTGTTTATTACTTGCCCATTAGCCTCAGTAAAATATCTGGGTAAAGTACATTTGGTGTCAGTTCCGCTTACTTTAATAGGAGTTTTAAAGTATATTCTGTGTATGTTTGTTATAGGACTGCGTCACCAACAGTTGCGGTCACGCGGTCCTATCCCTCTATCACCAGCTGTGCCACGGGAGGTTAGAGCCGATTGCCAGGGGTTGACAGCAGTGCACTACAGGGCCCAAATCAATATCAGCGGCTCTCTTAACTGGGGGTAGCGCTACAATAAAAAAAGGGAATAAGGTCAAATCCTGTACTAATGGAAAAACATTCAATATTGCACAGTTCATAAACTGCAATACAAAATATGTAGTATATGTTATCACATGCGAACTCTGCAATATACAATATGTTGGGCGCACAATACGCAGACTTAGAGACCGTCTACGAGACCATTTGTATGATATCGAGATAAATAAGAAAACCAATGTGGCCCAACATTGGAATACTGTACACCTGAAAGACACTTCACATCTTCATATACAGGGCATAGAAAGTATGAAGGTTCCTATTAGGGGAGGAGACAAGTTTAAGATGTTATGCAAAAGGGAAGTTTTTTGGATTTTTTACTTTACACACAAGGATACTGTTAGGATTGAACTTTGAGTGGGATGTATCCCACTTTTATGAATAACCATCCCACCAAGAACTGTTAACACATATATCCATGTGTATGTATTCCTAATGGCCTTGCATACTTCCCAAAACTTGTTTCTGCAATGGTCAATACACTGTCTCTTACGACTTTACTTTCTCATTCTTCTCCCATTCCCTCAAATACCAATTAACATGCTCCTTTTTTAAGAAATGTTATGTAGCACTACCCCCAGTTAAGAGAGCTGCTGGATTTGTTTTCGGGCCCTGTGTACAGCACCACCAACCCCGGCAATCTGCTCGACCCACTCTGGCACAGCTAGTCTAGGGGGAGGTTATATTTTTATCATAATCAATGGGTATGGTAAAGGCACCCTCCTTACAGTAAGACAACACACCAATGTTAAAGATTAAGTATAACAGTTTACTTAAGTTGTAAGAGCGAAGGCTTAAACAGAATATGATACACACAACTGGCTTGCAGAGCCCTGCAGCAATCAATATAGCACACAATAATGGCACTGCGTGGTAATCCACCACGCGTAGCTAATATGGTATACACGCCCTGTGGCGCACTAAACAATATCCTATCTCCCCACCCTGGCCAGGCCTGACCCAGAATAAATCTCAGTCCTTCCTATAGGGATTTCTTCGCATGCAAACTTTCGGTGGTGCACTTGATGAATGGTATTTGTAATCCACAAACTGGCAATCACTAAGAACACTATGCTGGGAGGACACTTCAACTCTGTCCTGCTACCGGTCCCCCAGTGGAACAACAAACAAACGATCGGTGAGCCGCGGTAGTCTATAGGCCTAGAATCTGTAAAGTCTATTTGATTGAGCAAGTGCTCGCTCACCACTCCGGGCGCGATCCCAGCCCGGGACTTCCACCTGCTGTGTCTCCGCACGCAGCGTCTGCAACGATCGGGTCCCCGATCCAACTGATGTCCTCACTCGACAAGTCAGATGCCACCCAGGCTCCGCAGTGGGGTGGAAGGCTCTTTGGAAATTGCGCAAGGCCCAGGCTTCAGGCCTTGCACTGCAGCAGATCCACACAGGAAGAAACTCTTGCTTGCAGCGCGGTGTCCAAAGAGGCCGAGCTCCGCCTTGCCTCCTCCTTAAATAACCCCTCCCATGAGTCTCTGCGGTGGCTAACTGCACTCTGGGTGCCGAACGGGGTTCTGGGTAACGTAGACCCGGGGCCTCAAAGGAGACCCCGCTACACACTCCCCCCACTTAAACTCTTTGGTCCCCAAAGATAACACAAACTTAAATCACAGAACGTACAACATCAATCAAAGTTTCGTATGATGTTGACAGAGGAAATTCCCACCAAAACCGAGGCAGTGAACTCCCCTGCCCACAGGTCACACCATCACTAGTGTCCTGCCTAACTGTGCCAGAGAGTGAGCTGGGGTTGCCCCCCACTAAATGAACAGTGGGAGGGTCAGGGTCTTTCGTACTCCTTCTGGCAGTAACCACAGTGTCTTCCGCACTTCTCCCCATCTGTGGGTAAGTTAATCTTCTGGGAGGCTTTATGGCTCTTCGCTTCCTCTGTCCTCTTGGGCTCTCTGTTAGAACAGGCTCCTCCTCTGGAACCAACTCAGGAATTTCCTCTGATTCTGGAGCACTGGAGTCCGGAGCAGGGAGGTACAGAGACTCCCTTGGATCTTCTTCTGGGAGTAAGTCACAGGCACTCTCCCAAGAATCTGACCAAGGACTGGACGGAATGAACTCAGTAGCTTCTGCATTCAGAGTCTGATCTATGGTGTCTTCTTCAGGTGGAAGATCAATAGCAGAGGTTCCTGGGGCCTGTGAAGGCCAAAGCCAGTCAAGTTCTTCTCCCTGATCTTCACTGATCTCTGAGGTCCCTGTATCCCCAATCTGAGGGGTCTGGGACCGAGTGTTCGGTCTGGGAGTATTCAGGATGGAAGTTGGCTCAGGGGAATCCGTCACAGGGGGTATCCGAACTGCCTCCGCTAGTGGGAGTAGGTGGTTCCGATGCCAGGTCTTTAAAGGTCCCACCTTCCCTTCTGGTTTAAGTCTGTAAACGGGCAGGCCCGGTAGCCTTTTGCAAACAACATAAGGTTCAGGTCTCCATCTGTCTGCAAGCTTGTGTTTTCTAGGGACCCCCAAGTTCCGTAGCAACACTCTGTCTCCTGGTTGCAAATCCTGAATCCTAACTTTCAGGTCGAAATTTTTCTTGTTGCGGGCCCCCCTTTGCTCCGAGGCTGCCCGGGCCTGTTCATAGGCCAATTTCAAATTGCGTCTAAGTCTATCGACATATCCTTTGTGGGAAGCAGAAGAACAATGGTCTATGGAGGTGCCAAATGCCAGATCTACGGGTAATCTTGCTTCTCTCCCGAACATAAGTCGATAGGGTGAGTACCCTGTAGTGTCACTGGTAGTGCTGTTGTATGCATGCACAACTGCCGCTATGTGGTTGCTCCAATGCTGCTTCTTTTCGCTGCTAGGGTCCCCAGCATGTTGAGCAGGGTTCGGTTGAACCTCTCCGGCTGAGCATCACCTTGTGGATGATAAGGGGTAGTTCTTGTCTTCTTGATCCCCAAAGAATCCAGGAGTTTCCGGATCAACCGACTTTCAAAATCCCTTCCCTGATCTGAATGGAGCCGTTGTGTTAGTCCATAATGTACAAAGTATTTCTCCATCAGCACTTTGGCCACGGTGGAAGCCTTCTGGTCCTTGGTTGGAAAGGCCTGGGCATACTGGGTGAAATGGTCGGTTACTACCAGAACATTTCCTAGTCCACTCAGGTTGGGTTCGAGGCAGAGAAAATCAATGCATATCAGATCAAGTGGGCTTTGACTTTGCAGATGGCCCATTGGGGCAGCTTGATGAGGTAAAGTCTTTCTCTGGATGCATCGTGCACATGAGTGGCAGTATTCTTCAACTTCAGCCCTCATGCAGGGCCAATAGAAACGGTCCCTAATGAGTTGGAAGGTCCTTTCCGCCCCTAGGTGGTCATGGTTGTCGTAAAGAGTAACAATGACTGTCTCTCGGTGTTTCTCAGGCAAGAACAATTGCCATTTGTCTTCTAGGTCTTCAGAGGGGCCCCTTCGGTAGACCACTCCCTGATGCACCTGCAACCTGTGCCACTCCTTCCTCAATAGGAGAGCCTCCTTTGAAGGGTGGCGTAAGAGTCTATTCGGATCCTGATTCTCTAGGGCCTCCAAGACCAATCTCCCCATGGGGTCTTCCAATTGGTCAGATCTCAACTCTTTTTTCGACAATTTTGGCAAGTTATCTTCCCCCAGTTGGGTTACTCCACAGTATTGCTTGGGAACTCCTACTATGGTAACCCCTATCTGTTCTGCTCTTGAGCCGCCACTGGCTTGGAGTTCAGCCCCTTGGCAGAGGGCCCGCACCCCGTCGGGTGCCACTTGGGTCCAGTCTTCTGTACTGCAAGTGGGGACGTGAGATCTTCTAGACAAAGCGTCTGCATCTCGGTTTCCAGCCCCAGGTCTGTACTTCAGGCCGAAATTGAAGGCAGACAGCGCCGCCAGCCACCTATGTCCTGTGGCATCCAACTTTGCTGTGGTGAAAAGATAGGTGAGGGGGTTGTTGTCTGTTTTCACTGTGAATTCCCCCCATACAAATAGTCTCTAAGTTTGTCAACTACCGCCCACTTAAGGGCCAGGAACTCCAACTTATGGGTGGGGTAGTTCTTTTCGGAGGGAGTCAGACTTCTGCTCACATACGCAACAGGCCTCAGTTGCTCTTCATGCTCCTGGTACAGCACTCCTCCCAAACCATCATGACTGGCATCTACATGAAGTTCATAAGGCTTCTTAGGATCTGCGTAGGCCAGGACAGGGGCAGTGGTTAAGGTCTTCTTCAACATCTGGAAGGCATTCTCACACTTCTCGTTCCACTGGTCCTTGACTGACTCCCCTGGCTTCCTGGGGCTTGTGTCATCCTCTTCTCCCTCCGTCTTAAGCAGCTCATTCAGAGGCCTGGCTATCCGAGCAAACCCCTGCACAAACCTCCTGTAATAGGAACAGAACCCCAGAAAGGATCTGAGCTCTGTCACAGTGGTGGGCCTGGGCCAGGAGGTGACTGCCTCCAATTTTTCGGGGTCTGTGGCTACCCCATCTTCCGACACAATGTGCCCCAGATAGTTGACTGATGACTGATAGAATTGGCATTTTTCAGGTGAGAGCTTGAGTCCTTCCTCATTCAGTCTCTTCAAAACTTTCACCAGCCTTGTTGTGGAAAAATGTATTAATGTATGTTGTCAGATGTCCCCCCAATGTCAGTTTTGCTGTAATGCGCTCATCTGAGCGTATTTGCACATACAGACGTTGGTGGAAGATCGGTGGTGGGAAAATCTTCCTATGGAAACAGCGATGTTTGCTCCATTTAGAGATGTTGTTTTACGTCCCGTCGGAGGACTGGCCACCTCGAGACGGGGGGCGTTAAATGACTCCGAGCGCACAGATCTGTGTCCACAAGAACAGTAGCATAACTATACAACAGTTGTGGTCCATTGAGGCATAATTGTCATATAGTTCCCGTCATTGGTAGCAGTAAGTTTGGCTTGCACACGGCTTTGTACAAAGCCATGCTTTCTACTGTTCCTTTGTCTCACAGAAAGCATGACCCCTGTACACAGCCATTTGCACACCTAGCTGCTAGCATTATATTTGAATTTAAACATGTCTGTGATTGGTTCTTTTGAAAATATACAAAATGTCTGAATGGCTGTTCTGTGAAGCCACACCTTCTTTTGTTGCCCATGTTTACTATAAATAAAGAGAGCTGGCTATCCCAGGGGACACTCTGCTCTGAGATGACTTGATGATAAGACCTGTGATGGTGCTTTCCTTGAATGAATGATGGGATGAACGGTGAGTGGATCTTAGCAAGCATAAAGATAGCATTATTGCAAAAAGATGAATCTAAAGTGTGTGCTTAGTAAGCACAGGAAATATAGGCTGTGTGCTCTGCATAGAACCTGTATTTCCACGACAGGATGGCGACTCACGGTGGGACTAATTGCAGCCTCTTTGAGCTTCACATCAGCAGAGGGGGAGTATGGATGTATGATGTGATGCGTGAAGAGGCTGTACTTTGTAAAAGAACAAATTTTTCGTCTTTTTGAAATAATGCTGTAAGTTTGCGTGTGTGTGTCTGTGAATCCGATCGTGTGTGTGTCTGTGAATCCGATCGTGTGTGTGTCTGTGAATCCGATCGTGCGTGTGTGTGTCTGTGAATCCGATCGTGTGTGTGTCTGTGAATCCGATCGTGTGTGTGTCTGTGAATCCGATCGTGCGTGTGTCTGTGAGTCCGATCATGCGTGTGTGTGATTTTGTTGGGAGAGAGATTGTATGCCTGTGAATCCGATCGTATGTGTGTGAATGCTGATGGAAACTGTATATTGTGTATGAAATGAAGGTATAGCTGTGGTATTTTGTGCAGCCTACACTGAGATTGTTTGGCTGCCTTGTTAAAGATGGCCGCTGCATTGAGCCATAAGCCATGTGCTTTAGTGGGGGAGGGGCAGCCAGCATCTATCAGTTACAATGGTGAAAGTTGGTGACTCTCTGTAACTGGAAGAGCTACGCCCTGAGAGATGATCTGATGTTGTACTGTATGTGTGTGGTGAATATCTCAGAGTATATTAACTTAGAGAAATGAATATGTTGAGTTAGGGTCCAGGAGGGACCCTAGCCCCAGATGATGCAAATTTCTTGCGAAACGCGTCAGAATTTTCCACTGTTGCCATTGATTTTCATGAAGCGCTTTTTAACTACTTGAATGTAAGTGTAATTACCTACATTAAACATACTGTTTTTAGCAGTATCACGCTATGTGCCTTCTTCTTTTTTTATTCCTTTCACATTGTGCTATTGATTCGGTTTAAACATCATTGAGTCATCGTCTCTCAAGTTTCTATCAACCTCTTCACTGTGAGCTGCTGTGAGAGACATTCTTTGGTTCAACTATCAACTGTTGGCCCTTCAGGAATACACATCAAAACCCTATGTTGACCCTCTGGACATATGTTCAGTAGGGTCCACTAAGTCTGGTAAGCCTCCTTTATATTGGTTGTGGCTTTTTCTCTTTTATTATCGATTTGGAAGTGTTTGTAGTCCAATCATCACAGATTTTTTTGGGATCATTGTGGAACACCATTGGACTTTAATTTTTGCAATTGTTTGAATGTGTTTTTGAGGACCACCCATCAAGGATTCTTTCAAAAACTGTATTGTTATTCACATAGGGAATTATTTAGTTCTTCCTTGCACATTTGGTTTTTTTCACTCATTTATTTGTTTGACACACACCCATTTAGCGCTGCAATTTTTTTGTTTTTCTGTGCAAAGGGAAGGAATGGAGGCTTCCCACAGTCAGACAGTCACACAGTGCACAAAGCCTAGTTTTGGGGCAAAGGCCTTTGAACCCCAAAAAGATTAACATAGGTGGTCCAAGGATACTATTTTCGGTATCCCTCTGGAATGGATGTAGTTCAGCTGCGGCTTCAGAAAACTGTAATGATGAGTGTTGATGGAGGTTAAATTCTCATGCCCATTTGTTTGAACTTTGTATGGCTGGTCCATGCAAGGTTCTCGAGCTGCTCTCATGTTTGTCCCATTGTATTTTTTTCTATTGCTGAAAGAGTGAAGGGAAAATTCTGGCTGTTTTTGTTTTTTTCATTTTGGTTTTGGAAACTATGAAGTATCTCCCCCACGTTTGTATCTGAATGTTTGTATGTAGTAACGTGGATATGTTCGAACTTACCGCGGCGATCCTTCGATGCGTCGTGGCTGTTGTTTTTTTGTAGGAACGAGAAAAGTAAGGGTTACAGAGGGTTTTGTTTGAATCAGTTTTGAAAGAATGTCATTGACAATTTACCAGTGTACAGGAATGTCATTATTGTTTACCATTCTTTGCAGGTTAAATATGAAGCATAGAGTAATGATTTTGCTTATAAGTATTTTTCAGGTCCTAGGAGTTTGTACACAGAGAGCAGGTGTATGTAGACAGCGGTACATATGGATAAATACGAGTCTATCATAGGCTATTTCATTGTTTCTTTTTTCCTGCACCACGCATTTCTTCCTTCAGTCTGTAATGAGGAAGAAAAGGGGGGAGAATGATAAATGTAAGAGTGACAGTTTTTTTTTCAAACTAATAATAACCTCTGTAATTCTAACCAAGTTTGTGGCAAGACTGTCTTTCTTTGATAGAATTTGAATCGGCAAGCAGCAGTCTGGTGAAGAAGGTTCCCATCCCAGAGGCTAAGAACCTTTTGTCAATGGTTCCAGGTATTGTAAGCCACGCACAGGTTATGCAGTGACCACAGTCCCGATGTCTGGGTTATTGTCATATGAGGGTTGTTTGGAGGTCAATCAAAACCAGAGTCGTACTTTCCTCATTAGCTGTCACTTATATTCTCGGCTGATGGGGGAGGTGGGATCGCTGTGACATGAACTTCAAAATGTCCACCACAGGGTTCACGAGTCCCTCCTGGACCCTAACTCAATAATCAGTTTACATTCTTTCCAACCAGGTGACTGGGTCGTTGTAAAGAAGCTTGAGGGATGAGACCACGCCAGCCACTGCAAGAAGCTACTCAACCACACCAAAGAATGAGGAGTATCTTTTGTGACAGCAGGAAGGTAAAGTCACCTGGTTGCATCCAGGGGGGTAGATATATTTCGCCCAGATTCAGGCTTTACGCCGACTTATACAACTAGGTGGAGAGTTGTATAAGGCTAGTGGGCTCATGGATGACTCATACCTCTAGGGAGAGGGCTGGGCGTCGTGCAGACAGGGAGTTGATGAGACCAGCTGAAGCTTGTCAGCTCATTTAGGCCTCTATAAGAACTCCCAGCTTCATTAGATGTTAGCTCATGCCTGGAACCAGACCTGTGTGGACTGTCTAGGGAGAGTGAACCCCTGTGCGGTGAGACAAAGCCTGTGTGGCTATTTGCTTGGACATTTATAACCAGGGACTTAGGGACTAGGACAGCACTAGGCTGATCCCAGTTGTTAGTTAGGAAACCTGTATGTTTAGTCAGAGGTCAACTTGACCAGGATTTATTTTGGTTATGTTTCTTTTGCTTTGCTGTGTTTTGTCACTGTAAATAGAAAATAAACCGCACCTTTTTTTGATTTTGAAAACCACAACCTCCGTTTGCTGGGCCTGTTTTGTGTGGGGAGCCCATCCCGGGGGTCACACACACCCGCTGCCGAGCTAACCCCCTCACAGTTGGTGGAGAACCAGTGGCAGTTTTTTTTTAAGCCAGCATGGAGGAGATACTGAAGCAGCTGGCTCTAGCAAATGCCAATCAACAGCAGACAAATGCAGGTTTGCAAAGGAGCCTTGCAGCCCAGCAGCAGACAAACGCAACTTTGCAACAGAGTCTGGAGGCTCAGCAACGAGCCCAGCAGCAATCTGAGGCCCGCTTCATAGACCTGTTGCAGAAGCAAGAGCAGAGACTACAACAACAGATGGAAGCAGTAATGCAGCAACGTCCGCAGACCAGTGAGGAAAGCCGTCCCACTAATACCGCGTCCTTTGGGGTGAGTCGTTTATTGACAAAAATGACTGGAGAGGATGATCCAGAGGTATTTTTGACCACATTTGAAAGGACCGCTGAAAGAGAAAAGTGGCCTGAGGAGCAGTGGGCTGGACTGGTGGCTCCTCTGTTAACTGGTGAATCGCAGAAAGCTTACTATGACCTAGAGCCTAACCAAGCAAAAGACTATGTGATGCTAAAAGCTGAAATATTGGCAAGGCTGGGTGTCACCCAGGCTGTCCGGGCTCAGCGTGTGCATAACTGGACTTTCCAGCTTGGAAAACCCCCCAGGTCTCAAATGTATGATCTCATTCACCTGAGCAGAAAGTGGCTACAGCCAGAGACTTTGTCCGCACCAAAGATTGTGGAACGTGTTGTAATGGATCGGTTTTTGAGAGCTCTTCCTACTGCCATCCAAAAGTGGGTAAGCCATGGAGACCCAGAGACGGCCGATGGTCTTGTGGATCGTGTGGAGAAATACTTGGCTACAGAGAACCTGACGGCCTCTTCCAGAGACACTCGGACTTTCCACCCTAAGACCAGACCATCCCCAGGGGCGGATAAGAGGATTCCAAGGGGTGAGGGTGGAGAGAGTGAGAGGGTGGGAGCTCTACCCCAAGTTTGGCGAGAACAGCCTGGGAAATCAGCGGCTCAAGAGGCGGCAAGAAGGATCGTTTGCTACCGCTGCCGGCAAGCGGGACATATTGCAGCCAATTGCCCGGTTGTGGAGGAACCCATGCAGTGTGACTTTCTGACGGGCAGACGTCAGTCGCTGTGTGCGACAGTCGCATGCACTGCCATTCGAGGAACTGAGAAACATTTATGCAAAATGTGTGTTAATGGTAGAAATGTTGTGGTATTGCTGGATTCAGGTAGCCTTGTGACCCTGATAAAGGCTGAGTTAGTTAAAACAGAGGTCTCTGGGAATAGCAAGGTAGCTGTTATTTGTGTGCATGGGGACACCCGAGAGTATCCAGTGACTACAGTGTGTTTCGAGACCCCCAAACCGATGGGCTGGTTGAAAGATTCAACAAAACCCTAAAACAAATGTTGAAGAAAGTGGTGGATAGAGATGGAAAGGATTGGGACTGTTTACTTCCTTATTTGATGTTTGCTATTAGGGAGGTGCCCCAATCCTCTACGGGATTCTCCCCCTTTGAGTTACTGTATGGGAGACACCCAAGAGGGCTGTTGGATATTGCCAAGGAAACTTGGGAAAGTGAGAGTTCTCCCCACAGGAGTGTGATTGAGCATGTCGCCCTGATGCAAGATCGAATTGCACAGGTAATGCCCATCGTGAAGGAACATTTGGCCCAAGCGCAGTTGGCACAGCAGAGAGTGTACAACCGTGGAGCCAAGACCCGTACCTTTTCCCCGGGGGATAGGATATTGGTACTTGTCCCTACGGTTGAAAGTAAATTCCTTGCCAAATGGCAAGGCCCCTACGAGATAATGGAAAAAGTGAGCGAAGTGAATTACAAGGTCAGACAACCAGGAAGGCGAAAGCCCGAACAGATCTATCACGTTAATCTGTTGAAAGCCTGGAGGGATAGAGAGTCCCTAGTCGCAGACACTTGGTCACCAGCTCAAACTGGTTGCGTGATTCCTGAGGTTGGAATAGCAGCCACCTTGTCACAACCCCAACAACAGGAGGTTAAGGAGTTTGTGCTTCGCAACAAGGAGGTATTCTCTGAGCTGCCGGGACAAACATCTGGGGTAGAGCATGACATCATTACCCCGCCCGGTGAAAGGGTGAAGTTAAAACCCTATCGGATCCCAGAGGCTCGACGGGAGGCAATACGGGAGGAAGTACAGAAAATGCTGAACTTAGGGGTGATAGAGGAGTCCCAAAGTGATTGGTCTAGTCCCATCGTGTTGGTGCCTAAACCGGATGGGAGCTGGCGATTTTGTAACGATTTTCGTCAGTTGAACAAAGTTACAAAATTTGACACCTACCCCATGCCACGTATAGATGAGTTGATCGACCGGCTGGGAACAGCCCGATACATGACGACTCTTGACCTCACAAAAGGGTATTGGCAAATCCCCCTGGCCAAGTCGGCCAAAGAGAAAACCGCATTTGTAACCCCAGACGGGGCGTTCCAATATAAAAGAATGCCGTTCGGGTTACAGAATGCGCCGGCCACATTCCAGCGGAAAATGGACCAGATGCTGAGGCCCCATCGGAAGTATGCTGCGGCTTACCTGGATGACGTAATTGTCCATAGCACAGATTGGGCCTCACATCTGCCAAAAGTGCAAGCAGTCCTGGACTCTGTTCGGGAAGCGGGGTTTACGGCTAACCCCAAGAAGTGTACCATTGGGCAGGAGGAGGCCAAATATCTTGGGTACACCATTGGGAGGGGAGTAATAAAACCCCAACTCAACAAAGTCGAGGCCATCCAGAGTTGGCCACGTCCCAACAGCAAGAAGCAGGTACGAGCCTTTCTGGGAATCGCTGGGTATTATCGGCGATTCATTCCCCACTTTGCTTCTAAGGCTGTGCCCCTAACCAACCTGACGAAGGGGAAAGGGTCGGTCATGATTAAATGGACCCCTGAGGCTGAGGCAGCATTCCAATTCTTGAAACAAGCCTTATGTAGCCAGCCAGTGTTGTACTCACCCGACTTCTCTAAAGACTTTGTCGTACAAAGTGATGCGTCAGATGTGGGGTTAGGAGCAGTATTGTCCCAGGTCTGGAACGGGGAAGAGCACCCAGTCATTTACCTCAGCAGGAAGTTGAAGTCCCATGAGGTAAATTACGCCACCGTTGAAAAGGAGTGTTTAGCGGTGAAGTGGGCTCTAGATTCCCTTCGGTACTACCTGCTAGGTAGGCACTTTGACATGGTTACGGATCACGCTCCGTTAAAGTGGATGGCTCAAAACAAGGAAACAAATAGAAGAGTGAATAGGTGGTTCCTGGCCCTCCAGGAATTCAACTTCACAGTAAAGCATCGCCCTGGCGTTCAAATGGGGAATGTGGATGCTTTGTCTCGAGTACATGAATGCCTGATTGCTGGTGTTCCAACCCCGAGGTTAAAACAAGAGGGGGGGGTATGTGACAGCAGGAAGGTAAAGTCACCTGGTTGCATCCAGGGGGGTAGATATATTTTGCCCAGATTCAGGCTTTACGCCGACTTATACAACTAGGTGGAGAGTTGTATAAGGCTAGTGGGCTCATGGATGACTCATACCTCTAGGGAGAGGGCTGGGCGTCGTGCAGACAGGGAGTTGATGAGACCAGCTGAAGCTTGTCAGCTCATTTAGGCCTCTATAAGAACTCCCAGCTTCATTAGATGTTAGCTCATGCCTGGAACCAGACCTGTGTGGACTGTCTAGGGAGAGTGAACCCCTGTGCGGTGAGACAAAGCCTGTGTGGCTATTTGCTTGGACATTTAAAACCAGGGACTTAGGGACTAGGACAGCACTAGGCTGATCCCAGTTGTTAGTTAGGAAACCTGTATGTTTAGTCAGAGGTCAACTTGACCAGGATTTATTTTGGTTATGTTTCTTTTGCTTTGCTGTGTTTTGTCACTGTAAATAGAAAATAAACCGCACCTTTTTTTGATTTTGAAAACCACAACCTCCGTTTGCTGGGCCTGTTTTGTGTGGGGAGCCCATCCCGGGGGTCACACACACCCGCTGCCGAGCTAACCCCCTCACACTTTGTTTATTTATATTTTTGTTGTTTAGTAAATTTTTAGCGAGGGTAACTATGAAAAGCATCCCAAGTTATTATTTAAAGTGTATTACCTGACTAGCTCAGAAAGCGAACAGGACCGATTGCTGGGTCTGTTCTGAGTCTTCACCAAGTTTTAGTCCCCAGCGATGACAGCGGTACATGCCATTTATGATGTTATTATGGGTATGAGGAGTTTTGACAAACTAGTGAAGACTCCAAACAGACACATGTCAATGGAATCTAACGATGTATTTTTTTAGAGGGTAAAATTGGTTATAGTTTTAATAGCTCTGCCTCTTGTCGGTTTGGGTATCTAGGTAGCCCACAAGTGGGTTTGAACTTTAGTTTGGTGTTTATGTGGATCTGCAGCTTATAAAGGTAATTCCCCCAAAGCAAGAGGTTCATGCGTGATGGTGAAGCTGTCCCAGCACCTTATCTCACGGCCGATCGCGAGGATCTGATGGTGCAGGAAATTAAGAATGGCAGGGACAGCTAGAAGGTATTTGTTCACCAACCGCGACCAGGTCTGGGCATGGTTTCCTGCATGTACAAGGTGGGGGGGGCTCGGGCTTGGGATACGATTGAACAATTCTCATCCGTTAAGGACAGGGTTCTTTATGTAACTGTTGAAGCCAGAGCTGTAGCTAAGTGAAGGTTGGGAGTCCTTTTTAAGGGTCTGGGGATCTTTGGGGATCTAATTTTTATTTTACAGCGGATCGTGGTTAAAGGAAGTGGGAATATATATACTCATGTCGTTTTTATTTCTATTCTTTCTATGTCGTGACGAGATGCTCCTGTTGCCTGATTTGACGCGTGACCAGAGTTTCCTTGATGAGACGCCCCGAAGCCGGACCCACATACAAGACACAGAGGATCACAGACCGATCGGCGATTACTACAGCTCACCATGTCGTGTCCTCCTTTATAAGTCATGCCCCTGAAGAGTAGAGTCTACATGTCAAGCCATGTTTTTTCCTTTTTATGGACTAAGGACTGATTCATTTCCAGGTGTAAGAAGCAGATCAACTTTCATCGATGGACACATGGGGTGCATATGACAAAAAAGGGAGGACTGTTGTGGAAAAATGTATTAATGTATGTTGTCAGATGTCCCCCCAATGTCAGTTTTGCTGTAATGCGCTCATCTGAGCGTATTTGCACATACAGACGTTGGTGGAAGATCGGTGGTGGGAAAATCTTCCTATGGAAACAGCGATGTTTGCTCCATTTAGAGATGTTGTTTTACGCCCCGTCGGGGGACTGGCCACCTCGAGACGGGGGGCGTTAAATGACTCCGAGCGCACAGATCTGTGTCCACAAGAACAGTAGCATAACTATACAACAGTTGTGGTCCATTGAGGCATAATTGTCATATAGTTCCCGTCATTGGTAGCAGTAAGTTTGGCTTGCACACGGCTTTGTACAAAGCCATGCTTTCTACTGTTCCTTTGTCTCACAGAAAGCATGACCCCTGTACACAGCCGTTTGCACACCTAGCTGCTAGCATTATATTTGAACTTAAACATGTCTGTGATTGGTTCTTTTGAAAATATACAAAATGTCTGAATGGCTGTTCTGTGAAGCCACACCTTCTTTTGTTGCCCATATTTACTATAAATAAAGAGAGCTGGCTATCCCAGGGGACACTCTGCTCTGAGATGACTTGATGATAAGACCTGTGATGGTGCTTTCCTTGAATGAATGATGGGATGAACGGTGAGTGGATCTTAGCAAGCATAAAGATAGCATTATTGAAAAAAGATGAATCTAAAGTGTGTCCTTAGATAGCACAGGAATTATAGGCTGTGTGTTCTGTAAACAACAGCCTGTAATTCCACAACAGCCTCTCTTCATGCTCTTCCAAGGTTCTTCCGAAGACAATGATGTCATCCAAGTATACGAGGACTTCGATGAGGTTCATATCTCCCACAGTCTTCTCCATGAGACGTTGGAAGGTGGCTGGAGCTCCAGACAGACCCTGAGGCATCCGGTCGAATTCAAAGAACCCTACCGGGGTTATGAAAGCCGTCTTCTCTTTGTCTTCTGGGTGCATCGGGATCTGATAGTACCCGCTCTTGAGGTCCATAACACTGAACCACTTGGCTCCAGACAAGCTCTGTAGGGCATCCTCTATCCTTGGAGTGGTATCCTGGTCCAGTATGGTTCTCCTGTTGAGGGTCCTATAGTCTATGCACAGCCTCAGTGACCCATTCTTCTTCCAGAACACCACTATAGGGGAGGCATAGGGACTTCTAGATTCTCGAATCACCCCTGTTCGCTTGAGCTCGGCGAGCTGCTCCCTCAAGTCTTTGAGGTCTGCTAACGGAACCCGCCTAACCCTCTCCCTGAAGGGCTTGTCTTCCTGGAGGCGGATTCGATGGGTGGCACTCCTAGCACACCCCACATCGAATTCATCTTGAGAAAAGATCCTTTCCCACCTGGTCAACTGGGCTTTGGCTCTCTCTTTCCAAGCCCTGGGCAGATTTGGATTTTCCATGGAAAGTTTCTCCCACACAGTACTTTCTCCATCTGTCTTCTCCACATCTGGCTTAAGCAACTGGGGTAGCTGGGCTCACCCGGCCCAGAAACAGCCTGGCTGGGATTTCCATGGGACCATCCGTGGTATTTCTGACGCTCACAGGCACTTTACAGTGAGCCTTCTTCAGGGCCCTCACCGGGACCACTTCTGGGACTACTTCTAAGCCCGAATGTTCTTCCCTTGGGTCGGGTTCCAACATGACAAAAGGGCCAGGCTGCTCCCAAGTGAGTTTCACTGTGGCTTTCGAGCAAGTTACTTCACCGGGCTGCAGCACTGTTCCCCTTCTTCCCAGCCTCCAGACCTTCCCTACCCCCTCTTCCGGGGCCTTCTGTTCCAAGATCAGTCGTTGGTAAGCTGCCTTCAACATTGGGTGGATCTCAGTGACTGTGGGGTCTTTCCTTCTTGTCAGAGGGGCCAAGAGTCTTCGGACCAGATCCGTGTTCGTCCCTATTATCAGGGAACTCTTGTTAGCTCCAGGCGGTCAGAGGCACACCACAACTAAGGTGTCGAACACTTCAGCCTTTCCGGCTATGGACGGGTCAAAAGTCAGTTTTATATGCAGATAGCCATCATAAGGGAAACTCTCTGTCCCAATTCCCCATATCTCCAACTCTTCAATCTTCTGGATGGGTAGGTGACTTAAATGCTTGTCATAAAAGTCCCGGTACAACAGGGTCACTTGCGCCCCAGTATCCAATATGGCTCTTGTGTAGACTCCCTCCACTTGAACTGGTACTATTGGGGAGGGACCCACCAGCTTCTCTGGATATCGCTTCGAAGGGGTCTCTTTCTTTTGATCTTTGCATTTTCCCTTTTGACTTTATTTCTTCCATTTCTCTTTGGACTTAAGTCTCTCTTGGGCCTGGTATGCATTGATCTCCCTCCTTTTGATGGGTGTAACTACCCGCTGAGGGACACTACTCTCTTTCTTTGGGGTGCGTTCCCTCTGAGGAACCTTGAGTTTCTTCTCAGGGGTCTTCTGTTCCACTCTTTTCAGTTTGGAGCTCACTGGAGATGATGGGCACCCGGTTGACTCCTTCACCGGGGCCCGCTGAAGTTTTCCGGCGGCTTGCGGTTATTCATCTTTTTTTTCTTTGGACTGGTACATACTTTGGACGCATGACCAACCCCTCCGCAGTTGAAACAAGTCATGTCCCCCCAATCTTGTAGGGATGCGGGTGCGGAGGTATTTGGAAACAGCTCCCTCCTCGGACTTTCCCTCTCCGGTTCCCTTGACTTCTTTTCCATCAGGGAGGTCAGTATCCCCAATACTTGGGACATCTACGACTTCAAGGTATCCACCTCTGAGTCTCTTTCCAGGGTCATGGCCGTCCTGACCATCACTGGAGGAGGATTTACAGACTCAACTGGTAGGCTCCTCTTCTTCTCCTCCAGCATAGCTTCTTCCTCTCTGACCACTCAAATCAAGTCAGGGTACTCCAGGCTCTTCCCGTCCTGTCTTGTGCGTAGCGCCAATACGATGGGGTCCAGGGGCTGAGATCCTCTCATCACCTGTGGAACACGGGCCTCATCCACCTTCCGTGGGTCAATCCCCTTCTTAAGAATCATCTTATGCAGGATCTTATCCAGGCGCCTCATGAACTCCGACAGATTCTCTCCTGTCTTTTGGTAGCAGTGCTCCAGCTGATAGGTGAGCTCAGTGATTTTCTCTGTTCCACCGAACACATTCTGCAGAATGTCCAGATAGTCCTGTGCATTACAGTCTGTCTTACTCATCTTGAGGTTGTGTATGGCCTCTAGAGCAGGCCCCTTCAAGCTCTCAGCAATTCTCTGCTTCTTTCTGTGGTCTGGGACTTCTCATTCTTCTAGGGCCTGAGTGGCACCATCTAACCACTCCTCAAACCCCTCTTCACCCGAAGGTACAGGTTTCCTTCCTGAGAATATTCAAAGTTTTCTGTATCCTGACATTTGGTAATCTGTAGGATCTTTCTTACACTGGGCCACAATTTCCCCCAGGACCGCGCACAACTCTACGCCGAGGGTGGCAGATGGCGACCCGGGACTTTCCCTTTTCACCTGTTTTTCTGCTTTTGGGGTGGGTGATGGAGATAGTTTCGGTGTCTGAAACCGTCCTCCTGGCTTGAGTGGCAGCGCGTGTATTAGGCTATAAGTCTGATCATCTATAGCTTCTACACTTGGGTTCTTGAAATGTTCTGGGACTCCGTCCTTCCACTCTTTTAATGTGTGGGTCAGTGAGGAATTCGTCCTGACATCCACCACCCATGCTTTCTGATACGGTGACAGTGACATCACTAGCTGCTTCACCGCTTCTTCTTGCCAAATCCCTGGGAATTCTATGACTACTACCCCGGCTGGATCTGTGCCGACCGCTTTACACCACTGTCCTACTTCTAGTGGGTCCATGCTGGTACTTTTGGCGCGTTACTTGCTGCAACAGGATCCCGGACTCGAGAGCCCCCACGTGTAGCGCTACCTCCAGTTAAGAGAGCCGCTGGATTTGTTTTCGGGCCCTGTGTACAGCACCACCAACCCCCGGCAATCTGCTCGACCCACTCTGGCACAGCTAGTCTAGGGGGAGGTTATATTTTTATCATAATCAATGGGTATGGTAAAGGCACCCTCCTTACAGTAAGACAACACACCAATGTTAAAGATTAAGTATAACAGTTTACTTATGTTGTAAGAGCGAAGGCTTAAACAGAATATGATACACACAACTGGCTTGCAGAGCCCTGCAGCAATCAATATAGCACACAATAATGGCACTGCGCGGTAATCCACCACGCGTAGCTATTATGGTATACACGCCCTGTGGCGCACTAAACAATATCCTATCTCCCCACTAGGGATGAGCTCGGTGTTCGAGTCGAACATACGTTCGACTCGAACATCGGCTGTTCGACCGTTCGGCGAACATCGAACGATTTGGGCCGTTCGCGCCAAATTCGAGTGACGCGAACGGCCCACAATACACTGCGCCATCGCAGTGCAATCCCGGCGCTGTGATTGGCCAAGCATGCACTGTGACCCCGCATGCTTGGCCAATCACAGCGCCGGCAGCTAGGAGAGCCATAATTGGCCACAGACAGGTTGCCTGTGGCCAATTATAGCTCAGGGGGTTTAGCACACGCCCCACACTATAAAAGGCCGCCAGCGCGGCGGCCTTGTGTAGTGTGTTCCGGCGCAGGGAAAGAGAAGGATGGGCAGGGACAGTGTTGATATTCTTTGTGCTATTCTTGTGTGCAGGGAGAGAGAAGGATAGGCAGGGAGAGTGTCAGTGTCATATTCTTTGCTAAACCTTGTGTGCAGGGAGAGAGAAGGATAGGCAGGGGACAGTGTCAGTGTCATATTCTTTGCTAAACCTTCTGTGCAGGGAGAGAGAAGGATAGGCAGGGGACAGTGCCTCCTGCACATTATACACCTGAAGTTAGCCCGTATTGCTGTGTTTTCCTGGTGTGTTACACCAACAGGCATTTGCAGCACTTACAGCGGGTGGAGTGTGCCTCCTGCACATTATACACCTGAAGTTACCCCTTATTGCTGTGTTTTCCTGGTGTGTTACACCAACAGGCATTTGCAGCACTTACAGCGGGCGGAGTGTGCCTCCTGCACATTATACACCTGAAGTTAGCCCGTATTGCTGTGTTTTCCTGGTGTGTTACACCAACAGGCATTTGCAGCACTTACAGCGGGCGGAGTGTGCCTCCTGCACATTCTACACCTGAAGTTAGCCCGTATTGCTGTGTTTTCCTGGTGTGTTACACCAACAGGCATTTGCAGCACTTACAGCGGGCGTAGTGTGATTCCTGCAAAATATACTGCTGAAGCTAGGCCTTATTGCTGGTTTTCCCATCTCCCTGCAGGCCAATAGAATGTCTGGAAGGCAAACAAGGAGAGGCAGACAGTCAGGAGCCAATAAAAGAGGGCAAGCAGGCTCTGTGTCTAGAGACAACAGTGCTGTTTCGTGGACGCGGTGCATCGCCATCAGCACGTGGCCATGGGACACGCTTGTCCTTCTTTTCGGCAGCTGGACGTGTTGAGCCGCATCATGCCGAAGACTTGGTAGAGTGGATGACCAAGCCCTCCTCATCCTCCTCATCCTCTCTCACCCAGGCTCAGGGTACTGGCAAAGCAGCTGCCAAAGCGTCCTCTTCCCTGGTATCAATGTCATCATCAGTCACTCCTTCCCTAGACCAACCATGTCCTCCTGAGGAGTCCCCCGAACTGTTTGAGTACAGTGTTGGGTACATGCTCCAGGAGGATGCCCAGCGTTTCGAAGGGTGTGATGATGATAACCAGCTAGAGGAAGGCAGTAGCGTGAGAGCAGAGAGAGGGGATGCTCAAGAAGGACACCAATCTGGCAGTCATGTTCCAGCAGCTGCAGCATACTGCCAGATTGGCTCCAGTGATGAGGAGGGAGGGGATGATGAGGTCACTGACTCCACGTGGGTGCCTAATAGGAGAGAGGAGGAGGAGGAGGAGGATGAGGAGGAGGCACATCTCCAACGAGGCAGGATGCCCTCGGGGGCCAGCGTAAGGGCAGCACACCGACGGAATGACACCGCAGAGCTCCGCCTGTGCAGGGCGCTGCCTCTGCCCGTTATTCAAAAAGTTCTTTGGTGTGGGCCTTTTTTGAGTCGAGTGCATCAGATCGCACAGCTGCTGTTTGCAACATATGTCTCAAGCGTATATCGCGTGGCCAAAACATCACCCGCTTGGGCACCACATGCTTGACCAGACATATGTTGACCTGCCATGCAGCTCGTTGGCAAGCCTACCTTAAAGACCCACACCAAAGAACAAAGCGGACCTCTCCTTGCACCGCATCAGCTGGGATCTCCAACCCCACTATACCTTCAGTCCTCTCTGAAACCTGCACTGAGAGGAATGAAGGTGTAGAATTAGGTGTGTCACAGCCAAGTACTTGCGGGCACTCTGCTAGCAGTACACCGACGTCCGATTCTAGCAGGCAAATTTCCCTGCCCCAGCTGCTGAACCGTCGAAAGAAGTTCACTCCCAGCCATCCACATGCCCAGCGGTTGAATGCTAGCTTGGCTAAATTGCTAGCGCTTCAACTGCTGCCTTTTCAGTTGGTAGACTCTGCCCCCTTCCGTGAGTTTGTGCAATGCGCGGTTCCTCAGTGGCAGGTTCCCAAACGCCACTTTTTCTCACGGTAGGCGATTCCGGCTCTCTACCGGCATGTGGAAGGCAATGTCTTGGCCTCGCTGGACAGGGCAGTCAGCGGTAAGGTGCATATTACCGCTGACTCATGGTCCAGCAGGCATGGACAGGGACGTTACCTTTCTTTCACGGCCCATTGGGTCACTCTTTTGGCATCTGGGAAGGATGCAGGACAAGGTGCAGTAGTGTTGGAGGTTGTTCCGCCGCCAAGCCTCCAAAATGCTACTACTGGTTGTGACACACCTCTCTCCTCCACCCCCTCCTCTTCTTCTTCCTCCATGGCCTCTTCCTGTGCTTTGTCCTCGGAACCAGCGGTGCTCCGTAGGCGTTCAAGGGGCTACACAAGTACGCAGGCAAAAAGATGCCATGCCGTGCTTGCGCTGGTGTGTTTGGGGGACAGGAGCCACACTGGGGCAGAGGTTCTGTCTGCTCTGCAGGGGCAGGCCGAGAGGTGGTTGACGCCACGCCAGCTTAAGCCAGGAATGGTGGTTTGCGACAATGGCACCAACCTCCTCTCCGCCCTCCGACAGGGACAACTGACCCATGTGCCCTGTGTGGCTCACGTCCTTAACCTGGTGGTGCAGCGGTTCTTGGGCAGGTATCCGGGCTTACAGGATGTCCTAAGGCAGGCCAGGAAAGTCTGTGTGCATTTCCGCAGATCTTATAATGCCAGTGCTCGGCTGGCTGAGCTGCAAAAGGAGTTCAACCTGCCCAAGAACCGCCTTATATGTGACATGCCCACCAGGTGGAACTCAACGTTGGCCATGCTGCAGCGGCTGCACACGCAGCAGAGGGCCATCAATGAGTACCTGTGCGACTACAGCACCAGAACAGGGTCAGGGGAGCTCGGGTTTTTTTCACCACGCCAGTGGGGCATGATCAGGGATGCATGCACTGTCCTGGCACCATTTGAGGAGGCCACGAGGATGGTGAGCAGTGACAGTGCATGCATCAGTGACACTGTACCTCTTGTCCACCTGTTGGAACATACGCTGCGTGAAATAATGGACAGGGCACTTGAGGCAGAACAGAGGCAGGAAGAGGAGGACTTCCTTGCCTCTCAAGGCCCCCTTTACCCAGACAGTGTTCCTTCTGTCCCACCCATCGCACAGGAAGAGGAGGAGGAGGAGGAAGAGGATTGTGTCAGCATGGAGGTGGAGCCTGGCACTCAGCATCATCAGCAGCAGTCTTTTAGGGATGATTTACAGTCCCAAGAAACCAGTGGACTTGTACGTGGCTGGGAGGAGGTGGCTGCGGATCATGTCGTCCTTAGTGACCCAGAGGACTCCGGACCGAATGCCTCAGCTAACCTACGCTGCATGGCCTCCCTGATCCTGCAAAGTCTGCGGAAGGATCCTCGTATTCTTCGGATCAATTAGAGGGACCATTACTGGCTGGCCACTCTCCTTGATCCACGGTACAAGGGTAAGGTTGCGGACCTTATCTTACCGTCGCAGAGGGAGCAGAGGATGAGACAACCCTGGAAGGCCTTGCAGAAAGATCTGTGCAACGCGTTCCCAGAGACTGGGAGGTTACAAACTCCTGGTCCTGGACAACGAGTTGCTGAGGCTTCGGCCAGTCAAAGAAGGAGCGGTGGGGAAGGTGGCCGTCTGACCGATGCGTTCAGACAATTCTTTAGTCCGCAGCCCCATTGTATGATCGGTTCCAGCAACCATCGCCAGCGTCTGATATACATGGTGCAGGAATACCTAGGGGCAAGGTCAGACTTGGACACCTTCCCCACCGAAAATCCTCTGGCTTACTGGGTCTTGAGGATGGATCACTGGCCAGAGCTTGCACAGTATGCAATTGAGCTACTGGCCTGTCCTGCATCCAGCGTTCTTTCAGAACGCACATTCAGTGCTGCTGGAGGATTTGTTATGGATCACAGGGTGCGCCTGTCCACCGACTCGGTTGATCGACTGACTTTCATAAAGATGAACCAGTCTTGGATCACCACCAGCTACCAAACACCTGAAGCTAATATAACAGACTAATTTATTTTCAAATGTCACATCCCTTCAAGACTGATGCTGATGCTGAGAGACTGTCCTGTTATGTTGACTGACTATCCTCCTCCTCCTCAATGATCCGATTGATGATGATAGCTTGGAAGAACATTTTTGTTTCTGGGTGCCGCCAGTGGCTAAGGCCCAATTTTTCAGCCCCTGTTTAACAGGGGCATGTAATTACAATTTTTTATGCAATGCTTTGCAGCAGGGCTCATTCCTGCACTCCAACTAGAGTATCTGGGAGAGGTTGCAGTGTCGTGGCACCAGCACCAGTGGCTAAGGCCCAATTTTTCAGCCCCTGTTTAACAGGGGCGTGTTATTACAATTTTTATGCAATGCTTTGCAGCAGGGCTCATTCCTGCACTCCAACTAGAGTATCTGGGAGAGGTTGCAGTGTCGTGGCACTAGCACCAGTGCCTAAGGCCCAATTTTTCTGCCCCTGTTTAACAGGGGCATGTAATTACAGTTCTTGATCTAATAATTCACAGCAGGGCCCATTCCTGCGCCCACCAAGAGTAACTGTGAGACCTTACAGTGTTGTGTCAACACCACCACCACCACCACCAAAGGCCCAATTTTTCAGCCCCTGTTCAACAGGGGCATGCAATTACAATTCTTGATCTAATAATTCACAGCAGGGCCCATTCATGCGCCCACCAAGAGTAACTGTGAGGGCTCACAGTGTTGTGGCAACACCAACATGTAAGGGGCAAATTTCAGCTGAGTATATACGGCAGGCCCCTACTTTCAAACATCCAACTTACAAATGACTCCTCCTTGCAAACGGAAGAATACAACAGGAAGTGAGAGGAAATCTACCCCAAGGAAGGCAAATTCTCTCCTGTAAGAGTTAATATGGGAAAAAAAGTGTCTCCTCTCCACTGATGCTTTATCACCAATTCTTGTTTCAATAAAAACCCCAAATTTTCAAAAAACATTTGTCATTAGGACGGAAAGTGAGGTGAACTGTTCTGAACAGGTGCACACTGCACAGACAGCAAAACAAATGTTACAGGGGTGATAACCCTTCCCTATGTTTTCCAAAAAGCTTAAAAATAGATTTTTTGGCTGGAACTACACTTAAACAATGTACCTGTTCAAAATTACAAACAGATTCTACATAAGAACAAACCTACAGTCCCTGTCTTGTATGCACCGCCTGTATACGGCTGTTCAGAGTATATAGGGCCTTTTTTATTTTGTGTGCGGGGTTCCCCTTAATATCCATACAAGACCCAAAGGGGCTGGTAATGGGCTGGGGTAGGGGGGGGGGGTGTGATGGGGTAGCTATGCCATTTTTCTTAAAGATTTTCATCCATATTACCTGGACCAGACATTACATTAAAGCCGCAAGCAGTTTTAAATGGCTTTTTTTTCTTTAGAAATTTAATTTTGTGCAGGGACAGTTCTAAACACAGGAAACACGTGGCACTTCACAGGCATACTTTAGACACCCCCCAGGTACGATATTTAAAGGAATATTTGACTTTTTTTTTTTCACTTTATGCATCATTAAAATGACTGCTCCCGAAAAACGTCAGTTTTTAAAACTTCTTTTTGCATTGATACATGTCCCCTGGTGCAGAACCCGGGTTCCCAAACCCTTTTTAGGACAATAACATGCATAATAGTTGTTATAATTAGCACTTTAGATTTCGAACGTTCGCATCCATTGTATTTAATAGGGTTCTAACGTTCGTGCAAACTTTCGGTCCGTTCGCGGGTTCTGGTGCGAACCGAACCCGCGGGTGTTCGGCTCATCACTACTCCCCACCCTGGCCAGGCCTGACCCAGAATAAATCTCAGTCCTTCCTATAGGGATTTCTTCGCATGCAAACTTTCGGTGGTGCACTTAATGAATGGTATTTGTAATCCACAAACTGGCAATCACTAAGAACACTATGCTGGGGGGACACTTCAACTCTGTCCTGCTATCGGTCCCCCAGTGGAACAACAAACAAACGATCGGTGAGCCATGGTAGTCTATAGGCCTAGAATCTGTAAAGTCTATTTGATTGAGCAAGTGCTCGCTCACCACTCCAGGCGCGATCCCAGCCCGGGACTTCCACCTGCTGTGTCTCCGCACGCAGCGTCTGCAACGATCGGGTCCCCGATCCAACTGATGTCCTCACTCGACAAGTCAGATACCACCCAGGCTCCGCAGTGGGGTGGAAGGCTCTTTGGAAATTGCGCAAGGCCCAGGCTTCAGGCCTTGCACTGCAGCAGATCCGCACAGGAAGAAACTCTTGCTTGCAGTGCGGTGTCCAAAGAGGCCGAGCTCCGCCTCGCCTCCTCCTTAAATAACCCCTCCCATGAGTCTCTGCGGTGGCTAACTGCACTCTGGGTGCCGAACGGGGTTCTGGGTAACGTAGTCCCGGGGCCTCAAAGGAGACCCCGCTACAGTTATGTAACAACAAACATACGGAATCTTTGAAATGTCATTAAATCCACACAGAGATACATAATTTCCCCAACTGGATATAGTATGACTGGTTTTGATGGAATGGGGCTGTATACTGGTGTATGTGCATGCACGAGTAAATAGGTCAACGCGGCCTCATTTAATACACCAAGTAATATAGATGAGCTATTAATCATGTTTCATTTCCATCGATCTATGGTCTACATCTATCTGCTCTTTTATAAATTTTTATAAATTTTTATAAATTTCTATATGCAATTTTCTATTACACACGTGCTTTCTACGTATTCGTTCTGATGCAATTTTAGCATATTATGTGGACATAGACACAGCGACGTGTATTGTGTCATGGCAGATTGTTGCCCTTCAAACACATTACACTTTAGACCCCATATCTTCTCAGTGATATACCATTGGCCGTTTATCGGCCACACATTGGTCCCATGGTAAGAGTTCTGCAAAATCTAAGTGTCATTTCTTTTTCAGTCTTTTCCACAAGTTAACTAACCAACCACAAATGAATGGGAACTATCGTAGTCCATGTGTCCCTGCTCTTTAACAGATACATCTGGATAGACTATTGTACTTTGAAAAGACACACACACACCACAACACATTCATTCACACATAGTGGAATCAGAACAGACAGACATGGCAATGCACATGCACACTAGGAATTATGTCCGGTATTGACATTGAACTGACCTGTTAATTATCAGGTTTACCTATTGTGCATTTGCAACATTGCTATGTCCACTTTGCGCTAGATATGGCTCACCAGTTCGAACATAAAGTTCTTGTAGATCTGTGAGCCTAAATTATATTTCTCAAGCATATAAAGTGGACATTGCTATTACTCTGGGATTGGAAGTTTTTCTCCCTAAAAAATTGGCCGCGGGCCTGTTTTTCATTTCGTTCTATATTCTCAGGTCGGCAGCTGTGTACACACATGCCTGAAATCATCTCCGACAGGATCGTGCAATCGACCTGTCGATTAACATGTTCACTACAAGCATGAGTGCTATAACATATATCTGTCTTGAATTAGGCATATCGATCTTGTATCAGGCATGATTTACATGCTAGTTTGGACTTTACATGACTTTAAACCCATAAGCCTAAATGGTTGTTCTAGGAACACTCAAGGTGGACTTTAAAATATATGGTTAAGGCTGGTTTCACACTGGGGCGGTATTTTTAGCGGCGCTATACCGTCGGGATTGTTGAGCTATTCAGCCGCTAGCGGTGCGGTTTTAACCCCAGCTAGCGGCCAATAAAGGGTTAATACCACCCGCAAACCGCGGCTACAGCCGCGGTTTGCGGGCGGTATTACCGCGGTATCCCATGCATTTCAATAGGAAGGAGCGGTGGAGGAGCGGTAAACACACCGCTCCTCTCACCGCTCCAAAGATGCGGCTAGCAGGACTTTTTTTACCGTCCTGCTAGCGCACCGCTCCAGTGTGAAAGCCCTCTGGGCTTTCACATTGGAGAGAAAGGAGCCGCTGTTTAGGCTCGGTTTGCAGGCGCTATTTTTAGCAAAATAGCGCCTGCAAACCGCCCCAGTGTGAAAGGGGCCTTAGGGATCGATAATCCATTCCCACAAATCGTATGCAGGCCATTTATTGCATTTATATCATCCAGCAATATACCACCAGGTCTGCATGCGACTTTTCACTGCCACATGTCGGGTTCTCTTCTCTTTTTCCCCTTTCTTTTTTTCTCTCATTTCACATGATTTTTCAATTCATTTCAATTCATTTCACTTCAATTGTTTCACTTCTCTTTAGAAATAATAAAACTACCACTAGTTGAAGTAATATAAAGATTCTTTCACGATACCCATTAATTCATAACGTTTTTATGGTATTCTGTAACAATATACACTAATTATCACCCCCCTTTTCCTTTCACATTTCACACACTGGACACTGGTTATAAATAACAAAAGAAAATTCCTCCTTCTTTCATCCCTATCTTATGTTTTTAGACTCACTTATTGTCTATATGGGTCACTCACCCCATATTTATACTTTTGAACGCATAGGGTCAGTATGATTGAATTTTCTCACACATGCATACACATATCATCAATACACATTGTACATGTGATGATACACTTTATATGCATTAGGTGAGGTCTTTTTCCTGCACTATAGTAATTATGCCACACTGGCAGAGGGTTTATGTATATGTTACATGTTCGTGTAGAAAAATATATTCATTTATTTGTGTATATATTGTTAATGGTCTTTATGAGTTGGTATATAAAATGTTGATGTGTGTGTTTCTGATCACATGATATGTCTTAATTGTACTTATGGGACACAGCTGTTAGCCTATCCATCAGTCAATGTAATTCTTAATTGCTTTGTTCTTATCATGAGCTCATGTGAGTATATATAAGAGGTGCTTTAGATGTGTATGTTAGCTATGAATAAGCACTGAATCGCAGTGCGAAACGTCAGCTCATACTTGCTGTTTTTTTTTTGCTGTGGCATGTCATTTGTGCTTTTGTTTTAATAAAAGAACCTTTTTTGGAGTGCGGCTGTCCAAGCGTTTTCCTCAGATTTTTGCATTGTCATATGCATTGCCTGCACCCACAGCTCTGGATCTTGTGAATGAGTCACCAGTCACATCTGAGCGGTAACTCTCTCCTTCCGCTAGGTGTTTAGTAGACATGTGCACTGCTAAAAAATTTGTTGTTTTAGTTTTCATTTCATTCGTTTTTTTGCTTTTTTCGGAAATTCGAAAATTCGGACATTCAGTAAATTTGAAAAATTCGTTGTTTTCGTTTTATTCATTTTTTTGCTTTTTTTGGAAATTCGGAAATTCGGGAAATTCGAAAAAAAAAAAATTTCGTATTCGTCTTTTGCTTTTTTCGGAAATTCGGACATTTAGGAAATTCGAAAAATTTGTTGTTTTAGTTTTATTCGTTTTTTTTTTGCTTTTTTCGGAAATTTGGGAAATTCGAAAAAATTCGTTTTTTTTCGTATTCGTTTTTTGCTTTTTTCGGAAATTCGAAAAATTTGTTGTTTTATTTTTTTTTTGTTTTTTTGCTTTTTTTCGGAAATTTGGGAAATTAGAAAAATTCTTTTTTTGGGCATTCGTTTTTTTGCTTTTTTTCGGACATTCGGAAAATTCGTATTTTTTTTGTTTTATTTGTTTTATTGCTTTTTTTCGGAAATTTGGAAATTCGGAATTCGGAAATTCTGAATTTCCAAAAAAAGCAAAGAATTCGGAAATTATAAAAATTCGGAAATTCAACTTTCCAAATTTCCCATTTTTCGAATTTTAGATTTTCGAATTTTGCAATTTCGAATTTTCGAATCTCTAATTTTCAAAATTTCCAATTTGCAAATTTCCGAAATTCTGAATTTCCGAATATCCACATTTTTGAAATTTCAGAAATTCGAAATTTCGGAAATTCAAAATTCCCAAAATTCAGAAATTTCGGAAATAACGAATTTCTCAAAATTCGTTAAAAACGAATTAGAAACAACAAATTGCACATGTCTAGTGTTTAGTGGCCACTTCATTGGAAAAAGCGACACCCCTCAAAGCTATTAGATCTTTATGCTAGAATTAAATATGTGGAGCTTATGGAGTCCAGGTTGGCCCGTTTGGATAATCGGGTGGCTCGACATACGGCGATATGGGCGTGCTGGTATCTACCGATAGATTCCCCCTTGATTGCATGAGTTTCCCCCCTACCTTGTGATGCAAACTAGTCTAGAGCCCAGGAGCGACGAGTCAAGCTGTTTGTTTTTTTGTTTTGTTTTTCTGGATATGCAGATTACGCAATTAAAAATTACTTAACCACCTCGCGCCCACCGTACGAGTATATACGGCCGCAAGGTGGTTGTCAAATGCCGGGAGCCCGTTATTATACGGCCTCCTCTATTTGGCCACTGGGGGGCGCACGAGCGCCGCCGGCGGCGCGCGCACATGCCCGGCGCTTCACTGCAATGCCGATGCGCGTGCCTGGCGGCCGCGATGTCCACCAGGCACCCGCGATCGGCGGTTACAGAGACAAGGACATGGATCTCTGTGTGTAAACACAGAGATCCATGCCCTGTCAGGGAGAGGAGACCGATGCTGTGTCCCTTGTACATAGGGACACAGATCGGTCTCCTCCCCAGTCAGTCTCCTCCCCCCACAGTAAAAATCACTAATAGGGAACACATTTAACCCCTTCCTCGCCCCCTAGTGTTAACCCCTTCCCTGCCAGTCACATTTATACAGTAATCAGTGCATATTTATAGCACTGTTCACTGTATAAATGTGAATGGTCCCAAATTAGTGTCAAAAGTGTCCGATGTGTCCGCCATAATGTCGCAGTCACAAAAAAAATCACTGATCGCCGCCATTACTAATAAAAAAAAAAAAATTATAAAAATGCCATAAAACTACCCCCTATTTTGTAAACGCTATAACTTTTGCGCAAACCAATCAATAAACGCTGATTGCGATTTTTTTTTACCAAAAATATGTAGAAGAATACGTATCGGCCTAAACTGAGGAAAAAAATATAAAAAAAAAAAATGGGATATTTATTATAGCAAAGTGTAAGAAATATTGCTTTTTTTTCAAAATTGTCGCTCTATTTTTGTTTATAGCGCAAAAAATAAAAACCGCCGATGTGATCAAATACCACCAAAAGAAAGCTCTATTTGTGCGAAAAAAAGGATGTCAATTTTGTTTGGGAGCCACGTCGCACGACCGCGCAATTGTCATTCAAAGCGTGACAGTGCTGAAAGCTGAAATTTCGCCTGGGCAGGAAGGGGGTATATGTGCCCAGTAAGGAAGTGGTTAATATGCTAATAGTTTGTTTGACTGAGGTTCTCCTATTGTAATTACTTCAGCATTATATTCTCACCTTCTGCAGAGGTGTACCACAGCCTCTTTTGTTAATAGGATATACCTCATATTTGATATTTGCTTTTGTGCTACCCAGAGAAGTTTGTTTTCTATTATTATTTTTGTTTCTTCTTTTTACTTTCTTTATCTGTGTCCTATATTTTACTATTATCAAAACGTAATAAAAATTGTCAAGGCCTGTGTGGTTCTGCACTCCCGTGAATGTCTCACCGTGTCCTTCTGTGGTACTCCATCCGATCCCCTTCTGCAAGCTCAGGAGAATTTTTTGCTGATGTTCTCACTGGTCCCGGCTACTGATGTCTATTTGGGTATGTATTTAATGATATTAAATATCACGAATACCTCAACACTTACATTCAACATCATATGTGCACTGGCAATGCACCTTATAGGTGTTCTTGCAAAGTGCCTTTGGTTTATTGGTTGTTTCTTGTATTGTATTTTATTGACATACATATATGTTTCATTATAGAATCTAAGTGCGCAAAGCTTATTCCCTCTGAAGAAGACCGCTATTCAAGGTCGAAACGCGTAGGGGCTATTGCGTCCTTCTTGCCTACAATTTCCTATGTGGTACCATACCATAATGGATTGTTTTAGTGTCATGTGTCAGTTTTATTAATATGCAATTTGGAGCTCATGTCCTGATTCTTATTAATCATGTTAATTTTCTATATATAAATAAAACCTTCATATTTTTATAAACAAATTTAATTTTTTTACTCATTGCTGCAACTCAAAACCCCCAGGGGTACCTTCATTTTCCTCACCTGGGTACCATTAACCTGCCTCATTAGTCCAGCCTACAGCCAGCCCCTTTTCACTATTTAAGCAGCTTAGCTAATTTCCTCCTTGCCCTTTCGTGGTCTATGATCTCTATGTGCTTCCTTTCTGTGCTTCTGTGTGAGACTTGGCCTGGCTGACTTACCTTACGATTCATGTAACTCATTTTTACACCTGACTACGCTGACTTCTGGTTTCCTGGCTCATCTGATTACCCGCTCTGGCATCCAAACCCCATCTTATGTTTTTTGACTACGCTTTTGAATTGTGTTATTTTTGCCATTTCATTAAAGATGTCTCAGTCTGGGTTATGATTCCTAACAGGGGGTGTTTTTCAGCAGCAGGGACCGAAAGACTGGTCAGGGTTGAGGGAAACCTGAATGAAGCAAAGTACAGAGATATCTTCAATGAAAACCTATTTCACAGTGCTCAGGGCCTCAGACTGGGCCGAAGGTTTACCTTCTAACATCTCAAGGATCCTAAGCACACAGACAAGACACCACAGAACTGGTTTAGGGGCAACTCTGTGAATGTCCTAGAGTGGCCCAGACCAAACCCTGACTTGAACCCTATTGAACATCCCTGGGCTTGAGAGGATTTACAATGAAGAATGTCAAAAAATCCCCCAATCCAGGTGTGCAAAGCTTGTTACGTCGTACCCAAAAAGACTTGAGGCTGTAATTGCTGCCAAAGTTGCCTCAACAAAGCACTGAGTAAGGCTCCAAATACTTAAAGCATTTGTTACCCAGCACTTCATATTCCTTATATGTGCTTGCTGCACCATGTACTTGTAGCGCCCCTTTACTTTTCAGGGAAGCTATGCGCCTAAATTTAGGGGTTGGTCTGAGCTGGTAGCCAGGCTCAGACCACTTTGATTGTTAGGCATTTGCTTCTGCCTATGTGATGCTGCCTGGTGTAGGGTTCCCTGTGGCCTTTGGGTGGCGCTGCCATACAGGTCAGGGTTGAACCATGGGTGACATTACTATACCTTAGGGTGTCCTCTCTCGGCAGCAGTACAGTGGGCGTGGTCGACCTGCTGTGTATGTCGGGAGAGGGTACATAAGGGGCAGACGCCATTTTTGAGGGGGAGTGGAGGAGGAGAGTGAGCCACGTACCCCACCTTCGGTGGCCCTCATGGCCAGGGGTGCGTGTGTGTGTGTGGTCAGGCCCAGGCACCTTTAGCCTGGGACTGCAACTCTACAAATAGGCCCAGCACCTTTAGCTAGAGCTTACCTCCGAAAGAAGAATCCTAGGGTGCCCGGGAGGGGGTGACCCGTTCTAGACTGGAGGGAACCAGGGATATCGGTGAAAGGAGTCGCCGCCTCTGGAGGAGGCCTGGTTACCTGCTAGAGGGATTTAAAGATCCGCCACAGGCCTTGTGACGTGCTGCAGTTGCACCTTGTTCTACTGTTGCAAGCGCCGGGAAGTTCGGGACTTGGAACTGTTCCTGATCGTATCCCAAGGAAACTTAAGTAAATATTCAAGTATCACTCCGGCTGCTAGGACTGTGAGAGAGGACTATCCGGGTGAGCTAAACCCGCTCGGGATCGAGTGGTGATATTTCTATTAGTTTGTGCCTGGACCTAATTCTCCAAGTTTGCTATTCTTTCTCTCATCAATCTCTTTCTGTCTACTAAGCAGTAATAGAAAATAAACTCATCGTTAGAGTTAAAGTGGTGTGGACATTGGCCTTCTTGGGAAGAAATAGAGACTTGTCCCTATACTCCGGGGATGAGAACCAGTGGAAAGAGGTAACTCGCGGCAGAACCCAAAATGGTGAACATGAACACCACCTGACCTCTAATACAGAGGACACGGGCTTGTTGCATGGTGTGCCTTACTCTGCAAGTGGAGCCAAGCGGAGAAAAAGGGTCTGTGTGCTACATACTTGTTTGAGAAAGTATCCTGTTCTCTTTGTATTGCTTCCTTTGTGTGAAATCCCTGGTGTTCTTGATAGTCCCCTTGCTTTCCTTTTAAAAACTGAACACAATAAGCAGTTGAGCACAGTGTGGTCAGTTCTCTAGCTATGCTCCAGCGGCCCCCGCTGCACAGCCATTCACTAGGAAGCTCAGTGTGCTGCTGATTCTCCTCCCCCAGCTCTTATGCAGCTGAAAACAGAGGGAATGTGATCACTTATAAAAAAGGGAAAAAAGGTATTTATATATCTTTTATATCTATACAAAAATGTTTTGCATCTCATTTCTAATTTAAACTGAATTTACATTTTTTTTAATGCATTCATAGACATTTTAAAAATTCTGCTTTCACTTTGTCATTATGGGGTACTGAGTGTAGATTAATGAAAAAAAATAATGGAATTTGAACAACTGTAGTATCAGGCTGCAACATAACAAAATTGAAAAAAGTGAAGGGGGTCTGAATACTTTTAAATGCAGTGTATATATTTATGAAAAAGTTCCCCTCCTTCTAGAGCTGGGCCCAAAAAAAAATCTGCGATTTAAAAAAAAAAACTTGATTCACGATTCGAATCGAGTTTTTTTTTTTCCTGATGGACACCGCGCCGGTCCTAAGGAGCTGCGGGCAGGAGTTTTTAGGCAAGGCCGCAGTATCAGCCTAGTCTGCCGCGATCCTGGGAAAAGGCCGCAGACTAGGCCGAAGCCGCGGCCTCGCCTAAAAACTCCTGCCCGCAGCCCCTTTGGACCGGCGCCCGCAGCTCGCCGCGATGCTGGGAAAAGGCCGCGGCTTCGGCCTAGTCCACGGAGTGCTGGTCCTATGGAAAAAAAGAAACAAAAAAATCGATTTGGTCAAAATTAGAATCGATTTGCCCTTGCAACTCGATTCAAGATTCAAATCGATTTTTTCCCCAGCCCTACCTCCTTCCCCATCAATTTAACCTTCCCAGTAGCGACGACGTTTCGGAGCATGCGCTCTGAGTTACCAGGCGCGCTCCTTTTTCAAGCTCCAGATTTCCTGTCAGACGAGAGGAGGGAGACAGACAGTGACAGGGGAACCATCACAGCCTGTACCTATCGCGGACGGACGTCACACTATGGGCCAGATAAAGGACTTATGCCAGATATACAGAAACTAGATGTAAGTGGATTTATGTGCCTGTTGTTAATTAAAGATTACACTGTTTCTAACCTGGAGGCGCCTTCTCTCTCTTTTTTCCTTGACAATTAAAACCTGGAAGCTGATTGGCTACTATGCACAGCTGCACCAGATTCTGTATGCACCAGTTTTAGTAAATCTTCCCCTGTGCGTCCAGCTCATTGTGTTTGCCAGTGCTGTGGAATAGAGGGATTGGGTAACACTGTGCTTGAGTTGGAGCAATGTGAAAAGGAGAGCAGTGCCTAGTGTTCTTTGAATATACTACATTTGGCTTATGTGACCTGCCTACATACATATCTAGTGAGGGTTTTATATGTAGATATTTTTAACAGTGAGATGGATCATAAAGGGAAAAGATCAGCATAGGATTTGCACTACTATCATTTTTGGACTATGTTGGACTTTGATTATATACATTGACATTGTATTTATTGCCTAATGAAAAGATTTATGGGTGCAATATTTGGAGGTTTTTAGAGTTGGTATATAGGGGGTTTGGAATGAGCAGGATTGAAAGAAAGAGATCACAGCAATTTTTATCCCTGTTTGTGTTAAACTTGACTGAATCAGAGCACATGTTCGGAGACCCAGAAGAAGGTGCCCTGGGTAAGAGACTAACATCATACAAGTTAATCTGTTGTCTGCTGGGAACTGTTTTGCTTTCTTCAAGGGCCCCAACATTGCCAACCAACTTATTTTTTCATCATTCATTAGCCAGTGTCACAAACAGGGGTGAATGAGACTCGGCTGATCTCAGATCGGAGTAAGGGGTCGTTCGCGACCCCTTACCACGTGATCAGCTGTCAGCCAATGACAGCTGATCATGTGATGTAAACAGAGACGATAATCGGCTGTTTTTTCTCCTCACGCTGATAGTGTGAGGAAAAAAAAAAGACAATCACCGGCGGCTGTCATCGGGACATCGGTCACGATGAAGGAGACCGGGACCGATGCTCATCTGTGCCACCTGTGCCTCCTGCCAGTGCAATACAGTGCTGCCTACCAGTGACCACCAGCGCCACCTATCAGTGCCCACAGTGCTACCCATCAGTGCCACCCATCAGTGTAACCTATCAGTGCCACCCATCAGTGTCCACTGTCAGTGCTCATCAGTGTCACCTACCAGTGCCCATCAGTGCCAACAGTGCCCCCCATCAGTGCCACCCATCAGTGTAACCTATCAGTGCCACCCATCAGTGCCCCCCATCAGTGGCCATCAGTGCCGCCTTATCTGTGCCCATCAGTTCCACCTTATCTGTGCCCATCAGTGCCGCCTTATCTGTCCCCATCAGTGCCGCCTTATCTGTGCCTATCAGTGCTGCCTTATCTGTGCCTATCAGTGACCACCAGTGCAGCCTATCAGTGCCCACCAGTGCCGCCTCATCAGCGCATATCAATGAAGGAGAAAAATTACCTGTTTGCAAAATTTTATAACAAACTATGAAACATGATTTTTATTTTTATTTTAATTCCATGGTTTTTTGTTTGTTTAGCAAAAAATAAAAACCACAGCGGTGATTAAATACCACACAAAAAAAGCTCTATTTGTGTGAAAAAAAAGGATAAAAATTTCATTTGGGTATAGCGTTGTATGACCGCGCAATTGTCATTCAAAGTGCGTCAGCGCTGAAAGCTGAAAATTGGTCTGGGCAGGAGGGGGGTTTAAGTGCCCAGTAAGGAAGTGGTTAAAGGTCGAGCAATTTGCCTTCTCACCAGCGACCAAATCGATCCGAGGTCTTCTGGACAGGAACACATGTAGCTGCACTTGGGCAGCGGATATGCTGTCTCAGGTCTTCCGAATTGAAACTTGCCCCACGCACCCACACCGACGGGCAGGCGATCCAAGTGACAGGGTGTCCGACAGCGAATAACAGAGCTAGGCCCCTTAGGCCTCGGGGTGGAAGTAAGGCTCTGTGTGGTAGGCTGCGACTTCTCTCTGTTACACAGAGAGATCCATCTGACGTCAGGCCCAGGAGGAAGAGAGAGTTCTGCTCGGGCTTCTCGCTCTTTTTATGATCACTCCCAGCAACCTTCATATCACTGCGAAGATCTCTGGGATGTGTAGTCCATATCGCTACAGTTACATAGTCAGGTTGAAAAAGACCACCTAGTTCAACAAATAATAAAAAAATTAAATCATGCAATTTCATATACACAATTCTGTATCCACAGTTGATCAGAGGAAGGTGAAAAACCCCAGCACGACATAATCCAATTTGCTACAGCATGATTCTTCATGATCCCCCGAGAGGCAATCGGAGTTTCCCAGGATCAACTTTACCTATAAATGTTAGTACCCACTTATATTATGTATATTTAGGAAAGAATCCAGGCAGGGCTGGTGCAAGGATTTTTTACACCCTAGGCGAAACCTAATTTTGCCGCTCCCCCGACTCCGCCCTTGACTCCACCCCTTCGCCCTGCCAATGTGACCTACCTGACCCCTACACTGGCCTACCTACACTGACCTACCCGACCCCTACACTGACCTACCTACACTCAACTACCTGACCATTATACTGACCTACCTACACTCACCTACCTGACCCCTACACTAACCTACCTACACTCACCTACCTGACCATCACACTGACCTACCTACACTGACCTACCTACACTCACCTACCTGACCATTACACTGACCTACCTACACTGACCTACCTGACGCCTACACTTACCTACCTGACCCCTACACTGACCTACCCTGCCACTACACTGACCTACCTGGCCACTACACTAGCCTATCTGACCACTACACTGACCTACCTGACCCCTACACTAACCTACCTGACCATTACACTGACCTACCTGATTCCTAATACAGTGTCAGTGTTCTTCACTCACTGGGGCTGTACATGCATCCGATGACCTTGCCAGTGCCAGGAACAAACCCAGCCTCTGTGCCTCCAGGCTCCAGCTGTCACCAGCCCCGGAGTGCCCACTACTCCAATCTGATTAGGCTATAGCACACGCTGCCGCTGTACAGGACAGGCCGGGAGGGAGAGCGGCCTCTACGAATGCGGGTGACATGGTGGGGGCAGGTTCAGGGGGTCACATGACTCGGTATAGGAATCATATATGGGCAGAGGCAGAGACCCAGAGAGGGAGAGACAGACAGGTCACTGATCATAGAGGCGGCGGCGTGTAGGGGATGTGTGCTTCCGTTCCTTCAGGAAACAGTCCTACAGTGCTGCGCTGCACCTCTGACACTACTTACTTATGGACGGGGTGGCTGACGCCTGAGTTAGTTAGAGCCCATTGTCACTTAGCTCAGGGCTTGACAAATTTGCTTGGAATCTAGGAGCCAGCTAAAAAAGTTAGGAGCCAGGAACGCGCCCTGTCCCCCTGAGCTCGCGCGCAGAAGCGAACGCATACGTGAGTAGCGCCCGCATATGAAAGCGGTGTTCAAACCACACGTGAGGTATTGCCGCGATTGGTAGAGCGAGAGCAATAATTCTAGCCCTAGACCTCCTCTGTAACTCAAAACATGCAACCCGTAGAATTTTTTAAACGTCGCCTATGGAGATTTTAAAGGGTAAAAGTTAGTCGCCATTCCACGAGCGGACGCAATTTTGAAGCGTGACATGTTGGGTATCACTTTACTCGGCGTAACATTATCTTTCACAATATAAAAATAAATTGGGCTAGCTTTACTGTTGTCTTATTTTTTTATTAAAAAAATAAAGTGTATTTTTTCCCAAAAAAGTGCGCTTGTAAGACCGCTGCGCAAATACGGTGTGACAGAAAGTATTGCAACGACCGCCATTTTATTCTCTAGGGTGTTAGAATAAAAAATATATATAATGTTTGGGGGTTCTAATTAGAGGGAAAGAGATGGCATGAAAAACAGACAGGGAAACTCCATTAGCATTGCTGGTTGTCATACCAACTGCCACCACAAGATGGCGCTAGTTCACAGAAGGAAGCATAGGCCTGCAGAAGGCCGCAAAGCCGCGGCCTCAATTACCAGCCAGCGCAGCCCGACGCGATCCCCCGGCGCGGGGGGGGGGGCACGGAGACACAGGATACCCCAGCTGTGCTGCCCCAGGCGCCAGGTCGCTAATTCTAGTCGCAATGGCGACCTGGCGCCCGGGGTTTGTCGAGCCCTGACTGTATGCAGACCCTGAGATCATGAGGGTGGTTTCCTTCACAGTTCCTGTCTGAGCACCCCTGTATGTTGAGACAGGGTCGGCAGGGGCAAAAGAAAGGCACAAGCGCCAGAGTGCTGAAACTGTGGGCTGGAACTTTAGAGCACTAGTATTTGGCTAATAGGAGTACAGCTGGCAGTGAACCTCTGATGTTCCAAGTTCAGTTAAAGACAGAGTCGGGTCCCAAGTTTGGTCCACAGCTAGCTGAAAGGAAAGACACCAAGTCATAGACAGGATCTGAGTCAGGGACAGAAAGGAGGTTGGAAATGGGCAGGCAGAGAGGTACAAATTCATTGGGCAGAAGCGTGTTCCGTAGCCCAGGTCGAAGTCTGTAGCAAAGATACACAGCAAACATAAGCTTAGAAGGGTAATCTGTAAGCAGGTCAGGTCAAAGCCAGGTCAGCAACAGGGTCAGGATCAGAATGAGTATTAGGATCAAATGAGTAAGACTGAAGACCATTCTGCAAGGAGCCTGCGCAGAGTTTAGACTTAAATAGCTCACTTGGCAGGGATGGATGTGCAAGTCTGCGCGTGAGCATACATGTGTAATGATGCACGTGCATGTACACGTGCATTATCCTGACAATGTGCACACTTCTGTGCACGCACATTAGCCTGACCACTGGCACAATGTACTTGACACTCGCCCACAAATGTAAAATAATTTAATAAATACCTTTTTTTCTTCTATGTGTGCAGATATGTTACAGATCCTCTTCACCCTCTTCTTTCTGTTGGTGGAAAGACCTCAAATCCTATAGAAAGCAGCACTATGTCATAATGCGGTGCCTAGGCTCACAGGAAGTAGGTTAAATGGCACTAGGCACCATTTATCCCTGTAGAAGACCAGCACTGGATCCCTAATTTGATGAGTCTGTGGGGGACAGCTCTAAAGAGAAGTTAAGTATAGCAGCCACGGGGCGTGGCCTGGAGCTTGAAGGGAATGGCAGCAGACTAGCTGAGCTCTGCACCTCTGTGGCTCAAAAACCCCTTCCAGCCTTGATAAAATCGGCGATGGGCAGACGAGACAACGTGCCCACTAGCAACCGACAAAACAGGTCAAAATCTACCCCTGGATCCCACAGAAAACCGGAGATATTTGAGACACAAGCTCTGAGGACAAGAGGACGTGCTGCTGCCAAGATGGCGCTGCTGGAGCATGAGGCTGCACACAGTAAGGACTCAATGTCGGCTTCAGAGGACATGGTAAGAGACACAGACCACTCTGACCACCCACTGCGCTTCTCTGAGATGGCAAAATTTGCAGCAGACATTAAAAGTACATTCTCCTCAGCCATCACTGACCTAAGAGCAGATTTTATGGCCCTATCAGACCGCTTGTCCCATACTGAGAGAGCAGAAGCCAAAAGAGACAGCGGTGGAGAAGCTGACATCCACAGTCTCATCCCATGACACGCATTTAATTCTTATTAATAGACATTTAGAAGATTTAGATAACAGAGGACGCAGGGCGAACATTAGAGTGAGAGGAATACCCGAACATATAGAAGCTGCACAAATCAAACCAACACTCCAAGCAGTCTTTAATGACCTGCTTGATCGCCCTAAGGACACTGACATTGAATTTGTCCTGGCGCACAGGGCCCTTGCACCCCGTCCCTCAGATGCCGCTCCACCAAGGGATATAGTTTGCTGTTTACAAAATGTCCCACTAAAGGAGGAGATATTAAACAAGGCCAGGCGCAATGAAAGGATCCTTTTTGAAGCACATGCTGTGACCCTGTTCCAGGATCTATCTCACATAACACTGCAGAACAGACGAGCCATGCGGCCTATGATCACTGCATTGAAAGATAAAGGCATACCATATCGTTGGCGTTTACCTTTTGCCATGAATGCCACATACATGGGAAAACAATACTACTTAAGAATGCCTGAAGACATCCCAGTTTTTTGTGAACATCTACAGCTTCCTCTGATTGATTTGCCAAACTGGTACAAGGAATTCCGCATTTCACCACACGAAACATCCCCACCAACTACTCCCCAAGCATCACCTTCTAGGCCTTCATCATCCAAAAAAGCCAAGCCCGACAAATACCCAGGATCCAGCACAAGCAGATAAGCCTACACCTCCAAAGGCATGAGAATACAGGAAAATGCCTAACTTCCTTACCTTATACTCTGTTTATCTCACTTATCTGGACCATGAGATTTGGCTAGTTTCTGCAACCACCACATTGTCTGACCTGACATGCACAGACAGTTTATTGCATCACAAGACTGGCCACAACAAACATGAGAGCCTGTACTGACCTTTCATGGCAGCAATAACCATCCAACTTCACCATAATATAATCTTATTTCTTGAATACAGGAAGTGTCTTAGCAGAAAACTCCATAAATGCTTTGACTCCATATAAAATTTCTTGTTCAGGAGTGACATCTACTGGAGGAAACTGGGATGGCATTATTTAAGCCTTTTACAGGCAAAGAAACCTTACGGCATATTCAATCACAAAATATATGGCAAGGTTTGAAATATGCTATCGTGAAAGGTTTTGGCTGAACATAACTGCCTTTTTTCTTTTTCTTTTATTGGTTTGATTACAAGACATGATTATGAAGAGAGAATGATGGAAAAGATTTTTTCTTGTTTTTTCTTCTCTCTTTTTTCTCTCAATTTCCTTCAGCAACTAGAACAAACTGTCATCTTAAAGCAGTGTTTCTCAACTCCAGTCCTCAAGGCGCACCAACAGGTCATGTTTTTGGGATTTCCATTGATTTGCACAGGTGATTTGAGCAGTTTCACTGCCTTAGTAATCACCATAGCTGTTTCATCTGCAGGAAATCCCAAAAACATGACCTGTTGGTGCGCCTTGAGGACTGGAGTTGAGAAACACTGTCTTAAAGTATAACATTGCTTCTGCTTAAGATTTTTGATACAAGGGTGACACCTCATGGTGAAAAGTTGAAATGGCATTAGAGAAGGGAAAACATTCTCTCTTCACAGGTCATAGAGTCTTAAAACAGCAAAGTTGGATGTATATTGACTCGAGTTTCCAGTTATGTATGCCCACTGCTCAGCGTTCTCTGTTTATTTTCATTAATTTAAAATATATGCCAGTTTGAATACAATGCATGAGCTCCTAATGAAAGAGATAGATTTATGGGAAAGGGCAACTGCATGTCTAGCATTTACTAAGAAACTCAAACTGTGCACACAAAATTCTCAGGTGGAGAAGTGGATTCTATATGGTCCAGATCAGTTATGAGCCGGTCGGGAAGATGCTCCCCCGCCTGACTTGTAACCCCCACTAGACTGTCAACAATTATGATGGATCTAGGAGCGAGATGATAGATATCTTCTGATGCCAAATATGTCGTTTCTGTAGGTGGGACCTAGTTGGTCCACCCGGAGGGGCGAATATGACGGCATAGCTACTCATAGATGTTACATAACCATTGTTATTACACTCAGTTCAGAGGTATAGACACATGCCCGATTTTACAAGGTTTAACTAAGTTGGAGGGCGCCTGGATGTCCTTAATATAAGTTTAATGGAAAACTGGTGCATGATTGTTGCTATGCACCACTGCTCCACATTGTTTACACTGTTAAAATTTTATACCAAACTCATGTTATCGCCTCAAAGGCTGGAAGGGGTACATGACTCATTTTATTTTTATACGCTTTAAGATGAGTCACGGGAGTTCACACTCACTATTGTACTTACACCAAGTTACTTGATCAGGTTTTAAGGTATAACTACCCCTGATCCCCTACAGTGACTACCTCCCATTGCTCCCACCAGTGGATGTGGGTTGGCATTACCAACACACACCCACTATATTTCTCTCCTTAGGATAACACCTGGAGACGTGTTTACTACTTCTCATTGCAAGTAACACTCATCTGGAGAGTTACTATAACCTTACTTTTTCTTTTTCTTACCTTTACCTTTTACTAAAACTTTCTCCTCCTTTTTCTCACCTTTCTCCCTTCCTTCCTTCCTCTTCCCAATTTTACATATATTTTATTTTATCTTAAACACAGACCTTTAATTTGACAGTAGGATATTCACGGTTGTCTCTTAAGTAAATAGATCATAATCTCTGATCTATCAAAATGTCATATACATCGATAAATAACCATTCTTTTGTGATATCCCACAATGTCAGGGGCTTGAATACACCAGAGAAAAGAGTATCGCTACTTCGTGAACTACATAAAGCTAAGCCTGCGGTGGTATTTCTCCAGGAGACTCACTTCAATACAGGTAACATCCCCAAACTACATGACAAACACTATCCACAAACCTTTCACGCAACTAACCCCACATCCAAATCTAAAGGAGTTTCCATTCTATTACATAAGAATTCAGAGATTGTTGTTTCACAACAATTAACGGATGCAGAAGGGAGATACATCTTCCTCAAAGGTGAATGGGCGGGGATTCCAATTACGTTGGCCAATGTATATTTTCCTAATTCCGCACAAATCACATTTTGCCAACATGTAATTGATGAACTAAAAAGCTTTGCAACAGGTTGCATCGTGTTTGGGGGGGATTTTAAATTAGCTCTGAATCCCTTATAGGACACATCAGATGGAAAAATCTAGTGTACCATATAAAAAACTAAAGAAAAACACTCCTTGCCTCACTCACTTTAATTGACTCATGGCGCTCATGTAACCCAACAGGAAAGGATTTTACATACTTCTCAGCAATACACAACAAATTCACACGCATTGACTACATCTTCCTTACACAAAGAGACTTACCCCTCTTACAATCAGCCAAGATTGGAATAAAGGCTTTCTCGGACCATGCACCCATATCAATGACCTTGCATAAAAAAAACAGAAGGCCTAGAGCCACAAATTGGAGGTTAAACCCATCCCTGCTCACTGATATGGCAGACGCAAACAAAATATCAGAAACAATTAAATATTATTTTAACCACTTAAGCCCCGGACCATTTGGTAGCTAAAGGACCAGAGGTGAATTCAGAATTTTGCACTGCGCTGCTTTAACTGTAAATTGTGCGGACTTGCAATGTTGTAGCCAAACAAAATTTGCGTCCTTTTCTTCCCACAAATAGAGCTTTCTTTTAATGGTATTTGATTGCCTCTGCGATTTTTATTTTTTGCGATATAAATGGAAAAAGACCGAAAATTTTGAAAAAAAATGATATTTTCTACTTTTTGTTATAAGAAAAATCGAATAAACTCAATTTTAGTCATACATTTAGGCCAAAATGTATTCAGCCACATGTCTTTAGTAAAAAAAATGTCAATAAGCGTATATTTATCGGTTTGCGCAAAAGTTATAGCGTTTACAAACTAGGGTACATTTTCTGGAATTTACACAGCTTTTAATTTATGACTGCCTATCTCATTTCTTGAGGTGCTAAAATGACAGGGCAGTACAAAACCCCCCCAAATGACCCCATTTTAGAAAGTAGACACCCCAAGGAAATTGCTGAGAGGCATGTTGAGCCCATTGAATTTTTTTTTTTTTTTTGTCCCAAGTGATTGAATAATGACAAAAAAAAAAAAATTACAAAAAGTTGTCACTAAATGATATATTGCTCACACATGCCATGGTTATATGTGGAATTGCACCCCAAAATACATTCTGCTGCTTCTCCTGAGTACGGGGATACCACATGTGTGGGACTTTTTGGGAGCCTAGCCACGTACGGGACCCCGGAAACCAAGCACCGCCTTCAGGATTTCTAAGGGTGCAAATTTTTGATTTCACTCCTCACTACCTATCACAGTTTTGAAGGCCATAAAATGCCAAAATAGCACAAACCCCCCCCCCCCAAATGACCCCATTTTAGAAAGTAGACACCCCAAGGAAATTGCTGAGAGGCCTGTTGAGCCCATTGAATATTTTTTTTTTGTCACAAGTGATTGAATAATGACAAAAAAAAAAAAAAAAAAAATTACAAAAAGTTGTCACTAAATGATATATTGCTCACACATGCCATGGTTATATGTGGAATTGCACCCCAAAATACATTCTGCTGCTTCTCCTGAGTACGGGGATACCACATGTGTGGGACTTTTTAGGAGCCTAGCCACGTACGGGACCCGGGAAACCAAGCACCGCCTCCAGGATTTCTGAGGGCGCAAATTTTTGATTTCACTCCTCACTACCTATCACAGTTTTGAAGGCTATAAAATGCCAAAATAGCACAAAACCCCCACAAATGACCCCATTTTGGAAAGTAGACACCCCAAGCTGTTTGCTGAGAGGCATGGTGAGTATTTTACAGCTCTCATTTGTTTTTGAAAATGAAGAAAGAACATTTTTTTTTTTTTTAAATTTTCAAAACTTTGTGACAAAAAGCGAGATCTGCAAAATACTCACAATACCTCTCAGCAAATAGCTTGGGGTGTCTACTTTCCAAAATGGGGTCATTTGGGGGGGTTTTGTGCCATCTGGGCATTCCATGGCCTCCGAAACTGTGATAGGCAGTGAGAAGTGAAATCAAAAATTTACACCCTTAGAAAGCCTGAAGGCGGTGCTTGGTTTTTGGGGTCCCGTACGCGGCTAGGCTCCCAAAAAGTCTCACACATGTGGTATCCCCGTACTCAGGAGAAGCAACAGAATGTATTTTGGGGTGTAATTCCACATATGCCCATGGCATGTTTGAGCAATATATCATTTATATCAGTGACAACTTTGTGCAAAAAAAAAAAAAAAAATTGTATTTTTTCCGCAACTTGTGTCAACATATAAAATATTCCATGGACTCGACATGCCTCTCAGTATATAGCTTGGGGTGTCTACTTTCCAAAATGGGGTCATTTGGGGGGGTTTTGAACTGTTCTGGCATTTTATACACAACATTAGGAAGCTTACATCCACTCTTCTAACCACTTGAAGACAAAGCCCTTTTTGACACTTTTTGTTTACATGAAAACATTTTTTTTTTTGCAAGAAAATTATGTTGAACCCCCAAACATTATATATATTTTTAAAGCAAAGGCCCTACAGAATAAAATGGTGGGTGTTGCATTTTTTTTTTCTACACAGTATTTGCGCAGCGATTTTTCAAACGCATTTTTTTGGGAAAAAATACACTTTTTTTCATTTTAATGCACTAAAACACACTATATTGCCCAAATGTTTGATGAAATAAAAAAGATGATCTTAGGCCGAGTACATAGATACCAAACACGACATGCTTTAAAATTTCGCACAAACGCGCATTGGCGACAAACTACATACATTTTTAAAAGCCTTTAAAAGCATTTACAGGTTACCACGTTAGATTTACAGAGGAGGTCTACTGCTAAAATTACTGCCCTTGATCTGACCTTCGCGGTGATACCTCACATGCATGGTGCAATTGCTGTTTACATATGACGCCAGACCGACGCTTGCGTTCGCCATTGGGCAAGAGCAGGGCAGGACAGGGGTGCTTTTTTTTTTTTTTTTTTTTTTATTATTAAGTTTGCTTTTTTATTTTATTTTTAAACTGTTGCTTCCATATTTATTTATTTTTATCACTTTTATTGTTATCTCAGGGAATGTAAATATCCCCTATGATAGCAATAGGTATTGACAGGTACTCTTTTTTGAAAAAACTGGGGTCTATTGGACCCTAGATCTTTCCTCTGCCCTCAAAGCATCTGACCACACCAAGATCGGTGTGATAAAATGCTTTCCCAATTTCCCAATGGCGCTTTTTATATCCGGGGGGGGGACATTCCCTCCCACTGCTTGTAAAAGCAGTCCAGAGGCTAATTAGCCACTAGGATTGCTTTTACATGAAAGCCGGCCGCTGGCTGAAAAGAATGATACCAAGATGATACCTAAACCCGCAGGCATCATTCTGGTATAAACATTCAAAGTCCAGCAACATACCAGTACGTTGCTGGTCCTTGTTGGACATGTATTGTAATCTTTTTTTTCATGCAGCCTGTTGGCTGAACAAAAAAAAAAGATTGATCGGTGGGTATGCCCACCATTAGAATACCGCCCTTCATCCACCCACTTCTAATGATGGGCATACATGCACCATTTATATATGCCGAAGCATGGGGGCATCTTCTCGCAAAAGTTATGCCGCACACACATGGTCAGACTTTTCCACGGGCAAGCCTCCGTCGGAATTTCGACCGTATATACGCGGCATTAGGAGCAAAATCGCTGCTGCCCCAATGCTTCGGCATATATGCTTTTTTTTTTTAACTGTGGTGGTGAAATTACCTCCTACAGCACTGGAGTCGCAGGGATCAGGCCTGTCTCTGCGAACGCTGCAGTTATGTGTGTTCTGTTTTGCAAGTGACAGTGATCGATCGATACTGCACTTGGGTGGCCTGGGCTGGACGGAGGGGCAAAACGCAGGTGCTAGCAGGTATCTGGGCTGATCCCACTAACAGTGCGTTTTTGGGAACCCTAAACTGCTGGGGACGCTAGTATAGATCTGATCAGATCAGATATTGATCTGTTCAGATACTATACCACTAAGGGAGGTGTATGCTTCACGCGTGGGTGTTAGCGTTACTGGCACTAACCTGACGCTGCCTGGGGTGTGACGCAGACCCTCTCTGACGCTAAAACCTAACTGATATCACCCGCCGGGCGATCAGGGGGTTAAACCTTTATTGGGTTATATACGGCGGGTGCCCTGACACTATAAAAAGCAAACTAACTAACCAGCGTCACCCGTAACACTTATATGATGATCACTGGTGAAAGGGTTAACTAGGGGCAATTAGGGGGTTAAAACCTTTATTAGGTAATATATGGGGGTACCTGACGCTATATAAAAACCTGACGGCGAACCTAAAAAAAAAATTACTGGCTACCTATCGGCATCACCGACACTAAGACAACGATCATAAAAACGATTGCTTAGCGACAGTGGTGATAGGGGGTGAAAGGGTTACCTGGGGGGCGATCAGGGGGTTAAACCTTTATTAGATAATATATGGGGGTACCTGACGCTATAAAAACCTGCGGCGAACCTAAAAAAAATTACTGGCTACCGATCAGCATCACCGACGCTAAGACATCGATCAGAAAAATGATCGCATAGTGACGGCGGTGCTAGGGGGTGAAAGGGTTACCTGGGGGGTGATCAAGGGGGTTACACCTTTATTAGGTAATATATGGGGGTACCCGACGCTATAAAAACCTGCGGCAAACCTAAAAAAAATTACTGGCTACCGATCAGCATCGCCGACGCTAAGACATCGATCAGAAAAATTATCGCTTAGTGACAGTGGTGATAGGGGGTGAAAGGGTTACCTGGGGGGGCGATCAAGGGGTTAAACCTTTATTAGATCATTTATGGGGGTACCCGACGCTATAAAAACCTGCGGCAAACCTAAAAAAAATTACTGGCTACCGATCAGCATCACCGACGCTAAGACATCGATCAGAAAAATGATCGCATAGCCACGGCGGTGCTAGGGTTTTGAAAGGGTTACCTGGGGGGTGATCAAGGGGGTTAAACCTTTATTAGGTAATATATGGGGGTACCCGACGCTATAAAAACCTGCGGCGAACCTAAAAAAAATTACTGGCTACCGATCAGCATCGCCGACGCTAAGACATCGATCAGAAAAATTATAACTTAGTGACAGTGGTGATAGGGGGTGAAAGGGTTACCTGGGGGGCGATCAAGGGGGTTAAACCTTCATTAGGTAATATATGGGGGTACCCGTGGCTATAAAAACCTGCGGCGAACCTAAAAAAAATTACTGGCTACCGATCAGCATCACCGACGCTAAGACATCGATCAGAAAAATGATTGCTTAGTGACAGTGGTGATAGGGGGTGAAAGGGTTATCTGGGGGGTGATCAGGGGGTTAAACCTTTATTAGGGGGGGTTAGGGGGCTACACTGGACCTAAAACTAAATGTAGTGACACTTTTACAGTCACAAATGTCACTGATTGCAGTGATCACTAAATAAATCTGGGGGTGTCTGGGGGGGCCTGGGGGGCGATTTATGTGCCTATGTGTCCTGGTGTCAGTGTAGTGTTGTGTGTACTAACCTGGCATCTTCTCCTGTACGGCGCTCGGTATATGTGAGCGCCCCAGGAGAGATGACATCACTTCCTCCTTCCTGGCAGGCAAGGGAAGCTCTCTCATTCGCCGGGAGCGATCGAGAGGGGGTGGCCGGAATCGAACGGCCGTCCCCTCATGCCGGATCGCTCCCGAAGGTAAAACGATCGCTCACTGTAAAGAAGGGGGGTCCGATCGGACCCCCCAACTATACAAAGGCAATCACGTACATATACGTGATTCTGCCTGTCGGTGCCATTCTGCTGACGTATATTTACAGTGGGCGGTCGTTAAGTGGTTAAAGAAAACAAGTCGGAAGACATATTACCTATGAACATATGGGAAGCTCACAAATGCGTGGTCCGAGGGGAATTTATCAGGTTGGGGGCTGCAAAAAAGAGAGAAGCTGAAAAAGAACTCTTGGTTTTAACGCAGGCCATAAGTGATATGGAAGCCAAACATAAACAATCTTTAACAATTGAAACAGCCACAGCTTTACTTGAATTACGGAAAAAACTACAGTCTATTCTGAACCTCAAGGCTCAAAAGATCCTCTTTTCAAGAAGGGGTTTTTTTCTATGAACATGGGGATAAATCAGGTAAATTTTTAGCAAAAGCATTAAAAGAAACATTGTTATCCACAAATATTCTAGCCATTAAAACTAGACAAGACCGAATAACTAATGATACTCAAAAGACTGCCCGACGATTCCAAGAATATTATACAGATCTGTATAATCTACCACCTACACACAAACCCAAAGACCTTACAGGACCAAGAGCAGAAATAATTCACAAATTCCTCACAGATAGCGGACTCCCAACTCTAAATGACACAGACACACAAACATTAGAGGAACCAATAACAGTACTAGAAATGACCGAAGCTATTAAATCCCTTAAATCAGGGAAAAGCCCAGGACCAGACGGCCTCACGGCACACTTTTACAAGACATTCTCCGATATCCTGACACCTCACCTCCTCAAGACTTTGAACTCACTAAAAAACCCACAAGCCATCTCTGAAGACTTTTTAAGAGCCCATGTAACGGTATTACCTAAACCTAATAAAGACCCAACAGACTGTGCCAATTACAGACCGATATCCCTACTTAACCTTGACTTGAAATTGCACGCAAAAATACTAGCAAACCGACTAAGACCTTTACTGAATCAACTAATAGGACCAGAACAGGTGGGATTCATGCCTGGCAGGGAAGCCAAAGATAATGTGATAAAAGCTATGAACCTCATACATAAAACACACATAGATAAACACGAAGGCATGCTATTATCAACTGATGCGGAGAAGGCCTTCGACCGAGTGTCGTGGGACTTCCTATTTGCCGCATGCTCCCATATAGGTCTAAAAACACATATGCTAACTTGGATAAAGGCCTTATACCACAACCCGACAGCCCAGATCAAAATAAATGGTACACTATCTGACAAAGTAAGAATTCAAAATGGGACTAGACAGGGATGCCCATTATCACCCCTGCTATTCATTCTCACCCTGGAACCACTAATCCGCACTATAAATAAACTACCTGACATTCATGGTTTCAATGTCAATGACAAAATATATAAATGCGCAGCATATGCGGACGATTTACTGTTTTTTATATCCCAATCACATATCACCATGCCCAACTTATGTAACGTATTCTCCCAATATAGCTATATATTAAATTTCAAAATTAATTACAATAAATCCGAAGCTTTGAACTTGACACTACGGGAAACCACACTTAAGCCCCGTACACACGATCGTTTTGACTGATGTAAACCGTCCGATGGATGGTTTTCATCAGACCAACCGATCGTGTATGGTACCCATCGGTCTTTTTTCCATCGGTTGGAAAAAATAGAACTTGTTTTAAAATTTTCCGATGGATAAAAAACCGATGGGAATTTCCGATCGTCTATGGGCAAGTCCATCGGTTAAAATACCCACGCATGCTCAGACTGAATTAGGAGACGGGAGCGCTCGTTCTGGTAAAACTAGCGTTCCTAATGGAGAGAGCACATTCGTCATTCTGCAAGTTATTGCTTCGTTTAATGCAGCGCATGTTTCGTTGCTTTAGAACGGTCTTTAAAATGTCATTTCGTCAGCAGATCTTTCTCATGAGTTCGGAGAAACGTATGCCTTTCTTCTTTCTTGTGATCTTAGGAATAATTAGTTTAATTCTTCAAGGCCGACCTCACAAATTACACCTTTGTTTTGTTTTTTGTCTTAAAATTTGTGGTGCATTTTTTGGTGTGTCAATTTCTTCGAACAACATTTATTTTTTATTTTTTACTCATGGAGGTTGGTGTCCCTTGTTATTAATTACACATTGTATTTATGAAATCTTATTGCTACTTCCAAAAAAAAACACATCAGGCATGTATGTTGGCTGAAATCAAATTTCCCTTTTATTTTGGAAAAAAAACAAACAAAAACCGAAGGGCAACTATTCCGAAATTAGCAGAGAATATAAAGTCATTAGATCCCAAATGCAGACCTGACTATGATCAATAATAAAATCAACAACAGCATGAAATCAGGAGCAGCAGCCAAAGACATACATCATCCCAAGCTGTGGTACTCCATCAACCTTCAATTTCTGGATGAGCAGCTCGAGGCCAGGGAATCACCTCCTGCTCTTCCCTGTAGCCTTCCTTCCACGCCTCTCTGCAGCGTTCTCTCCACGGCCCCGTCCACGCACCCTTGCAGGCTGGGCCACTGTGGGTGGTGATGTGGCAGGAGGAGGAGGAGAAGGAGGAGAGGGATTGGCCTGCTGCGAGATATGGGTGGCCTCAGTCAACAGCCCCCTCGCCCCCATGTGTACGGCCATATATATAAGGTGCTCACAAAGGGCCCGTTGTCCCGCCTCCATTCTGAGCAACTTATCCGCCAGATAGGTGCTAAACCCCTCCGTAGGGTTGAGGGGGGCCCTCATGATAGCAGCAGCCTCCTGAATCATCTTTAGTGACTCCTCCTCCACTTGTGTCATCCGCCGTTGTTTTGGCGGTCTGACGTGGAGGGGAGCCACTTGGGAGATGGTGCTGCCACTAGGCCTGGGGACCTGCTGAGTCCCACTTGGCCCTGCCTCCTCCTGGCTGACACTCACCTCTGCCTCCTCCTGCCTGCCACACTCCTGACCCTCTTCCTCCTGGCTTGCCTCATCCTGTTTTTAAAATAAAATGAAAAATTGGATTATTTGGGGAATCTATCACACACAATTTTGATCTCATTACTGGTTTGTTTTTTTTGGGGTGGGGGGGGATGATATCATTTATGGCTAATCCAAACAGTACCACAAAATATTACTTAGTGGACAATAATTATGATCAAAAATACTATACCTGGCTGAAGATGTGAAGATCTGGCTCTTCTAGCTCGGGAGGCTCCTCCTCCGCCTCTGCAGGGGTGGAGGGAAGGGTGGAAGGAACGCTGGAGGGAAGGGTGGAATGAAGGGTTGAGGGAAGGCTGGAAATAGATTCCCTGGCCTCGAACTGGTCATCCAGAAATTCAAGATGTCTGTAGTACCACAGCTTGGGCTTTACTACATCGTCGGCTGCTGCTCCTGATCTCTTTGACTGGCGCACTTCCTTGTATTTTTTTTTATACGAATTACGCAGGTTGTTGATTTTATTATTGATCATAGTGTAGTCTGCACCTGGGATTCATGGCTTCATATCCTCTGATAATTTGGTAATAGTTGCCCGACGTACATCACTTTTGTGGTACGCAGGGTGTTTCAGTTCCCACAGGTTGCGCTGTTCCTTATATTTTTCGATAAAAATCAGCATCACCTCCGGCTCTCGTAGTTTATGCATCTTTTTGGATCATCAAGTAAAAAAAAATGTAAAAAAAATAAAAGGATCAGAATTGATTCTCCTCAACTTATCACAATATTGCCCTTTACAATCATGAACCATTATAGGCCACTGCAGGCCCGAGCTCCCTTCTTACCTTAGTTCACTTCAATGCTTCACTTCCGGTCGTCCTTACTCCGCGCATCCCTAATAACTTCTTTCCCCTTTTTATACCCTGCGCATGCGTGTAACTCCGCCCTCGTCGCCCGCCCATGACGGACTTTTTCAGCATTTCCCCGCCCCTTAACGATCAGCGCACAGTGTGAGACGGCGACATGTCGCAGACACAGGTGGCTTCTTTATTAGAAATTACCGACGAGGAAAGCCCGGAGGCGGAAACGTCCTGATCCAGTAAAAAAAGATACAAGGCGACTAATATGTCTTTTTCTGAGATGGCGGAGATGGTGGACATTCTGCGGAGGAAGGATTACGACGGCAAGCATGGCCCATACGACACCCCTAATCTCCGGAAGTCACAAATTATGGACAAAGTTGCGAAGACTCTCTATAAAAAATATGGGGTCAGGAGATCCAAGGAACAACTCCGTAAAAGGTGGTCAGACCTGAAGCTCAGGGAGCCGGAGCAGTATAGGAAGCTTATAAAAAGCATTGAAAAAAGTAAGTTTATTTTACTGTGTTCTTTCACATTGTAATATGTATTCTTCCATGTTTTGCAACATGTGCTTGGCTTGACTGGTTTCACATTTTAAAATGTCAACTTTTATGTTAAGTGGAGAGTCCACTTATTTGCTAAATGTGTTGCAAAAATAATTGCTGCTCTTCCCCCAAACATGTTTGGCACATAGCCACGTACATGTGGGCATGCCTCATTTTACTTCAACAATGTTTATCTACACATTGTTGGCTAGATGATGTGTTGTAACGAAATTTAGAATGTGAATGAAAGGATAAACTGTATTCTGGGTAAAGGAGATGACACTCCAGCAGTTGTGTACTCTTTTTTGTTCTTCAGCAAGATACTATACTCTGGGCCACATGACCCAATTTCTTAACGGTGTCACACACAGGTGCTCCAGTAGATACCTTGGTGGTTATCCAAGTGTATTTGAGAGTGTCCTCCAAAATAACATGTTGCTTTGTTGAGTTTGCAAGATCTCATATGTTCATCTTGAAACTCAGGGCCAAATATCATTTGGACCCCACTTTAAAACATTGAGAATCCATTTTCAGGCCTAAAAAGTTTGTGTGCTAAAGGTTCCTTTTTTTTTGCTATTTCCATAGGGGAGAGGAGAGTGGGAGGACACCATGCTCATGAGACGAGGAACCAAACACCACAGAAACTCCCCGAAGATCACAAAGCAGACCAAGTTCAGCAGGTTCAGGAAGCGGAGGGGGAGAAAGTGGAGGTGGAGGAAGGGGAGGTGGAGGAAGGAGAGGTGGAGCTTATCAGCACAACAGGTCAGTGTCTATCACCACAACTTCAAGGTAAATACAGATGTAGGCCTGCATAGTTTTAAAATATTTTTTTCTTTTTAGGGACTGAACGTGGGGGTGTGTCAGGAAGTCCAAATCCTCCATTCTCGAGGGCCAGCGCCAAAATAATCATTCAGGAAATCATGGAATGCAGTAGCGAAATGGACATTATGAGAAAGAGAATGATTGTGATTGAGCAAAAATATAAAAACATGATAGATATTTTGGGGAGAATAGTGTGACCCCCCCTTTTTATGTGTTTTGTTATGTGTCGGAATTTTTCTATGGGATTTCCACCAGCCCAAATGTGAGGATGCACACACTGAAGACTCAACATGTGCTATCTGCCGTCACAGGATATCTATGTCCCTGTTTTGGGGGTGCAACCTCTTCCTCCCTCCTCAAGTAGGGGAGAGGAAGGGTTTTCACCCCCAAAGCACGTCCATTGATCCCCCATGATGGCAGATAGCACATGTTTACCCTAGCCATGGGATCATGTTGAAGATACCCATTTGAGCCCCAAAAAGAAAGTGTGTTTCTTCACATTTGGGATGGATCAGGGGTAACATCACCCCATCTTCTGTTGGTATTTTTCACTGTGTTATTTTATTACTTTTTCAGAAAAAAAAAAGTACCAGTTACTTACCGGTAATGGTCTTTCTGGTAAGTCTTCCAGGACGGCACAATGAGAGATGACTAGTCCACCTAACAAGAAACACAATCAATCAAAGAGGTTAAAAACCCCACCCCTCCCTGTGCTCCTCAGTTTGTGAAAAAGTACTCCACACTAGTGCACGAGAGTGAAAACAACATACCACAACAACTCTACATATATATTAATATACTTAACCAGAGCGGTGGGAAGTAGGCCTGCCATCCTGGAAGACTTACCAGAAAGACCATTACCGGTAAGTAACTGGTACTTTTCTCAAGACGTCTTCCAGGACGGCACAATGAGAGAGAAGCAAGTAACTTGCAGGCCTACCTTAGGGTGGGACGACCGCTTGCAGGACCTTCCTACCAAATGAGAGGTCCTGAGGCGACAGCAACTCCACTCTATAATGTTTCAGAAAGGTGTTCTGGCTTGACCATGTCGCAGCTTGGCAGATCTGTTCGACCGAAGCTCCGGCCCTTTCTGCCCAGGAGGTCACCAGAGACCGAGTGGAATGTGCCTTAACCTTCGGGGCTGTTCTAGCAGCTTGGTCATAAGCTAGGGAGATTGCTTGTTTTATCCACCTAGCTATGGTTACTCTAGAACAGGGATATGCAATTAGCGGAACTCCAGCTGTTGCAAAACTACAAGTTCCATCATGCCTCTGCCTCTGGGTGTAATGCTTGTGGCTGTCAGAGTCTTGCTATGCCTCATGGGATTTGTAGTTCTGCAACAGCTGGAGGTCCGCTAATTGCATATCCCTGCTCTAGAAGCCTGTTGGCCCTTTTTCTGACCAGAAAAATTAATAAATAAGTGGCTGGATTTTCTGAAAACGCTAACTCTATCCAAATAAGAAAGCAGACATCGTCTGACATCCAAACAATGAAAGGAAGCCTCCCTTTCATTCTGGGGATTGGAACAAAAAGAAGGGAGTATTATTTCCTGTGTTCTATGAAATTTTGATACTACCTTGGGAAGGTACAGGGGGTCCTGCCTGAGAACAACCCTGTCCTCAAATAAACAAAAAAACGGTTCTATAATTGACAGAGCCTGCATATCACCTACTCTTTTGGCTGTCGTTATCGCCAGCAGAAAGGTAAACTTAACTGTGAGAAGTTTAATAGAAATACTGTCTAAAGGCTCGAACGGAGCCTTAGTTAACTGTTCTAGAACCAAGGAGAAATCCCAGGGTGGAACCCTAGAAATCTGCACTGGAGACATTCTGTCCCTAGCTGACAAGAATCTTTTAATCAACGGGTCCTGGGACAATCTTCTGTCCAGGAAGTAAGATAAGGCTGCTACCTGAACTCTTAGTGTCTTGGTGGCCAGCCCCAGATCAACTCCATCCTGGAGAAATTCCAGAATGACCGAAGTTTCCTGTTGGGAAACCTCTCTCTGAACACCAGCGAGAGAAGACCCCCCACACCTTAGCATAAATCCGCCTGGTGACCTCCTTTCTACTAGAGAGGAGGGTGGTGATCACTCTCTCTGAACAGCCCTTCTACCGCAGGTTCTGCCTTTCAAGCACCAGGCCATCAGTTTGAAGAAGCTGGGCTCTGGGTGGAAGACCGGACCCTGAAGAAGAAGGTCTGACCGAACTGGAAGATGGAGAGGGGGAGCTACAGACCAGTTCTCCAGAGTGGGAAACCAGGCTCTCTTGGGCCACCAGGGGGTGACCAAAATGAGACAGCATTCTGAGAGGTCCAGCTTCTGCAGGATCCTCGGAATCAGACCCAGAGGGGGAAAGGCATAGGCCAGATGAAAACTCCACACCTGGGCCAGCGCATCCACTCCCTCTGAGCCCCATTCCCGGGTCAGGGAAAAGAACCTCTAGTTTTTTGTTTTCCCTGCGGGCGAAGAGGTCTATCTCCGGATTGCCGAACCGTTGGCACACCAGATCGAACACCTCTGGGTTCAACTCCCATTCTCCCTGGAGAATTGGGTGGCGACTTAAATAGTCCGCCTCTATGTTGTGAACCCCTTTTATGTGAACCGCTGTGATAGAGGGAATCCGGAGCTCTGCCCAGCTCAGGATTTCCAGAGACAAAGCCAGAAGGGTACGCGACCTGGTGCCTCCCTGATGGTTCAGGAATGCCACTGTGGTGGCATTGTCGGACAGATTCTGGACCTCTCGGCCCTTGACTCTCTCCTCGAAGGCCCTTAGGGCCTCCCGGACCGCCAATAATTCCCGGAGGTTTGAGGAGGCGCCCCTCTGACCTTGGTTCCAGGAACCCTGAGCTCGGAGCTCGTCTAAGTGAGTCCCCCAACCCCAGGCGCTTGCGTCTGTGGTTATCCTGAGAGGGTTGGACTGATTCCACAGACGACCCACCAGCAAATTCTGAGGAAGGAGCCACCACCTCAGAGATTCCCTTGACACAACTGGGATGGGGACCCTGTAGTCTAGAGATTCCCTTGATCCGTCCCAAGAGGATAGAAGGAATTTTTGGAGAGGTCTGGAGTGGAGCTGAGCCCACGGCACCGCTGGGATGCAAGAGGTCATTAGACCCAGCACCCGCATGATGCTTCTGAAGGAGGATTCCTCTGCCTCCAACATAGACCTGACCGTTGTCATAAGACCTTGGACCTTGTCCTGGGGTAAAACAAGTTTCCTTTCCAAGGAATCCACTAGGAACCCTAAGTAGACTTTCTTCTGTTCTGGGACCATCGAGGATTTTTCTTTGTTGATGATCCACCCCAGGCTTTCCAAGGTGCTCACGACCCGGGTCAGGTCTGCGAGAAGGAGATCTCGACTCTGATTGTAGAGAAGCAGATCGTCGAGGTAGGGGACTACCGCTATACCCGGCAGGTGCAGGTAAGCAATCACCTCCGCCATGATCTTTGTAAAGACTCTTGGACTGGAGGACAGTCCGAAAGGAAGCGCAGCAAACTGCCAATGCTGCACTCCCTGGGCAGAAGTGATTGCAAACCTGATGTGCTGGGAATATCGGGACGTGTAGATAGGCGTCCTTTAGGTCTATGGTCACCATGAACACCCCCCTCAGAAGAAGCTTTCTGAGAGTGTACACGCTCTCCATCCGAAAACTCTTGCGACGCAGACAAGCGTTCAAGGGTCTCAGGTTTATTATAAGCCGATGCTTCCCTGACGGCTTTGGGACAACGAAAATGTGGGAATAGACACCCATACCTTGTTGTTCTGTAGGTACCGGGATAACTACTCCCTGCCTTTCCAGTTCTGAGACATTCTGTACCAGACCTGCAGCTTTTAAGGGGTCCCTGGGTAGATGTGTTACCAGAAACTTCGGGGGAGGGGAGTGAAGGAACTCTAGTTTGTAGCCCTCTTTTAAAATTCGGAGGACATGGGGGCTCTGAGTTATGCTTTCTCACCTGGAGTGAAACTGGGAAAGCCTTCCCCCTACCCTTACGTCACTTAGAGTTCTTGTCATTAGGCTTTTGGCTGGAGAAAAGGATACCTCCCTTCTGTTTGTCCTTGCCAGCACTCCACCTCCTAGTATTGACAGGTCTTTTGTCTGAAGACCGGTTCTTACCCTGGGGGCCTCGAAAAAAACTCCTTTTTTCCTTTTTAGGTTTGGTAGGAAATTTCTTGCCCTTTTCGGTGGACCTGGACAGGGCTTGGTCAAGTCCTGTACCGAAAAGAAGGGAGCCCTCAAATGGGAGACCACATAAACGGGTCTTGGATGCACTATCACCATCCCAGGTTTTGACCCATACAGCTCTTCTTGCAGAGTTTAAAAGGGCTCCAGTCTTTGCAGTGGTTCTTACGGTTTGTACCGCTGCATCCGCTAGGTACGCCACCTATTAGTTGCAACGACTCCAAAACTTCTTTGGATTTGGAAGTAGCTGAAACATGGTCCGTTAATTTGGAAATCCATGAAACCGCGTTCCTGGCTACGCATGCTGAAGCCAGTGCCGGGCTCATGGCTGCCGCATTGGCTTCCCAGGCCCTCCGCAAGGTGGTTTCAGCACGCCGGTCCATCTGATCTTTGAGGTTACCAGTATCCTCAAAGGAGAGGTCGGACTGTTTGGATACCTGGGCTAAGGAGGCATCCAATCTGGGTGTTTTGAAGAACCTATCTTCATCTTGCTCCTTGCTCCTTGCTCCTTAAAGGGGCACCTACGTTTCCACGTTTTTGGTCTTAGAAGCTTCCTTTCAGGATCCTTCCATTCTTGAAGGATAATGTCCTTCAGTGCCTGGTGGACAGGGAAGGTTCTGGGTTGGGACTTCAACAAACCCTGGTACATTCTATCCTGTGCGGAAACCTGTTCCGCAGGCTCCTGGATCTCCTCGGAAGCATAAATTGCCCCAAGGAGGCCCTCCATATCGTCGGCCGAGAAGATGTGCCTTCCTGGCCTGGAGCCCTCTTCCTGACTATCCACCAGACCCTCATCAGATACTTCTCGATCAGAGATATCTGAATCCTCCTCCGGCTCCGAACCCTGTGAAGGTAGGGATTTTAGAGCGCTTTTTAACCACCCTGGGAGTCAAAGAACTCTCCTGAGAGGAAGAGCCCCCCCCACTTGTCTGAGGTTCTGGTTCCCTAGACCTGAGTGAGGACTGAAATTCCTTAAGCGTAGTCAGCATCTGGGCCGGGACAGAAAGGAAGTCTTTCATGACCTGAGATGTTTCTTTTCCAGCCAATTTCCGAATGCATGAAAATCCATAGGTTATCCGATCGTGTGTACAGGGCTTAAATAATGCAAAAAACAATTGCAAATTCAAATGGGAAACAACATCCCTCACATACTTGGGGATACAATTAACTCCGAAATTAGACTCAATGTACAAAGTAAATTTTCAACCACTCTTACAAAACATTACCAAAGATCTAGAGAAGTGGACGTTGAAATTTTTTTCTTGGTTTGGCAGGGCAGCTATAATTAAAATGTCAATTCTGCCTCGAATACTATATATTTTCCAAACAGTACCTATACTACTACCCTCGAAGTTCTTCAAATCCTTAGATAGCTTGTTAAGAAAATTTCTTTGGGCCTCCAAAAAACCAAGAATCAGTCTGAACTTACTTACTATGAATAAACAAAATGGAGGCATGGGTTTTCCCAATTTTAAAAATTATTACCTAGCTACGCATCTAACTAGAATCATAGATTTGACTTGCCACAATGAGAATAAAGATTGGGTGGGATTGGAGAATAGCATGGGCCCTTACCGGTGTCACACACCCCATGGATACTCATGTCCGAAAATACTGAAACAACATCCCCTCATAGGGGCAACACTAAAAAACCTACAAACAATTACTCAGAGACACTCACTGACATCCTCATTGGGGCCACTAACCCCACTGACAACTAACCCTGACTTCCCATTGGGAATGGATGGTTCTATTCGATCTCTTTGCAACAGAAACACACCACTCTTAGTTGCACACTGCTTAAAGAATAACAAAATCAAGTCTCATGTAGATTTGCAAAAGGAAGTAGGACAAATACCCCGACACATCACGGAATATCAACAAATACATGATTTCATCATGAACTCTCAAAGACAAAAACATTTCACTAGACCCTTAACGCCCTTCGAAACCATATGTTTCTTGGCTACCACGACCACAAAGAATATCTCCTTAACATACACCTGGTTGCAGTCCTATGATTTACAGGAGCCCAACAGACACAAAATATTCTGGGAAACAACCCTAAAAAGAACCTTTACGAGAGATCAATGGCTACAAGCCTGTCTGTTCACACACAAATGCACAATCAGTGTGAGATTACAAGAAACTTCATTCAAAATCCTAACAAATTGGTATATCACACCATACAAATTACACAAATGGTTCTCGACGGTTCCTGGACATTGTTGGCGCTGCAACCGGGAAGAAGGCACCTTATACCACATCTGGTGGGAATGTGACTTGATTAAACCCTTTTGGGACCAAGTAATCAAGATCATAAAACACATTACAGAAACGAAAATTCATTTAGACGCAGCTTGCTGTCTTATAAACATCACCAATTGCACCATGAGAAAATACAAAAACTCCTTGACCAGATTCTTAATCACTGCAGCAAAAACAGTGATACCAAGGCACTGGAGAAGTACCGCCGCACCCACGATTAAAGAATGGCTAGAAGAGATACATCTACTTAGAGGTATGGAGGAGATCAGGGCTACATCACAGGAGAATACAGAAAAATTCAATAAAATGTGGCAACCGTGGATCATTTTTAAATACTCTGATTCCTATACCACCTTTACTCGAACATAGACCTTCAAATATAGAGAAACGTGAATGAACAATATCTCTCCTTATTTTTATTTCCCTTCCTTCTATTCCCTTTCATTTCTATCATTATACCTTCTTCTATGGGCTTCTCCCTGAGGTCCACAAAGTTTTACTTTTGTTCCTTTCTTTTTGAGATTAAATAATCATTTTTTTCTACAAATATTCAGAGTATTTCTAAATAGACTATCGATGCAATGATCGGTTAATTACGAAGCCACTTCAATGGTTTTATTATTAAAATACTCTACTATTGAACTCAATTATACAATGTTATACTTTTATATGATACTTATGTACAAATGCTAGTATGATTGTACAAATATTATTAAGCATTAATAAAAGCTTTATGGTTTAAAAAAAAGTATAGCAGCCACATTTTTTTAAACCTGCTGTGGGGATCAATTTTGGTGTTTTTGCCCAAATTGTAATTGGGCCTTGACTTTGAATTTTGACTGGAAGAAAGCATAAACTTCACATATAAATAAACTGCACTGGAGCTTATATGTTCAGTCAAAGAGACTTTTAGGCAGACCGAGAGTGGCACACTTTATTCTTAGCTCTAGCAGCTGTCGCTTGGAATGCAGCAAGTGTAGGAACAAGGCTTCATAAAACCATGGCCGTGCCAACAAATCTACAATCACATGAAATGCCAGCCTGGCATTTGCGTGGGAGCTTTGGATGAAGTGTTTTTATTTAAAACTCTGCAAACACATCTCTAAATCTCTATAAAATCTCTATAAAATTTCTAGCGATGAACTTTAAATACCTTTTAGTTGATTTGCCTATGACTGACTATGAATAACTGACATGATCTGTCCTCTGTAAAAATGCATTACGTCAGACTTTTGTTCGAAGGGCGTTGGCCATTTACTTGTCTTGCATACAAATGGCACACAGTTGTCGGCCAACAAACATGAACGTAGTGATGTATTACGTGAAATTTCAGCTCTTGAGCGCCACCGTTTTGGCACCTTCTGCTATTGTCGTGTTTGGTGAGCATTGATTCCGAGCATGCATGTTTGTACTTTGGACTTTTGTGTGATGGACTTGTGTACACATGATAGGAAAATCTGACAACAGACCGTTGTCCGTGGAATTTATTAGCCTGCCATCCAACATTTGTCAGCGGAAAGTTGGACAACAATTGTCTGATGGAGCGTACAAACGCTCGGATTTTAGGCCAACAGTCTGTCATCACAAAATTCCCGTCGGAATATCCGATTGTGTGTACAAGGCTTTAGCAATTTCGAAAATCTGTTCCACCCTAAGGGTAGCACTATATTACTTTGTCTGCGCATTTCATAAGGTGTCATGGGTGGTAGAGGATTTCGATGTTTATGCCTAGCACAAAAGCAATTTTCAGAAATCATAATTTTAGGTTTCCAAAACCAAAAGTGGACCTTGCAGTAAAAAGCAATCGCCTATAGTGATAGTAAATAAGAAAAACCTAACGGTGTAAGGGATTTTCTCATTAATATCAGTGGCGTTTCTCTGTCTCTATTCAAAATCAATGGTTCCCTATGGGAGCCCATTGATTTGAATAGAGGTCGCACCAGAAGTCGGATCAAGATGATCCAACTTGTGGGGCGACTCGTGTGCGGAGAACCTTGAAGGGGAACCCTGCGAAAATTAAAAAAAAAAATTGTGTGAGGTCCCCCCCAGGACTATACCAGACCCTTCGGTCTGGTATGGATCTTGAGGGGAAGCCCCCACACCAAAAAAAAATGGCGTGGGGGTTCCCCCAGGATCCATACCAGACCCTTATCCGAGCATGCAGCCTTGCAGGTCAGGAAAGGGGGGCGAGCAAGCGCCCCCCCCTAGACCATACCAAGCCACATGCCCTCAACATGGGGGGTTGGTGCTTTGGGGCAGGGGGCAGTGTGCGTAGTGATGTATTACGTGAAATTTCAGCTCTTGAGCGCCACCGTTTTGGCACCTTCTGCTATTGTCATGTTTGGTGAGCATTGATTCCGAGCATGCATGTTTGTACTTTGGACTTTTGTGTGATGGACTTGTGTACACATGATAGGAAAATCTGACAACAGACCGTTGTCCGTGGAATTTATTAGCCTGCCATCCAACATTTGTCAGCGGAAAGTTGGACAACAATTGTCTGATGGAGCGTACAAACGCTCGGATTTTAGGCCAACAGTCTGTCATCACAAAATTCCCGTCGGAATATCCGATTGTGTGTACAAGGCTTTAGCAATTTCGAAAATCTGTTCCACCCTAAGGGTAGCACTATATTACTTTGTCTGCGCATTTCATAAGGTGTCATGGGTGGTAGAGGATTTCGATGTTTATGCCTAGCACAAAAGCAATTTTCAGAAATCATAATTTTAGGTTTCCAAAACCAAAAGTGGACCTTGCAGTAAAAAGCAATCGCCTATAGTGATAGTAAATAAGAAAAACCTAACGGTGTAAGGGATTTTCTCATTAATATCAGTGGCGTTTCTCTGTCTCTATTCAAAATCAATGGTTCCCTATGGGAGCCCATTGATTTGAATAGAGGTCGCACCAGAAGTCGGATCAAGATGATCCAACTTGTGGGGCGACTCGTGTGCGGAGAACCTTGAAGGGGAACCCTGCGAAAATTAAAAAAAAAAATTGTGTGAGGTCCCCCCCAGGACTATACCAGACCCTTCGGTCTGGTATGGATCTTGAGGGGAAGCCCCCACACCAAAAAAAAATGGCGTGGGGGTTCCCCCAGGATCCATACCAGACCCTTATCCGAGCATGCAGCCTTGCAGGTCAGGAAAGGGGGGCGAGCAAGCGCCCCCCCCCTAGACCATACCAAGCCACATGCCCTCAACATGGGGGGTTGGTGCTTTGGGGCAGGGGGCAGTGTGCCCCCACCCCAAAGCACCATGTCCCCATGTTGATGAGGACAAGGGCCTCTTCCCAACAACCCTGGCCGTTGGTTGTCGGGGTCTGCGGACGGGGGGGCTTAATAAGGGGGCCCCCAGATCCCGGCCCCCCCACCCTAGGTGAATGAGTATGGGGTACATCGTACCCCTACCCATTCACCTGGGGGAAAAAAGTGTAAAAAAAAAAAACACACTACACAGGTTTTAAAAGTAATTTATTAGGCAGCTCCGGGGGTCTCTTCCTTCCGACTTCGGGGGTCTCTTCCGACTTCCGGGGTCTCTTCCGACTTCTCCGCTCTCTTCTCACGTTCTCTGGTTCTTCTGCCGGGCTCCTCCGCTATCTTCTGCTCCGTCTCTCCCGCTGTAATGCCATGTGCGAGGTGCGCAACGACTTTTATAGGCATGGGGCAGGGTCACCGGGTGATGCCACTCGGTGACCCCGCCCCCTTTTACATCACAGTCCCGGGGCATGGTGGTCAACATGGGGAGAAGAGAAGAGGGAAGGAGAAGACCTGGCCAACTCTAGCAAAAGAGCGGCAAAAGAGCAGAAGGTAGCGGAGGAGCCCAGCAGAAGAACCAGAGACCTGGAGAAGAGACCCCCGAAGTCAGAAGAGACCCCCGAAGTCGGAAGAGACCCTCAAAGTCGGTACAGACCCTCGAAGTCGGAAGAGACCCCCGAAGTAGGAAGGAAGAGACCCCCGAAGTAGGAAGGAAGAGACCCCCGGAGATGCCTAATAAATTACTTTTAAAACCTGTGTAGTGTGTTTTTTTTTACACTTTTTATCCCAGGTGAATGGGTAGGGGTACGATGTACCCTATACTCATTCACATAGGGTGGAGGGCCAGGATTCCGATAAGCCCCCCCGCCCGCAGACCCCGACAACCAACGGCCAGGGTTGTCGGGAAGAGGCCCTTGTCCTCATCAACATGGGGACAAGGTGCTTTGGGGTGGGGAGCGCAGTGGCTTGGTATGGCCTAGGAGGGGGGCGCTCGCTCGCCCCCCTTTCCTGACCTGCCGGGCTGCATGCTCGGATAAGGGTCTGGTATGGATCCTGGGGGAACCCCCACGCAATTTTTTTTGCATCACAGACAATTAAATCAAAGTGAACAACCTAAAAAAGACAAACATCGCCAACATCAATAACATTTCATGTGAAAATATCCCCCACCAAAAAATAAAAAAAACAAAGTTAAGTAAAACTTGCTGGAAAACACATCTGTTTTGCAAATACATAACAAATAAAATACAAATCGAAAATACATGTTATAAACTCGATAAGGACACCCAAATGTACTCTCATGCCAGCCACACACACAATCTTGCCTCTTTTCAGGACAAGGTAGAGAATGCTATCTGCAAGCTTTATATAAAATAGGTTTGTGTGCTAATGAGGCAATTGAAAACACATGCACAGTCCATGAAACACACAAAATGCAAGTTCACCCAATGTAGAGACTGAACTTCAAAGTGGGTACATCTGTTAAGGATGTCCTTTAATTACTAACCCCAAAAAACACACTCTCTGAGCATGCCCAGAAACATCCAGGTGCTGTTCACACACAAAAAGCACCAAAAATAAACCTAAGTCCCTGAGCATGCTCAGACCAACAGAAATGCAGCTAGCAGAAAATAAGCCACACCCTTGTCCAAAATTAAGCACATCATCCAGCATGGTACTAAATTAGAGATGGGACAAACACCCCCCGGTCGGGGGGGGCAAACAAAGAGCCTAACATGGGCAAAAGTTATACAACAAATACCATTGCAGTCTATGGAAACTGACTTGTTAATTTTACTAGTCCCCACTTGGCTGTCTTATCTTCTAGTTATTGGCCTTAAAATGGGTATGGGGGCCCACGTCCCACCCTAAGGGACATATATCATTGTCACCAATTTGGACAACATCAAAAACGAAACAAGGAGAAGTGCCTGTAAATATGCCAAATTGCTTAAGGGCCATTTCACACCACATGCAGTCCATTGCGTTTTTTATGCATCAAAAATGCATGGAAAGTTGGTTATATGGTTCTAAATGGCAGTGTTTGTTCCAGTGCCTTCCAGTTCCAGAAAAAAAGTAGAACATGCTGCATTTTACCTGCACTGGACTGTACTGGAATTCTGCAAAACGCATCAAAAACGCACTGGAACGCACTGGAATGCACCTAAATGCACCTGTAGCAGGGTGTCACTTTAAGAACCTCCAAAGACTACCGTAGCCAGTGTGCAGCGGGACACCCAGAGTGCATTGCCCGGCGCAAGGTCTGCTGGGGAAGGGCTTTATAAGGAGGAGCGGAGCTACACACGGGTCTCTTTGGACACCGCCCCTCTAGAAAGTGGAACCCATGCCGAGTCTACCATTGGACTGGGCCTAGGAGTGTGGGCCTTGAGATCCAGAGATCCCTCCGACCTTCACGGGAGATCCCAGTAGTCATCTTGTCCATCATCCTTCCAAGGACTATCGGGAGGATCAGGGACTGCGGGTGTCGGGAGACTGTGTGCTGAAGTCCCAACTGTGGAAGTCAGTTGTACGGATTGGTCCGGTCGGGTGAGAGAGCACTTGCTCAAAGATTATTGACTAATCTTAGGCCAAGTGTTGCTTGTTCAGGAACCGCCACTACCAAAGAGTGTCTCATCGCACGCCAGTGGGACAGTGCGCCGTGCAGCATTAGTTAAACATTCTTATTTGCCAAGCCGTCAGCTGTGGGGTTACCTGTGGATTACAAATAACCTACAAAGTGCACCACCATTGCTAGTGAAGATCCTTCACAACGGAAGCACCGTATCCGTAATAGCCAGGCCTGACTATAGAAAAAGTTACTTTCTCATTCTATTTTGGGCATATTTGTTACTTGGGTAGTTGTTACTATACTTCCTCACATCACCCCACATCCCCCCATAATATTGGCACTTCCAGCTTCTTTTCATTTTGTTTTGAAGATGCCGTGCGCCAGGTCCATAGTGGCGCACTGAGCGCCTTCTCCCGTGCGCCGAGAACACTTTAGTAAATGGGGAATAGCGCTGCGTTACCAGCGCAAAAGTTTTGTAAATACCAAAACTGCCATTGCGCATTGGTGTGCGCCATAACTCAAGGCGCAAACGGTTCGTAAATCAGCCCCAAAGTGGCACATAATTGTGAAGTGGAAGGAAAATAATAAATGGTTTTCTATTTTTTTTACAAATAAATGTAGCGCCACCCCCCGAAGGAGCCGCTTAGTGAATTTGGATTCTCTGATCTCCACGTCAACTCCAAGAATGACCTCAGCCCCTCTGGCACACCTGGTTAAATAAAATTACTGCAAACACATTAAAGGACACACGTGGAAAATACTGTTATCCTGGTTGTGGATTATCACCAAAAACAGACACACACCTGGTAGTGATAAACTAATTGAATATATTATCACGGTTTACAGCATATGGAAGCTTTCAACACTGTTAAACATTTCTGCAAAAAATTAATACATTAGAAAAGACTACTTTCAATACTTAGCAACTGTAAATGTAGAAAAGGGCAGTATCTATTTGCCCATAACACAGACCCTGAGAGAGAGGAGAGAAGATTTGTCAACTTCTCGGCTCCTTCTAGGCCACAAGCACCATTTAAAGTAACAACACAAAAAGAAGAAATGGGTTAACAGGTACAGTAAGCAAAGTGAGACAGTAATCCTCTAGGAAATCCCGTTAGGGTGTGGTTGGTAAGAACAGAATGGCTAAAAGTGGTAGCTCCAAACAAGCATCCTCTGTCACTAGAAAAGGGAATAGGTGTCTGCATGCAGTGTGTGTACTGTGTTTAGAAGGACATTTTTGGTTTTCACCGGCTCACCAATCCTTTGTGTGATGACACAATGGAAATTCAAAATGCTGGTTCAGGCTCTTAGCAATGTAAGGCACCGGATCACCTCCGTGTGGTCAAGTGGTGTGGATTGTCTCTGCTGGGTGGCACTGGGTTGCTGAGCAGGGTGCCTGGGGTGAACGGTGGTGAACCGTGTAGTTGTCACTGTTCCTGGCTCCCCTCAGCCTCCTGTCAGCACTCTCCCAGTAGTCTCAGGAAAAGCGTGGCTAGCAGGTGCTGCTAGATAGTGTGGCTCTTTCTTCTTCTTTCAGATGGAGTTTCACCACACAGTCCTGTCACCTCTCCTCCACTCTCTTCTGCTGACAGCACTCTCTCTGTAGTTCTGTGTGGAAGTCTGTCTCTCTCTCCCTTTCAATCACCTCAGCACTTCCCTCTCTTCAGTCTCCTGTCAGCACTCTCTTTGTAGGTGCTGTATGGAAAACCTGTCTCTCTCCCTTTCCTTGTCAAAAATATTTTATTAAATACAATAAGTTAAATACAATAAATTAATACAATTCAGAATTATTATATAATATTCATATGTGGTTACAACTATAATGTTGATTAGGATATAAGGAAGTGTGAAAAGTTAAAGCAATTAATTAACAATTATGTGTTCAACCTAAGGAGATGTAGAAATCCAAACAGTAAATGATTGTAATGGCTATGAGTAACTGAATAAAGATTTCCTGAGCAAACTTGGGTTAATGAATTGCCTTTCAAAACTGAAGCCTAGTACACACGACCGAGAATCTCGTCAGGAAAAAACCTGTCGTTTTTCATTGACGAGATTCTTGACAAGAATCTTGTCCCGGCTGAGTGTACACACTCGATTCAAAAGAACCGCCGTTCTTTTGAATGGAACGATCACGGTGACATCATCGACTACGACGAGCGTGCGCTCGTCACATTCGATGCTGTCGTGGAATTTCTAGGCTGTTGTGTACAGAGCACACAGCCTATAATTCCTGTGCTATCTAAGCACACACTTTAGATTCATCTTTTTGCAATAATGCTATCTTTAAGTTAAGTTTGCTAAGATCCACTCACCATTCATACGTCCCATACATCCCAAGAAGGCAGCACCACCAAAGCTATGTTCTCAGCAGACCAGCATGACTGCCTAGCCGACGCCTAATCATAGGCTTTTATTAAACTCAAAAGATCTCACACAGGAGGTGATTGGCTGCAGCAACCAATCCCCTCCCCCATGGGCGGGCACCTCACAGGATGTCCCTTCCACACAGGAAAATGGCAATACCTGGACATTCCTTCCAACAGGAGATGCCATACATGAATCCCACTCAAGAAATATGGCTTAAAGGATACAATAATTCATACAATGAATCCAATAACGTATGATGACTAAAGTTACCGTTGATAGGAATTCTTATTCTGCGCTATTCCATAGAATAACGCATATTAAGATTATACTAATATTGAATGGGGGAGGGAGGCTATCTGCAGATGCGCACTACGAATCCCAATCAATGTTAATCAGACACAGCAGAGACAAGAGTGCGCATCCGCTTATAACCAATGATGTTGTTGTAGAGCGAGGACATCCCCTCCTCAACGATCGTCCGTGCTAATGCACAGAGGGCCCCCGTCGGTGGGCATATCCGCACCTTGCAAACATCACACTCCAACCTCAAGATGTTTTCCCCTATCAGACGGGATTCAACCAGCCTCAGACTACCCCAATCAGCTCTTTTAGAGCGGGTTGCAGAAGTACTAACACTGGGTGACACTATGACAATACATATTAAATACATCTCCATAAAAATCTCCACAACAGTCCTCCCTTTTTTGTCATATGCACCCCATGTGTCCCTCGATGAGAGTTGATCTGCTTCTTACACCTGTAAATGAATCAGTCCTTAGTCCATAAAAAGGAAAACACGGCTTGACATGTAGATTCTACTCTTCAGGGGCATGACTTATAAAGGAGGACACGACATGGTGAGCTGTAGTAATCGCCGATCGGTCTGTGATCCTCTGTGTCTTGTATGTGGGTCCGGCTTCGGGGCGTCTCATCAAGGAAACTCTGGTCACGCGTCAAATCAGGCAACAGGAGCACCTCGTCACGACATAGAAAGAATAGAAATAAAAACGACATGAGTATATATTTTCCCACTTCCTTTAACCACGATCCGCTGTAAAATAAAAATTAGATCCCCAAAGATTCCCAGACCCTTAAAATAGACTCCCAACCTTCACTTAGCTACAGCTCTGGCTTCAACAATTACATGAAGAACCCTATCCTTAACGGATGAGAATTGTTCAATTGTATCCCAAGCCCGAGCCCCCCCCACCTTGTACATGCAGGACACCATGCCCAGATCTGGTCGGGGTTGGTGAACAAATCCCTTCTAGCTGTCCCTGCCATTCTTAATTTCCTGTGCCATCAGATCCTCGCGATCGGCCGCGACCTAAGATGTTGGGACAGCTTCACCATCACACATGAACCTCTTGCTTTGGGGGAATTACCTTTATAAGCTGCAGATCCGCATAAACACCAAACTAAAGTTCAAACACACTTGTGGGCTGCCTAGATACCCAAACCGACAAGAGGCAGAACCATTAAAACTAACCAATTTTACCCTCTAAAAATGCATCGTTAGATTCCATTGACAAGTGTCTGTCTGGAGTCTTCACTAGTTTGTCAAAACTCCTCATACCCATAATAACATCATAAATGGCATGTACCGCCGTCATCGCTGGGGACTAAAACTCGGTGAAGACTCAGAACAGACCCAGCAATCGGTCCTGTTCGCTTTCTGAGCTAGTCAGGACATACACTTTACATAATAACTTGGGATGCTTTTCATCGTTACCCTCGCTAAAATTTACTAAACAACAAAAATATAAATAAACAAAGATACTCCTCATTCTTTGGTGTGGTTGAGCCGCTTCTTGCAGTGGCTGGCGTGGTCTCATCCCTCAAGCTTCTTTACAACGACCCAGTCACCTGGTTGGAAAGAATGTAAACTGATTATTAAGTCAGGGTCCAGGAGGGACTCGTGAACCCTGTGGTGGACATTTTGAAGTTCATGTCACAACGATCGCACCTCCCCCATCAGCCGAGAATATAAGTGACAGCTAATGAGGAAAGTACGACCTTGGCTTTGATTGACCTCCAAACAACCCTCATATGACAATAACCCAGACATCGGGACTGTGGTCACTGCATAACCTGTGCGTGGCTTACAATACCTGGAACCATTGACAAAAGGTTCTTAGCCTCTGGGATGAAAACCTACTTCACCAGACTGCTGCTTGCCGATTCAAATTCTATTAAAGAAAGACAGTCTTGGCACAAACTTGGTTAGAATTACAGAGGTTATTATTAGTTTGAAAAAAAACTGTCATTCTTACATTTATCACTTCTCCCCCCTTTTCTTCCTCATTACAGACTGAAGGAAGAAATGCGTGGTGCAGGAAAAAAAAAGAAACAATGAAATAGCCTATGATACTTTTACCTCCTTAGACTCATGTATTTATCCATATGTACAGCTGTCTACATACACCTGTTCTCTGTGTACAAACTCCTTGGACCTGAAAAATACTTATAAACAAAATCATTACTCTATCCTTCATATTTAACCTGCAAGGAATGGTAAACGATAATGACATTCCTGTACATTGGTAAATTGTCAATGACATTCTTTCAAAACTGATTCAAACAAAACCCTCTGTAACCCTTACTTTTCCCGTTCCTACAAAAATACAACAGCCGCGACACATCGAAGGATTGCGGTAAGTTCGAACATATTCACGTTACTACATACAAACATTCCGATACAAACGTGGGGGAGATACTTCATAGTTTCCAAAACCAAAAATGAAAAAAACAAAAACAGCCAGAATTCTCCCTTCACTCTTTCAGCAATAGAAAAAAAAATACTATGGGACAAACATGAGAGCAGCTCGAGAACCTTCATGGACCAGCCATACAAAGTTCAAACAAACGGGCATGAGCCACCGTTCCTCATCATTACAGATTTCTGAAGCCGCAGCTCAACTACATCCATTCCAGAGGGATACCCAAAATAGTATCCTTGGACCACCTATGGTAATCTTTTTGGGGTTCAAAGGCCTTTGCCCCAAAACTAGGCTTCGTGCACTGTGTGACCGTCTGACTATGGGAAGCCTCCATTCCTTCCCTTTGCACAGACCTCCTTGTGTCCATGGCGATTCGAATCGGCTTATCGTCTTAAACCTGCGTCCAGGTTAAACCGTTGCACCCATTTTCGGAGATCACCGCCCGGTGTCTTCTTATACGGTGAATTGAAGAACTACAACCACTATATGGTCAAGTCCTCCAACTAGAAACCCTAACCGAGGCGTCAACTCTATGGCTTGTTGTCCCAACACTTTTGGAACTACAGCAACAACCACAGATCAACCCCCGAATTAGGCCTCTACCCCTCACAGTGCATGCATACACAAGCATTTTCCACTATACACCCATACACTGCGTTGTCAGACTAAACCTCGCAGAACACTTACGCCAGTTTACCACCTGCAGAACAATGTGGCTTCTCTCTGTATCTAGATGATAAAACAATGGTGATGCCCCCCCCTGTTTTGCTTTCTCCCCAAAACTGTATTACAGTACAAAGCTTCACAAAACTGGAACAAAATATAAAACACTTTTAAATGCAAAAATGTTTTTCTATTTTCCTTCCAAACACAAATCTCATTGCTCACCTTTAAAAAACCCAAGCTCCTCCCACTAACTTTCTGCTGATATATAAATGCTGAAAAGAAACTTCCGGTTATGCTCAGCTACTTAAAAAAAAAACTGGTTTATTTACATATCAATTGTTCAGGAAGAGGGAGGGGGAGGGGAGGCCCTAGCCCTAATCGCCTTGTCTATCAAGACTTCAAAAAAATCCATGGCTACACATCATATATATTTCAACAATTTAAAACCTTGTCAAGGAAATGATGGAGTAAACCCCCCTTTGCAAATGGGAGGGAATCCCCCCTGACTCACATTCCCTGGAAGTCAGACCATAAGTTGGGACTCAAAACACAAACTCCTGCCAAAAGATGGCTATACAGTACAAGTTCCAAAAAATGAATTGCCCTCTGGGAAACTCCCAAATATTTAAACATAAAAACACATCATTGTACAAAAACTCTGTTAGTCTTACAATCTATCAAAATTCAGTGTAAAGTGAAGTTTTTCTTAAAACCAAAATCCAATGCAAAAAAAAACGCCGCTCATATACTGCAAAGTCAGCTGACCCTGCAATAGCTTACATTCACTTAAATGAAAACAGAGAAACCTTCCTCCTAACACCATCTGCATGGAGTTTGCATGTTGTCCCTGTCTCTGCGTTGGCCTCCCCCCACACTCCAACTGCTGGTAGGTCAGCCAGATCCCATCCATAAATAGGCCCCAGCATGTGTGTGTGTCCGCAAGCGCGTCGTGACCCCTCGGGGTAAGACCGCGCTATTTCAAGATACCACTCTACTCAACTCAAAAGGTGATACTTAGAAAAACAATTTAACAAAAACCAGTCTCTCAGTATGTCACCCTGGTGTCTCACTACTCTTCCCAGCAGTGCACAGGTCAAACTGTAAACGCATAAAACAGAAGAAAACTGCGCCAATCAACAAATGCCAATACAGCATATTCAGGGGCCATGTTTGCTAAACTGGAACTTCCTATCTCAAACTGTAAACCTCTCAAGATGGCCGACAAGCCAGGACAAACAAAATGGTGGATGAACACCGCACACCTCATGGACAACAATGGCGCCATTAACGCATGCAATTTTTCCCGCCAAAACCAGCATGGGACGTCACAATGAACACCACATGGGTTCCCCCACACAAAGAAAAACACAAATGGCCTCCACCAGGTTCCAACGCAGAAAAGACCGCACTACCCAATTCGCACCAAACATCAAAATCTGCCCCAAAAGCTGAGAAATTCCACCAGCAACATAACTGACGAATGCCACAGCATGGTCACATGATATCATACCCAAAGGAAAGGTGGCTGCACCTTCCCTTATAGGATACCCACAGGCTAAGGAAAAATTGTGCCTCAAAATGGCAGACAAACCTGCAAGGCTAACAAAAGCCAAGAATGGCGCCATTACTTTTTCCTGCCAAAACCAACATAATCCACTGAAAAATGTGTGTCTTGAGTCACCTACACTCTACAAGGACCACATGTACACTTAAACATTTTAAAACCCTTTGACCACTAAACAACACATTTAAAAAAATGTTAGTTACATGACAATATTAAAAACATATTCATTTCTTTAAGTTAATATACTCTGAGATATTCACCACTTTTCTCTACCTAAAGTTCACACACACAATGGGGACATGTGTCTTTGTCCCCTACAAAAATCACAATCTATCCATTTCTATTTTTCATAGAAATCACAAACACTACACACATACAGTATATTGTTGTCCTACATGTCTGCTCAGAGATTCCTTCCCTCAGGGCATAGCCCCTGCAACACAAAGCAGTGGGCAAGCCCTTCCCCCATTCAAGCACATGGCTCACAAATAATCATCCATTTACAAACTTCTCAGTGCAGGCTGCACTAAATAATCACATCTATACCTTCATTTCATACACAATATACAGTTTCCATCAGCATTCACACAGGCTCAAACACTACACACAACTTTGTTCTGAAAATTGGAAAGTCAGATATACACAACTTTCAAACATGTTGGCAGTGATAGCCATGCTGCCTGCCCCTCCCCCACTAAAGCACATGGCTTATGGCTCAATGCAGCCAAACACTCTTACAGCAAACAGCTTACCCACACAAACACCCAGGCACATGCAGGCATACCCACACAGGCACACACAATCAAATTCACAAGCATACGATCGGATTCACAGACCCACACACACACACACACACACACAATCGGATTCGCAGACATACACGCACACACGCATCTCTCATACTGCATACAGCATTATTTCAAAAAGATGAAAATTGTTTGTTCTTTTACAAAGTACAGCCTCTTCGCGCACCCCCTCTGCTGATGTGATGCTCAAAGAGGCCGCAATTGGTCCAATCAGAGTCGCCATTAACTGTCGTGGAATTTCTAGGCTGTTGTGTACAGAGCACACAGCCTATAATTCCTGTGCTATCTAAGCACACACTTTAGATTCATCTTTTTGCAATAATGCTATCTTCAAGTTAAGTTTGCTAAGATCCACTCACCATTCGTCCCATACATCCCAAGAAGGCAGCACCACCAAAGCTATGTTCTCAGCAGACCAGCATGACTGCCTAGCGACGCCTAATCATATGTAGCGCTACCCCCAGTTAAGAGAGCCGCTGATATTGATTTGGGCCCTGTAGTGCACGCTGCAACCCCTGGCAATCGGCTCTAACCTCCCGTGGCACAGCTGGTGATAGAGGGATAGGACCGCGTGACCGCAACTGTTGGTGACGCAGTCCTATAACAAACATACACAGAATATACTTTAAAACTCCTATTAAAGTAAGCGGAACTGACACCAAATGTACTTTACCCAGATATTTTACTGAGGCTAATGGGCATAGTAATACAACAGTATAACAGTTGCAGATCCCTGCAATAAGTCATAAAGATAACAGAGTAATCAGAATAATAAAGTATTGCTATGCAACTCTAGCGCTGCCCTTTACAGCTACTTCCCCTCATGGGTAGACTAACACCCAGCAATGTCTACCTATGCAGTCAGGCCTGACTGATCTAGATGGAAGTTCAGTGAAACAAATTCGCTAGCAATCTTTTCGGTGGTGCACTTGAAGAACAACTTTGTAATCCCAACGAATAGTAAAGATAAAGGTATCTGTCTTTAAACAGCTCTCACCACCCGGGCAAGTCAAAGTCCGTTCCTCCATCGATTCGTCTAGGAACAGGAATCCACCGACATCCAAGTCTTCAATCCTTCTGGTGTACTGCAGCAAGGAGGATTAGATGTCTCTAAGGCTCTGCTAGGCTGGCAGAGGGCTCTTTGGAAAGGAGCACACGGCCCAGGCTTCAGGACTTGTGCACACAGCAGTTCAGCACAGACATCCTCTTGCTAGGAGAGGGGTGTCCAAAAGACCGACCAAATCGCCTCCCCCTTTATAAAGTCTCCCCAGCAGTCTCTGTTCTGGAGCATGCACCCTGGGTGCTGCAAGATGTACTGGGAGATGTAGTCTCTCTCTCCTCTGCTTTCACTTCCATAATGTCTCTTACTTCCTCCCGACTCACCTCTCACCTGGAAATCTTGTCTCTCTGCATTAAAGGGGAACACCCCACTACACACTCCCCCCACTTGAACTCTTGGTCTTCAAAGATAAACTTCAACAAATACTGTTTACCATTTGGACAATGTCGAGCATGATGTTGGCATAGGGAATTCCCACCAAAACTTTGGGATGGAACTCTCTTGCCCACAGGTCACACTACCATGAGTGGCCTGCCTAACTGTGCCAGAGAGTGAGCTGGGGTTGCCCTCCACCAAATGGACGGTGGAAGGATCAGGTTGTTCAACACTTCTCCTAGCCGTTACAACAGAGTCCTCTGAGCTCGTCCCCATTTGGGGTAAGTTAGTTTCTTGGGAGGCCTGATGACTCTGCGAGCCCTCTGCTCTCTTGGGGCTTCTGACTCTGGCACCACAGGCTCTTCTTCAGGAGAAGTTCAGGTAACATTGCTGGTTCTGGAACCTCTGATTCAGAAGTCGACTGACGTATGGAATCTCTAGAGTCCTCCTCTGCGCAAGTGTCAGGAACATCTTCCCAGTAATCAGCTGAGGGACTGAAGGGTATGAATTCAGTAGCCTCCGGATTCAGCGTTGCATCTGGGGTATCCCCTCCATTTGGGAGATCTATGGCGGACGTTCCCAGAGTCGAGGGAGGCCACAGCCAGTCCAGTTCTCCTCTCTCTGTACTCAATTGGGAGGCCTCCCCATCTTGGCTCGAGAGGTCTGGGACCGAGTGTTCGGCCTAGGAATATCCAGGATAGAGGCCGGTCAGGGGAGTCTCTCACGGGAGGTATTCTGACTGCCTCAGCAAGTGGGAGCAGGTGGTTCCGATGCCACGTCTTCAGTGGACCCACCTTTCCTTCTGGCTTTAGTTTGTAGACAGGCAAACCGGGCACTTCTACAGACAACATAGGGCTCAGATCTCCACTGTCGGCAAGCTTGTGTTTCCAGGGACCCAGATTGCGTAGCAGTACTCGGTCCCCGGGCTGCAGATCTTGCACTCGACCTTCAGATCAAAATTTCTCTGTGGCGGCCCCCCTTTGATCCGAAGCCGCCTGGGCTTGTTTATAGGCCACCTGCAAGCTACGTCTAAGTCTGTCCACGTATCCCTTGTGGGATGTAGCTGAGGTATTGTCTATAGAAGTGCCAAAGGCCAGGTCCACAGGTAGCCTTGCTTCTCTCCCAAACATAAGTCGATAAGGGGAGTAGCCAGTGGCGTCACTGTGGTACAGTTATAGGCTATGTACTAGGGCTGATATGTGCTGATCAGTGTTGCTTCTTCTCTGTTTCTAAGGTTCCCAACATGTTGAGCAGGGTCCGGTTAAATCTCTCCGGCTGAGCATCTCCTTGTGGGTGGTAAGGCGTGGTTCTGGTCTTCTTATTCCTAATGAATCCAAAAGTCTTCGGATCAACCGACTCTCAAAGTCCCTTCCTTGATCTGAGTGGAGTCTCTGTGGTCCGTAATGGACAAAATACTTCTCCATAAGTATCTTGGCCACGGTGGATGCCTTCTGGTCTTTGGTTGGGAAAGCTTGAGCATAGCGGGTGAAATGGTCGGTTATTACCAGAACATTCCCCAATCCACTCAGGTCGGGTTCGAGGCAGAGAAAGTCATGCATACCAGATCCATGGGCCTTGACTCGGTAAGTGGCCCATTGGGCAGCTTGATGGGGTAGGGTCTTTCTCTGAATGCATCGTGCACAGGAATGGCAATACTCCTCTACTTCTGCCCTCATGCAGGGCCAATAGAACCGATTTCTGACGAGCTGGAAGGTCCTTTCTGCCCCTAGGTGACCATGATGGTCATGCAGGGCAATTAGTACAGTCTCTCGGTGCTTCTCTGGAAGAAATAACTGCCACTTATCTTCTGAGTCATCAGAGGGGCCCTTCGGTAGACCACTCCCTGATGTACCTGTAGCCTGTCCAATTCCTTCCTCAACAGGCGAGCCTCCTTTGAGGGGTGATGTAGGAATTGTTGGGATCTGATTCTCCAGGGCTTCGAGGACCAATCTCCCCATGGGGTCTTCCAATTGGTCACACCTCAACTCCTTCTTGGACAGTCTCGGTAGGTTGTCTTCCTCCAGTTGAGTTACCCCACAATAGTGGTTGGGGACTCCTACCATGGTAACCCCTATTTCTTCTGCTCTGGAGCCTCCTCTGGCTTGGAATTCAGCCCCTTGACAAAGGGCCCGCACCCCGTCCGGTGCCACTTGGGTCCAATCTTCCCAGTCATTTGTCGTGGCATGAGACCTCCGGGACAGGGCATCTGCATCCCTATTTCCGGCTCCTGGCTGTACTTCAGACTGAAGTTGAATCCAGACAATGCGGCCAACCACCTGTGTCTGGTGGCATCTAGTTTCGCGGTGGTGAAGAGGTAGGTCAGGGGGTTGTTGTCTGTCTTCACAGTAAACTCTGCCCCATACAAGTAGTCTTTTAGCTTGTCTACTACCGCCCATTTGAGGGCCAGGAATTCCAGCTTATGAGTGGGGTAATTCTTTTCTGAGGGGGTCAGGCTCCTGCTCACATAGGCCACTGGTCGCAGTTGTCCTTCATGTTCTTGGTAGAGTACACCACCTAGACCCTCATGGCTGGCATCCACATGTAATTCATAAGGTCTGGTAGGGTCGGCGTAGGCCAGGACTGGGGCAGTGGTTAAGCTCCCCTTCAGAGCATGAAATGCCTCTTCACACCTTGGGTTCCACTGATCTTGAACTGACTCACCAGGCCTCCTGGGCCCTGAGTCATCCTCTTCCCCTTCTGCCTTTAGCAATTCATTCAACGGGCGGGCAATCCGAGCAAACCCCTCCACAAACCTCCTATAATAGGAGCAGAACCCCAGGAAGGATCTGAGCTCTGTTACTGTGGTGGGTCGTGGCCAGGAAGTGACTGCTTCCAACTTCTCAGGATCTGTGGCCACCCCTTCTTCAGACACTATGTGCCCCAGATAGTTCACAGAAGACTGGTAGAACCGACACTTCTCGGGGGAAAGCTTAAGTCCCTCTTTGCTGAGTCTTCTCAATACTTTCTCCAACCTGGCTTCAAGTCCCTCTTCGCTGAGTCTTCTCAATACTTTCTCCAACCTGGCTTCATGTTCTTCCAAGGTTCTTCCAAAGACAATGACATCGTCCAAGTACACAAGGACTTCTATAAGATTCATGTCTCCAACAGTCTTCTCCATAAGGCGTTGAAAGGTAGCAGGAGCTCCAGACAGACCCTGAGGCATCCTATTGAATTCGAAGAATCCCACCGGGGTTATGAAGGCTGTCTTCTCCCTGTCTTCTGGGTGCATAGGGATTTGATAGTACCCACTCTTGAGGTCCATCACACTGAACCATTTGGCTCCAGACAAACTTTGTAGGGCATCTTCTATCCTTGGCGTGGTGTATTGGTCAGGGATGGTTCTCCTGTTGAGAGTCCTGTAATCGATACAAAGCCTCAACGACCCATTCTTCTTTCTGACCACCACGATTGGGGAGGCATAGGGACTTCTAGACTCACGGATAACACCAGTCTTCTTTAGTTCTACAAGTTGTTCCCTCAGATCCTCCAGATCTGCCAGGGGGACCCGCCTGACCCTCTCTCGGAAGGGCTTATCTTCTTGGAGGCGGATCCGATGGGTGGCACTTCTTGCACACCCCACATCGAATTCATCTTCGGAAAAGATCTTCTCCCACCTGGTCAGCTGGGCCTTGGCTCTTTCTTTCCAAGCCCTGGGTAGGTTCGGGTTTTCCACGGACAGTTTCTCCCAAACATCTCCTCCGTCACCCGTCCCCTTGACTTTGGACCAAGTGACCGGGGCAGCAGGGCTCACCTGACCAAGCAACACTCTGGCAGGGATCTCCATGGGTCCTCCCGTAGTGTTCCTAACACTCACCGGAACTCTGCCATGGGCCTTCTTCAGGGCCTTGAACGGAATCACTTCTGGTATCACTTCCAGGCCTGAGGACTCTTCCCTTGGGTCTGATTCCAGCATGACAAAGGGGCCAGGTTGTTCCCACGAAAGCTTCACAGTGGCCCTAAGACAGGTTACTTCTCCGGGCTGTAGCACTACTCCTTCTCTGCCAAGTCTCCACACCTTCCCTATCCCCTCTCCCGGGGTCTTCTGCTCTAAGACCAGTCGTTGGTAGGCCGTCTTTAGCATGGGATGGATTTTGGTGGCTGAATGGTTTCTCTCTTTCACTAGAGGGGTCAGGAGTCTCCTGACTAGATCCGTGTTTGTCCCAATGATCAGGGAAATCTTGCTGGCTCCAGGCGGCCGGGGACACACAACTGCCAGGGTGTCAAACACTTCAGCCTTCCCAGCCACGGATGGGTCGAAAGTCATCTTTATGGGCAGGTACCCATCATAAGGGAAACTCTGGGTTCCAAGTCCCCATATCTCCAGCTCTTCTATCTTCTGGATAGGCAGATGACTCAAGTGCCTATCATAGAAGTCCCGGTATAGTAAAGTCACCTGTGCTCCGGTGTCCAAAAGAGCTTTAGTATAGACTCCTTCCACTTGAATGGGCACAGTAGGAGACGGGCCCACCAGTTCCTTTGGGTATGGCCGGACTGGGGTCACCTCTTTTTTTTTTTGCTTTCGACCCTTGCCCTGCTCCTTTTGGACTTTAATTTTTCCTGAGCCTGGCATGCATTGACTTTCTCCCTCTCAATGGGGGCACAAACCCGCTGAGGGATGTTATTGTTCCTTTTAGGTGGATGTTCCTTCTTTGGGGTGCTGTACTTCCACTGAGGGGTCTTGCCCCCTCCCTCTGGGGTACATCTTGGTGGGGGTGTACTATACCTCCTCCTAGGAGTTTTGTCTCCTCCATTCTTGGCCTTTTTTTTTAGTTTGGAGCGCACTGAAGATGATGGGCACCCGGTTGACTCCTTCACCGGGGCCCCTTTGGAGTTTCCCGCCGGCTTGCAATTATCTGTTCTCTTCTTCTTTGGGCTGGAGCATACGTTAGCAAAGTGGCCACTCCCTCCACAGTTATAGCAAATCACCTCTTCTCGGTCCTGTAGGGAGGCCGGTGCTGAGGTGTTCGGGAACAACTCCTTTCTTGGGCTTGGTTTCTCTCGTCTTCAAAGAGGTCAGCATCTCCAACACTTGGGCCATTTGCGATTTCAGAGTTTCAACCTCCGCATCTCTTTCTGGGCTCTTGACCGAATGGACCAACACTGGTACAGGTGTGACATTCGCCTTGGCCACCTGCTGATCTTCCTCCAGCGCCTCTTCGTCCCTAATAATTTTTATTAGATCAGAGTAGGTTAGTGACATTCCTCCTCCTGAGGTTTTCAGGTGCAGCCAGACCGGGTCTGAGCGCCGCGCTCCCCTCATGATCTGCTTCATGCGTGCTTCATCTGCATCTTTGGGCAGCATTCCCTTCTTCAGTACAATCTTGCATAACTGCCTGTTCAGCCTTCTAACATATTCTGACAGTTTCTCATTCGGCTGCTGGAGAGTGTGTTCAATTTGATAAATCATCTCTGACACCTTCTCCAGCTGACCAAACTCTTCCTGCAGCATAGCCAGGCAATCTTGAGCTGTACAGTTTTCATTTCCAAACCGGAAGCTCTTCACCGCTTCTGCCGCGGCACCTTTCAGACTTTCTAAGACTCGCTGTCTCTTCTGTGCCTCAGGCACCTCCCATGCTTCTACTGCCTGCAATGCCTGTTCCACCCAAGTGTCAAAATCTTCCTCCCCCGCAGGGACGGGGAGCTTCCCTGAGAAGGTGCTAAGCTTCCGGTAACCTGCCTCCACATGCACTGTACTGCTTTTCTGGCACTTAATTACAAGGTCTCCTAGAGCATTCAACAATTCAGGCCCTATAGCGGCCAGCGGTGATCCCGGGCTTAATAGTTCCTTAAGCTTTTCTGCTTTAGGGGATAGTGGTGGAGATAATTGTGGGAGTGATGGCTTTGGTGTCTGAAACCATTCTTCCTTCACTGGCAGCGTATGTATTAAGTGATAGATCTGATTATCTATGGCTTGTATACTCTGACTTTTAAAATGCTCTGGGATTTCGTTTTTCCATTCTACCAGTGCGTATGTAAACGAGATCACTGGATCTGGCCTAAAATCCATCACCCATGCTTTGTGGCTCGGAGACAGTAACAATACGAGCTGTTTTATCTCCTCTTCCTTCCATCTTTCCCCCGGGAGTACAATGACTACCGCCGCGGTTGGATCGGCGCCAATCGCTGCGCACCACTGTGACATTGCCAGCGGGTCCATGCTGGTACTTCTGACCGGCTTGATTGCAGCGTGCAACGTACAAGGATCCCGGACTCGAGCCCCCACGTGTAGCGCTACCCCCAGTTAAGAGAGCCGCTGATATTGATTTGGGCCCTGTAGTGCACCGCTGTCAACCCCTGGCAATCGGCTCTAACCTCCCGTGGCACAGCTGGTGATAGAGGGATAGGACCGCGTGACCGCAACTGTTGGTGACGCAGTCCTATAACAAACATACACAGAATATACTTTAAAACTCCTATTAAAGTAAGCGGAACTGACACCAAATGTACTTTACCCAGATATTTTACTGAGGCTAATGGGCAAGTAATAAACAACAGTATAACAAGTTGCAGATCCCTGCAATAAACAGTAATAAAGATAAACAGAGTAATCAGAATAATAAAGTATTGCTATGCAACTCTAGCGCTGCCCTTTTACAGCTACTTCCCCTCATGGGTAGACTAACACCCAGCAATGTCTACCTATGCAGTCAGGCCTGACTGATCTAGATGGAAGTTCAGTGAAACAATATTCGCTAGCAATCTTTTCGGTGGTGCACTTGAAGAACAACTTTGTAATCCCAACGAATAGTAAAGATAAAGGTATCTGTCTTTAAACAGCTCTCACCACCTGGACAAGTCCAAGTCCCTTTCCTCCATCGATTCGTCTAGGAACAGGAATCCACCGACATCCAAGTCTTCAATCCTTCTGGTGTACTGCAGCAAGGAGGATTAGATGTCTCTAAGGCTCTGCTAGGCTGGCAGAGGGCTCTTTGGAAAGGAGCACACGGCCCAGGCTTCAGGCCTTGTGCACACAGCAGTTCAGCACAGACATCCTCTTGCTAGGAGAGGGGTGTCCAAAAAGACCGACCAAAACTCCGCCTCCCCTTTATAAAGTCTCCCCCAGCAGTCTCTGTTCTGGAGCAATGCACCCTGGGTGCTGCAAGATGTACTGGGAGATGTAGTCTCTCTCTCCTCTGCTTTCACTTCCATAATGTCTCTTTACTTCCTCCCGACTCACCTCTCACCTGGAACTTCTTGTCTCTCTGCATTAAAGGGGAACACCCCGCTACACATAGGCTTTTATTAAACTCAAAAGATCTCACACAGGAGGTGATTGGCTGCAGCAACCAATCCCCTCCGCCATGGGCGGGGACCTCACAGGATGTCCCTTCCACACAGGAAAATGGCAATACCTGGACATTCCTTCCAACAGGAGATGCCATACATGAATCCCACTCAAGAAATATGGCTTAAAGGATACAATAATACATACAATGGATACAATAACGTATGATAGCTAAAGTTACCATTGATAGGAATTCTTATTCTGCGCTATTCCATAGAATAACGCATATTAAGATTATACTATTATTGAATGGGTGAGGGAGGCTATCTGCAGATGCGCACTACGAATCCCAATCAATGTTAATCAGACACAGCAGAGACAAGAGCGCGCATCCGCTTATAACCAATGATGTTGTTGCAGAGCGAGGACATCCCCTCCTCAACGATCGTCCGTGCTAATGCACAGAGGGCCCCCGTCGGTTGGCATATCCGCACCCTGCAAACATCACACTCCAACCTCAAGATGTTTTCCCCTATCAGACGGGATTCAACCAGCCTCAGACTACCCCAATCAGCTCTTTTAGAGCGGGTTGCGGAAGTACTAACACTGGGTGACACTATGACAATACATATTAAATACATCTCCATAAAAATCTCCACAACAATGCCGTCTCTGCCATCTTGCTACACCCTACCTATGCCTAGGAAGCTACCACACATGCGTCAAAGTCATTTCGAGCATGCGCAGGTTTCCACAGCGACAGGTAAGCATACACACTCTCGGGTTTCTCGTCGGGAAACAGGCCGACGAGAATCCCGACGAGAAAATAGAGAGCAGGTTCTCTATTTTTCTCGTCGAGATTCTGGACAGTTTTCTTGACGAGAAACCTGAAAGCATCGTACACACGCACGGTTTACTCGGCAAGAAAGCTCTGCCAGCAATTTTCTTGCTGGTTCTTGCCGAGAAAACCAGTCGTGTGTACGAGGCTTGATACTATATTCACCTCAGAAGAAGTCACATGACGAAACGCGTCAGGTGATTGGTCCACTCACGCCGACACGCCGCTACGCCGTTACGTCACTTCCGGTCCCCTGGCTCTGAGCGGTGGAACGCACGCCGACCACACACCGCTGAGCTGACAGATGAAGGGACAAAGTGCGGGATTTTCAAAAAACCTCTACTTGTAGCAGAGAAGGTCTATAGAACTATTACTTGGATCTCGATCTGCTGCACTATTTTCATTTAAAATTGATTTTTATTTGTTACTTTTCGTTTTTGCCAAACACACCTCTACTTGGTAGATGTGTTTTTTATCATGGATGTTTACCTTTTTTAAAATAAATCTGGATTACGCTATGGTGGCTCCTGCTCTTCTTTTTTCCCTGAGGAGTGTTGCTGTATGCTGGAGCGGCTAGCCCATGGACACATAGGAACTCGGGATCAGGAGAGATTCAAGTCATCAAACCACTCACCTACACGCTCTGTACCCCTGCAGGGGTTTCATCTTCTGGTGAGTAGGGTATCCTGAGGGGGAGCACAAGTGTCACCTGGATTGTATTGGATATAAGGATCCTCACACAAGTCACCTATTTGAATTGTTTCTGATTGGACTCTACTGTGACAAGAATTTTATACACTAAATCACATGCTGTATTAACTATTAGGATTCCATATACTTGATATGATGGACTATTTTGTTTAATTGGTTTGCACTGGGAGACTTTCACAGTGTTACACATTTCTATTTTTGTTTTCTGTGTTGGTTTTTGGTATGGTTCAACATACTTTTCACTACAGGCTGGCCTAAATTGTATACAAGGGTTTTTACCCCCCTTATTATTTTTTGTCACTTTCACAGTGGCTGGCATATATGCACATGCACGTGGCACTTTAGAAGTTACACACTAGCACCAATTCACTGTCTAATATATACCTGGGATCAGGGAGAGGTCATTACTGACCCCCCTACTGTTACTCATTTAGAGAATTTATGTTTTTATGTTTTTTGGTTTATTACACTGAATTCTAACCACTGTGGTAATACCACCCAGGTTCACACAAATTTTTCCCTTGATTTATATAATATACACTCTCCACTGGGAGCGCCACTTACCCCACATATACACTCATCATTTTTATAAGTTCCTGTGTACAGGGGCCACATCGGGGGGGGCTGCAGCCCATCAGTCCTAGTCCTAAGCGCAGGTTTCTTCAGATCATTCATTGATACTATATTCGTAACCTATGGAACCTCAAAATCATAAGGTATAAGGAAAGACAGAGTAGAAAAGAAAAGTGAAGAGTAAATAAGAAGTAGTGGGGAGGGGTTCACAGGGTCGATCCAGAAGTCACAGTCAGACCTGTATGATCAGTGTAACTTCAAATCATCTACCATGGCATTAAAACAGAGTCATTAAATGTTTATGGGCATATAACCTCCAAAATATTACGGGCACATAACCTCTAAAAAAACTTTTTCAACACAAGTTACATAGTAATCCACAGTACAAATGAACATATAAGGAAAATAAAACAGATCATAATTACAGTCATAATGTAACCAAAGTGACGTTGGGCTATATGGGCTAGGTAGTCTATCTAGATTATTAGGGTACAAGAATGGGGGGAAAAAAAACAACAATGAGAATGAGATGATAAATAATATATAAGGACATAATTTGGACCAATTAAAAGTTAGTATTGTTGATCCATGGTAAGATAAGAGTTGACAACTGAAAGACGTGAATGGTAGGTAGCTCAACGCGTTTCGCGGTTTCATGACCGCTCATCAGGAGCAATGATTCATGGAAATTATCTGAAAGCAAAAAATATGGGTTCCAGATAGTCTCAGAGGTACAGTTTGGGAGAATTTAATGCAGGCTAAAATTAGCGAGGGAAACACAAAACAAGGGGAGAGGATAAGAAAAAAAATAAAAAATAAAAGAATAGGAATGAGGAAAAATAAAAAGAATGATTACAACATAATGTTGTGCTCAACTTACCTCTACGCCAGCGCAGCATCAGCGCGGCAGCAGGGGCCACCGATAAACCAACAAGGCATCGTCACCGGGAGCAGCAGTGACATACAGGGGCGATGAAAACAAAGACAGGCAACTCCTGGACCATAAGTGTAGGTAAGTGATCCAAATGGGAAATGACAATGGTGACCCCCAAAGGGGACCTATGTGAAAAAATAATGATGTGTTAGTGAGAGTGAATAATGGATGTGTGTAGATGTGGACGAAGGGTAGTGGGGTATGGGAATGTAGTGATTGGAGTGGGACGAGAAGGAAGGAAAGGGTGGGTGAAGGTGCAGGGATAAATGACCAAGGTGGGGTAGGGAAGCAAGGAAGACCAACAAGGGACAGAGGAATTCCAATGAAAATTAAAGGGGATGAGGAATAGGAAGGTAAAAGAATACCTAAGGTGAAAATGAGGGATGGATAGTCCGGGGGCTGTATAGTTGATCCATGTTGTGACAAATGGTGTGTGTGAAGTATGGCCAGGAGGTGCCTATAAAAGGTACATCGCCACAGCCAAACCCCCCTCATCAAACGGGCGGACACCAAGGGGGAGAGCGGAACGCTTTCACCTGGGCGGCTCAGCCGTCCGGCGATTAGCGCCAGATCAGCTCTCCCGTGTGTCCGTCGATGCGATGGATTCCGCCGGCGGCTGCATGCCAAACAAATGCACGGCGCCATGGCGTGCGGCGTGACGTCAGCATGCAATGGCCGCACATCCTCCCATCATGCAAATCAGGGAGGAGGCAGAAAGGGGGAGGGGCATACTGCATACCACGGCTCCTGAATCAGAAACATTGATGGACAGACCGGAGCAACCCATGACAGAGAAAATACTGCGCCGACGGAGACCAGGAACACAATGAACAAAAAGAGAAAGGCAGAAAAAAACTTTAAAAAATAGAAAGGAGGATTAGATTGATTATAAAAGGGAAAAAAAAATATATAAAAAATATAAAAAATTGTAATGAATATAGTATTCTTTGGTGGTTGTTGTAATGGCTTATGAAAAATAAATAAAAAAGGAAATAAAATTATGACGAATGAATGAGATAAATATAAATAGCTGTAAGGGAAATAAATAAATTAATTAATGCTGAAAAGGACGGGCTTAAAAGTGGTCAACTAAACAAATATATCGAATGGGTCTAGAATTCGAATTGAAATGTATTATGTTAATAATGATAAAAAAAGAGGGGAAGAATAATGAGTTCTGCAAAAAAATCTGGAAGTTTGGGCTAAAAAGATCTAGGGCCATAGATGTTCGTGGTCCTGGTTAGTGAATAAGTAAAAAATACATAATAATAATGAAATGTTTGGGATTATATGAAACTATACAATACAAATAAACGTTATATCCCGGTCACTTGACCTCTCCTTTTGCTGTCATGTGCTTCATTTAAAGTCCCACCAGGTGCTCCTCTCTTTTTAATCGATTACAGGGATGGAGGCGGCTATCCCTTTGATTCCCGCCTCATTTAAAGTCCCACAAACGCCTTTTTCCTCATATAACAAACAATTTAGGGATGGAAGCACACGGCAGCAGTCAATTTATTAAACATTTCATTATTATTATGTATTTTTTACTTATTCACTAACCAGGAACCCATATTTTTTGCTTTCAGATAATTTCCATGAATCATTGCTCCTGATGAGCGGTCATTAAACCGCGAAACGCGTCGAGCTACCTACCATTCACGTCTTTCAGTTGTCAACTCTTATCTTACCATGGATCAACAATACTAACTTTTAATTGGTCCAAATTATGTCCTTATATATTATTTATCATCTCATTCTCATTGTTGTTTTTTTCCCCCCCATTCTTGTACCCTAATAATCTAGATAGACTACCTAGCCCATATAGCCCAACGTCACTTTGGTTACATTATGACTGTAATTATGATCTGTTTTATTTTCCTTATATGTTCATTTGTACTGTGGATTACTATGTAACTTGTGTTGAAAATGCTTAAAGTTTTTTTAGAGGTTATGTGCCCGTAATATTTTGGAGGTTATATGCCCATAAATATTTTTTATATGAAACTATACAATACAAATAAACGTTATATCCCGGTCACTTGACCTCTCCTTTTGCTGTCATGTGCTTCATTTAAAGTCCCACCAGGTGCTCCTCTCTTTTTAAAAGAGTCATTAAATGTTGTCGGTGAGAAATGTTCTATCCAAGGTTGGCAAAATTTACGGAATTTGGTTTTGTTCAATAGCCGCCATTTTGGCGTGTATCCTAACGTTGTTCATTCTTTATTTTGTCTGGGCCAACACTAAAGAGGGAGTTCTCCAAGCTCTCGCCACAGTTTGTTTTGCTGCTGTGAGCAAAAATATAAAAAGTTAAAATTGGGCATGAGTCAGACTATCTGATTTGAGATTAAGTAACGTCATAGTAGGATTGGGTTGGAGGGTTACGTTAAACATTTTGGAGGCATATGTATATATTTCTTTACAAAATGTTAGTACTGTCGGACAGGACCACCAAATGTCTTTGTATGTACCTTCTTCTGTGCAGCCGTGGAAACAATGACCAGGATAGTCAGGGGTAAATTTAGCAATTTTGGTACTAAGTACTTTATAGTGGTTTCCATAGCTATTACATTAGGGGAGGAAGATTTAATTGTGGACCAAATTTTTAACCATTCTGCCTCATTAAGGACATATTCCAAGTCCTCCTCCCATTTCCGCACGTAGGTAGGTTTATCCGTTTCAGCATTTATTAGTAATTGAGAATAAAGGGAGGAGATTAGTCCTCTAGCATGTGAGTCCCTTTTGCAAGCGGATTCAAAACTAGTGAATTGGTTCAGAGGCGTGTCTGAAGTGGTATTAGGTTTAAATAAATTTTTCATTTGTAAGTATCGGAACATTTCCGTTTGTGGGATACCATATGTTTCGCAGAGAGACGGGAAGGGGATAAAGGATAATGAGTTAACAAAATTGTGAAATTTCAGTAAATCCAAGGAAGACCATGCTTTAAAAGATAAAGGATATATCCAAGCAGGGTAAAAGGTTGGGTTTTTGAGGAAGGAGAGGAGAGGGTTGTGTGGAGATTGCAAAATGTGTTTAAATTTATATCTATCCCAGATGGATAGGTAATGCTTAGTTATAGGATTACTTAGGCCAAGGCGGTTTTTGGAATGAATCCATAATATATTGTAAATCGATAAAGGGTCACATTCGCAAGCCTCTATCAATACCCATAAAGGTATTTCCTGAGTGGCATGATATTTGGCTAAACTAGCTATGTGAGCTGCTCTATAGTAAGTGGCAAAATTAGGTACTCCTAGACCTCCTAAGTTTTTAGGTAAGTATAGTGTTTTGAGAGGTATACGCGGTTTTGAAGATCCCCATATCAATTTAGCTGTTCTTTTCTGGATAATATGTAAGTAGTGGGCGGGGACTGTTATCGGTAGGGATGAGCCGAATACCCCCCTGTTCGGTTCGCACCAGAACCTGCGAACAGACCTAAAGTTTGCGTGAACTTTAGAACCCTATTAAATACAATGGACTTGAACGTTCAAAATCAAAAGTGCTATTCATAAAGGCTAATATGCAAGTTTTGTCCTAAAAAGTGTTTGGGGACCCGGGTCCTGCCCCAGGGGTTAGTATCAATGCAAAAAAAAGTTTTAAAAACTGCAGTTTTTTCGGGAGAAGTGATTTTAATAATGCTTAAAGTGAAACAATAAAAGTGAAATATTCCTTTAAATTTCGTACCTGGGGGGTGTATAGTATGCCTGTAAAGCAGCGCTTGTTTCCCGTGCTTAGAACTGTCCCTGCACAAAATGTCATTTCTGAAGGAAATTTTTTTATTTAAAAGCACTCGCGGCTATAATGAATTGTCGGCTCCTGGCAATACAGAGAAAAGTCATTGATAAAAAAAATAAAATATGCGTGGGGGTCCCCCCAAATTCAATTACCAGGCCCTTCAGGTCTGGTATGGATATTAAGGGGAACCCTGCGTCAAATAAAAAAAAATGACGTGGGGTTCCCCCCAAATATCCATACTAGACCCTTCAGGTCTGGTATGGATTTTAAGGGGAACTCCACCCCAAATTTTTAAAAAAATGGCGTGGAGTTCCCTCAAAAATCCACACCAGACCCTTTATCTGAGCACGCAACCTGGCAGGCCGCAGGAAAAGAGGGGGGGACGAGAGAGCGCCCCCCCCTCCTGAACCGTACCAGGCCACATGCCCTAAACATGGGGAGGATGTCCCCATGTTGATGGGGACAAGGGCCATATCCCCACAACCCTTGCCCGGTGGTTGTGGGGGTCTGCGGGCAGGGGGCTTATCGGAATCTGGAAGACCCCTTTAACAAAGGGGACCCCCAGATCCCGCCCACCCCCTATGTGAATTGGTAAGGGGTACATTGTACCTCTACCATTTCACGAAGAAAGTGTAAAAAAAAAAAAAAGACACAGACACCTTGGAAAACTCGAACTTGAAGCTCATCCCTAGTTATCGGTAATACTCTAAATAGGTATAGCAGTTTGGGTAGTATTGTCATTTTAATGACATTTATTTTCCCCATCCAAGAAATAGGGAGGTGGGACCAGTTATGCATTTGCCTCGTGATGTGTTTTAGAATGTTGGGTAGTTGGCGGAGTATAGGTCTGATAAAGAGGCTGTAAGGTGAATCTCTAAAAACGGGATTGACTCTATGGCCCATGTGAAGGGTAGTGCTATTTTAGCTGATGTTTCTATTGTTGAAAGCGATATGTTTAATGCAAAACATTTCTTGGGGTTTATCTCTAATCCTGATATGGTAACAAATTTGTTAAGAATGGGTATTAGATTTTGGCCTGAGACTTGGGGGGATGATAGGAATAATAAAATATTGTCTGCAAATAAGCTAAGATTATGTTCTATTCCACCTAGTTCTATTCCAGTGATAGTTGGATCTAATCTAAGGTATTGGGCTAAGGGTTCTATTAAAAGGGCAAATTGTAAGGGGGAAAGTGGGCAGCCCTGACTTGTGCCTCTCTCTATATAAAAATATTCAGATTTATAGCCTGTGTATTTTACATAAGCTTGGGGTTTGTTATAGAGAGCTGATATCCAACTAGTGAAGTGGGGACCGAATCCCCATTTCTGGAGAGTGTAGTGTAAGTATGGCCAGGTTACTGAATCAAAGGCTTTTCTAATGTCTAGAGACAGGAAGCACGTAGGAATGCATCTTTTTTTGGCTATATATGCCAAAAGGGTAGCTCGACGTACATTAACGCTTGCTTGCCTCTTTGGCATAAATCCAACTTGGTCGTTGTTTATAATTTTGCCAATTATCTTGTTGAGGCGGGTAGCTATAATTTTTGCTAGGATTTTATTGTCCTGATTTAAGAGGGAGATGGGATGGAAATTCATGCAGGATATGTTATCTGGGGTTTGGGGATCATGCAAATAATTGATAGTAATGATTCGCGTCTAAAGGAATAGCCATCTATTAGGGTATTGAATGCATCCACTAAAATAGGAGAAAGGGTTTCAGAAAATGTTCTGTAGTATAGGGCTGAGAAGCCGTCTGGGCCAGGCCTCTTTTTTATTTTCAGTTCTTTTATGGTTTTCAAGACTTCCGCTGTTATGTGTTCTTCATGCAAGATTTTTTGTGTGTGTGTTAGTTTAGTAAGATTTATTTTAGAGAAGACGTTATCAGCATCGGTCTGATTAAATTCTTTTGATTCTGAATACAATGATGTTAAATATTTACGGAATTTTTGAACGATTTTAAGAGGGTTACTCGTGTAAGTGTTTGATAGTTTAAGTCGTATTGGGTTGGATTGTCTGTCAATGGATTTCAGTGCTCGTGCCAGGAGGGTATTAGGTTTATTTGATTTCATGTAAAACGTGTGTTTTGATCTACGTAGTGTCTTATCTGCTGATTCTGTTAGGAATAAATCATATTACAATCAGTTTTTTTCCAATTGTGCTTTTGATGTAGGGGTAGGATTGCTTTGGAAAGCGGTAAAGGCATTATTAAAATTGGTTTCTAATTTACGTGCTAGAATATTACGTTCTCTTTTGATCAGTGCCATTTGTCTTTGGCTCATTCCACGCATCACAGACTTGTGCGCTTCCCATAAGGTAAGCGGAGATATGTCAGGATTAGTGTTATATTCTAGATATTCCTTTATACCTTGTTCAATTATTTGGCCATAGGAGGGGTTCTTGAGTATGATGTCAGGGAGATACCACGTTGAGTCGTAAGCTTTAGGGATGGTAGAGGATAAAGTGGTGAAAACTGCGTTGTGGTCCGACCAGGGGATGGGGATTATACTAGATGCAAGTACTTCAGGTATCATAGCTGTAGTTAGAAAAATTTGGTCTATACGGGTGGATATCTTATGTGGGTGTGAAAAGTAGGTAAAGCATCTTTTGGATGAATTACATTCTCTCCAAGAGTCTACTAAATTATATTGAGAGAGTAGTTTAGAAAATGATTGGCTGCTTGAGTTACGAGAAGGAATATAGGGTGACTTGTCGAGAAATGGGAGGAGGACTTGGTTGGAGTCACCACATATGATGACTGTGCCCATTTTATGGGCATTTACCATAAGTGTAATAGAAATGAGGTTGGTTGTTTGTTAGGGGCGTAGTATGATACTATCGTTACCGTATTATCCATGATATGACCAGCGAGTATTAGATATCGCCCCTCAGGGTCTTCAATTTCTTCAATTTCTGACTGGATTAGGAACGGGGTAGATCTGTGAAAGGCTATAAGGGTTCCTCTCCTTTTGGCGCTGGCCGAGGCTGTAAAGACTTGTGGATAGAAAGGGCTCATATACTTTGGAGAAGAATTCACTGCAAAGTGAGTTTCCTGTAGGCATATTATGTGGGCCTTCTTAGCTTGAAAGGAACAAAATGCTTTGGTTCTTTTCTGTGGTATGTTGAATCCCTGAACATTCAGGGAAAGAATGTTTAAGGGTGCCATGATATATGATCTAAAAGGTAGCACTCACCAGTGTCTGGTAATGTCGGACTGGATGAAAAAGAGGAAAGAGGAAGAGGAAAAAGAAAGAGGAGGGACCAGTACTGTCAGAAGTATAGAGAAGCGGAGAGAACTGAAAATAAAAAGGATAAAGTTAGATAAAATGCAAAATATCATATATTGAAGAGTAAAGTTCCCGTGATGGGGGAATGGACCACCATCAGGGGGAGTGCAGCCTGCGTCGTTTGCCCACATATTATGGATGGGTGTCAGAGAGGCATGTTGTGAAGAAGCATATTGTACTTTGAACACTAGATGGCAGCAGTGAGAAGCTGTCAGAGAAACCTTCAGCTGCAGACTGGCCGTCACATGACACGCACCACATGACTTCCACATGACTTCCTGGCTGCCTATAAGAACTGAGCAAGTGCTCAGAGGAATTGCTGGTTTGTCTTCAGCTTCCTGTACCTGAGTTTCTGTTTCCTGTTGATTGATTACCTGCTGTGACCAGGATTGACCCTGACCTACTCTGATCTTCTCCTGGACCCGACCTCGTCTTGTTTTACGGACTTTGTTACTGCCTCCTGTGTTTGACCCTCTGCCTGTGACCCGGATTCACCTTCAGTCTCCTATGCTTTAACCTTCTGCTTGTGACCCAGTCTTGCCTCCTGTCTCCAGTGCCTTGACCCAAAGCCTGTGACCTGGATTGTCTGCTTACCTGTGTTTGATCCTCAGCCTGCTCCGGACTTTCTACCTGACTTCTCCTGCTGGATCCTGATACCCATCGGTCCCTGCTCCAGTTCTACAGGACTTCCACGCAAGCGACCCTGCCTGCTAGTAGCTTGTGCCTCTTTGTGCCATCCACCCTCTGTACCACCTCCAGGGGGCGGACTGCGCTTAGTCGCAACAGCGAACCGCTCTCGGCATCTCGGCCTTAGTGAGTACCCTATTCTGATAGTACAAACCAGCCATGTCAGAGGCCGACAGAGCGCATTCTCCTCTTGAGATCCTGTGCCAGCAGGTCACAGCCCTCACCGACGCAGTCCAGAAACTGCAGGAAGGCTATGCCCAGATTGACGGTCATCTCCAGCAACTTTCAGGGTCACCTGCACCAACAGCCGCAGCTCCGGCACCCACCAGCGGGGTCTCCTCTTCCCAACCACCATCAAGCCCCATGGTGATTATGGCTTCCCCTGAGCCCAGGGTTCCCATGTCGGAGCGATTTTCAGGCGATCGCAAAAAGTTCAGAGCCTTCAAAAATGCCTGTTCCTTGTACTTAGCCCTTCAGCTCAGGACTTTTTCGTCTGAAGTAGTTAAAGTGGGATTTGTCATCTCCCTGCTGTCCGAAGAGCCACAGGCTTGGGCCCACAGTCTGATGGAACAAAGGAGCCCACTTCTGAATTCTTTGGACACTTTCTTTGAGATTATGTCTCAACTCTACTATGACCCTCAACGCACCGCTACCGCTGAAGCCGTGCTACACACCCTGTCTCAAGGGAGGAGGCCGGTGGAGGACTTCACCGCTGAATTTCGCAAATGGTCGGCCGACACATGGTGGAACGAACCCGCTCTTAAATACCAGTACCGCCAGGGGCTGTCAGAAGCCTTGAAAGATGAGTTGGCCAGGATTGAAACTCCTGCCACTTTGGAGGATCTAATCCAATCCACTACCAAGTTGGACAGGCGCATCCTCAAGTGGCGCACTGATCGCTTCCAGGCTCCCCGACCTAGCTGGATGCTCCCTAAACCTTCTCCCATCCATCCATCCTTTCCGGTGACTCCTGTCACCCCTGCTCCAGAGGCTGAGCCCATGCAGCTTGGATTGGTCCGTGCTCCTCTCACCCCTGAAGAGAAGAAACGACGGCGACAGGCCAACCTCTGTCTGTACTGTGGGGGAACTGGACATTTTCTTCGTACCTTCCCTGTGAGACCCAGTAAGTCACGCTCACAGTTTATTATGAACTTTCAAAACACTGGTCTGTCCCAAACTTATGTCACCCTCTCTGTCTCCTTACAGCTAATGTAAAAGGAAATTCATCTACCAGCAATTATTGATTCCTGCAGCTGTTTCCTAGACACTTCACTGGCCCAAGAACTACACATTCCTCTGCAGATCAAAGAACAAAGCCTCCAAGTCTACCTGGCTGATGGGTCTCTTCCTCGTTCTGGACTTGTCACACAACAAACAAGGCCCATCCTTGTCACCACGGACTCCGGCCACCAGGAGCTTCTATGCTTCGACATCATCTTCTCCCCCATGTTTCCCATCATCTTGGGGCTCCCCTGGCTACAGGCACATGAACCTTACATAATTTGGAACAAGAAGGAAGTCTCCTTCTCCTCTCCATACTGTTCCCAGCATTGCCTTCCTCCAGCTCCGGTCTCCTGTTTAACCGTGGCACCTGCACCTGCACCTGACAATCTCCAGCACGTCCCTCCGGTATACCTCAAATTTCGGGACGACTTCGATAAACAAAAAGCTGACTGTCTACCACCTCATCGATCTTACGACTGCCCCATTGATCTGCTACCAGGTTCCGAAATACCCTTTGCCCGCATCTTTCCACTATCAGAGACTGAACTAGCGGCTCTTAAGACTTACATTGATGAGAACTTGGATAAGGGGTTCATTCGTCCTTCCTTTTCGCTGGCCGGAGCCGGCATCTTGTTTGTGGAGAAAAAAGATGGTTCCCTAAGACCGTGCATAGATTATAGAGAACTGAACAAAATAACGATTAAAAATCGCTTCCCACTCATCCCAGAGTTGTTTCAGCGTTTCCGGTCTGCCCGAATCTTCTCTAAGTTGGATCTACGAGGTGCCTATAACCTCATCCGAATCAGGCCTGGGGACGAGTGGAAGACTGCCTTCAGGTCCAGGTTTGGACATTATGAATATTTGGTAATGCCTTTTGGGCTGTGTATGCTCCGGCCACGTTTCAGCACCTGGTAAACGTAATTTTTCGAGAATACCTGGACAATTTCCTAGTTGTTTACCTGGACGATATTCTTATTTTCTCTGCCACCATTGAGCTTCACCGGGTTCACGTAAAGACAGTCCTTGCAATTCTCAGGAGACACAAATTGTACCTTAAAGCAGAGAAATGCGAATTAGAAAAATCTGTTGTGCAATTCCTAGGCTTTGTAATTTCTACCAACGGGGTCGCAATGGATCCCCAGAAGGTCAAGGCAATTCAGGAGTGGCCGGCTCCAGTAGACAAAAAGGGAGTACGGCGGTTTATTGGATTTGCTAATTTTTACCGGAGGTTTATCATTGGTTTCTCATCCATTGTTGCACCCATCACCCAACTAACCCGCCAACACAGTAGTTTTCAGTGGTCCCAAGAGGCCCAGGAAGCTTTTACCAAACTCAAAACCCTGTTCACCTCTGCACCAATCCTACGGCATCCGGATTCAGCGCTGCCATTAGTGTTGGAGGTAGACGCCTCGGAAACCGCCACTGGAGCCATCCTCTCCCAGAGACAGGGCCCCAAGGCCCTCCTCCATCCTGTAGCTTTCGCATCCCGGAAACTAAGTTCCCCGGAAAGGAATTATGATGTGGGAGACAGGGAGCTGTTGGCCATCAAGTTCGCCCTGGAGGAGTGGAGATATCTGGAGGGTGCGTCCCATTCCATTATGATCTTCACCGATCATAAAAACCTAAAATACCTCAGGACAGCCAAATGCTTAAGACCCAGGCAAGCCCGTTGGGCCCTCTTCTTTTCTAGGTTCAACTTCCATATTTCGTACAGACCCGGCTCCAAGAATGGCAAAGCAGACGCACTCTCCCGGATGTTCCCTGAATCTCCCCAGTCAACGGACCCCAGCACCATCTTATCTCCGCAAAACTTCCTTCTGCTCACACACTGGTCTTATGACCACCATCAAGTTGAGGTCCAGCCATTGTACTGACCCAGAGGTATCCTCCTTGGAAAAATTAGATGACTTGCTCTGGTCCCAAGGAAATTTTTTTGTCCCACTGGAGGCTAGACCCCTGACTTTAAAGATGCTTCATGATCATAAACTGGCTGGTCACTTTGGAACTCTGAAAACTTCAGAATTGGTTGCCTGTTCCTTTTGGTGGCCTGGTTGGAGGCAGGACTGTAAAGAGTATATTCCCTCATGTGTTTCATGCCAGCGCAGTAAAGGGGCTAACACCAAATCTTGGGGACTACTTAGACCTTTACCCATCCCAGAACGCCCATGGGCTGAAATTTCTATGGACTTCATTGTCGATCTTCCTCCCTCGGAAGGTTTCACCTCCATCCTGGTCATTGTCGACCGCCTTTCCAAAATGGCACACTTCTTACCCATGGTGGGCACCCCCTCTGCCTTGGATACAGTTAACATTTTTATCAAAGAAATAATAAGGCTACATGGAGTACCCGACAGTGTTGTCTCTGATAGAGGGGTCCAATTCACCTCCAAATTTTGAAAAGAACTTTGTCAAGCACTAGAAATAAGGATCTGTCTCTCCTCGGCATACCACCTTCAAAGCAACGGCCAGATGGAGAGAACGAACCAAACACTGGAGCAGTATCTCCGCTGTTTCTCTTCCGGCTCCCAAGATGACTGGATCTCTCTGCTACCCTACGCTGAATTTGCGTATAATAATTCGGTTCATACAGCCACCAACCAAACACCCTTCTGGTCTAACTTTGTGTTTCACCCTTATTTCCTCCTGAACTCTACCCCTGAATTATCTGTTCCTGCTGTTCAAGACCGAATAGCCTCCATCCAACGGAACTTTCAAAAGATTCAGGAAACAATGCAGCAGGCCCAGGATGACTATAAGAAGTACTACAACAGAGGAAGGAACGAGAACCAGGTTTTCAAGGTTGGTGAGGAAGTTTGGTTATCTTCAGCTAACCTCAGATTACCTTGTCCCTCACGGAAATTGGGCCCGAAGTTCATAGGGCCATTCAAAATCAAAAAGATGGTTAACCCTGTGGCCTTTGAATTGGCCTTACCCAGCTCTTACAGAATTCATCCTGTTTTTCATGCATCCTTATTGAAACCTGTAATTCCTTGCCCCTTCCCGGGAAGAGAAGAACTGCATCCTTCACCGGTCCAGGTGGATGGAGAAAACGAGTTTGAGGTTCAAAACCATACTGAACTGCAGGAAGAGGGGTAGACAACTCCAATACCTAATCAAGTGGAAGGGGTACCCGCCTGAAAATAACTCTTGGGAACCCTCAAGGAACATACACGCCCCTCGCTTGATCCGAGCTTTTCATTTGGAACACGCAGAGTTGGTGTCCAGTTTGGGCATCCAGAGGCCGCCCCTGGGGGGGGCACTGTCAGAGAGGCATGTTGTGAAGAAGCATATTGTACTTTGAACACTAGATGGCAGCAGTGAGAAGCTGTCAGAGAAACCTTCAGCTGCAGACTGGCCGTCACATGACATGCACCACATGACTTCCACATGACTTCCTGGCTGCCTATAAGAACTGAGCAAGTGCTCAGAGGAATTGCTGGTTTGTCTTCAGCTTCCTGTACCTGAGTTCCTGTTTCCTGTCGATTGATTACCTGCTGTGACCCGGATTGACCCTGACCTACTCTGATCTTCTCCTGGACCCGACCTCGGCTTGTTTTACGGACTTTGTTCCTGCCTCCTGTGTTTGACCCTCTGCCTGTGACCCGGATTCACCTTCAGTCTCCTGTGCTTGACCTTCTGCTTGTGACCCAGTCTTGCCTCCTGTCTCCAGTGCCTTGACCCCCAGCCTGTGACCTGGATTGTCTGCTTACCTGTGTTTGATCCTCAGCCTGCTCCGGACTTTCTACCTGACTTCTCCTGCTGGATCCTGATACCCATCGGTCCCTGCTCCAGTTCTACAGGACTTCCACGCAAGCGACCCTGCCTGCTGGTAGCTTGTGCCTCTTTGTGCCATCCACCCTCTGTACCACCTCCAGGGGGCGGACTGCGCTTAGTCGCAACAGCGAACCGCTCTCGGCATCTCGGCCTTGGTGAGTACCCTATTCTGATAATGGGCAAATGAGGAGGGCCAATTGGGGCACACTGAACATCTGTGTGAGGAAGAAAAAGCCCTAATATTATTGAAGAAGAAAAATGCAGAATAATTAGAAGTAAAACTAATACAAGTAAAACCCGCTTGGTATTAGATTATTAATCCTGGGATACATGAAAAAATATTTAAAAAAACAGCTATGGTAAACATCAGATAGAAATTAGGTTAAATTAGACCAGAACAGAACGTAAATTTCTTATTGAATCTCATTAATTACTTTGTATTATGAGAAGACCGGCTATCAACCTTGGGTGATAACTTTTATAAATAAATATAGAAATAAATTAAATAAGGCCTTCCACTTTGTCTTGGTAATTTTGGTAAAAAAGAAAAAAAGGGAAAAAAAGGGGGGGGGTAGGGTTTGGTAAAAAAAATTAATAAAATTATTGAAGAAAAAAAATGCAGAATAATTAGAAGTAAAACTAATACAAGTAAAACCTGCTTGGTATTGGATTATTAATCCTGGGGTACATGAAAAAAATATATAAAAAAAAAAAATCAGTTATGGTGTCCACCAGATAGAGATTAGGTTAAATTAGACCAGAACAGAACGTAAACTTCTTATTGAATCTCATTAATAACTTTGTATTATGAGAAGACCTGCTACCAGGATAACTTTTATAAAAAAAAAAAAAATAGAATTAAATAAAATAAGATCTTTCACTTTGTCTTGGTAATTTTGGTCAAAAAGAAAAAAAGGGAAAAAAAAGGGGGGGGGAAGGGGAGCTAAGTATATAAAAACATAAATTTAAACATACAAACATATATACAAAACATTCACGTTCATACGTATGCTTACATATATATTCCCATTCATACCACAACGTATAATTGTATATGTACACCTAAATATACAAGTGTAGCGATACCCCCAGCTAAAAGGGCTGCCAGTATAATTTTTGGGCCCTGTACCTGTCAACCCCAAGTAATTAGCCCTAACCTCCCTTGGCACAGTTAGTAAGGGGTGATAGGACTGTGTGGCCTGTAACTCACGGAGACACAGTCCTATAGTAAAACACACAGCAATAGAGTATAGCTATCCTTAACCGTCTCTTCTGAAAAGTAAAAGTAACAAACAGATATACAGTACTATGCATAACACTAAGGCCCCTTTCACACTGGGGCGTTTTTCATGCGGTTTAGCGCTAATAATAGCGCTATTATACCGCATGAAAAAATCCTGCCCTGTAGCCTTCAATGTGAAAGCCCGAAGGCTTTCACACTGAAGCTGTGCGCTAGCAGGACCGCTCCAAAAGTCCTGCTAGCCGCTTCTTTACAGCGGTAAAGGAGCGGTGTGTTCACCGCTCCTTTACCGCGGCTGCCCATTGAAATCAATGGGACAGCGCGGTAATACCGCACGCAAACCGCAGCAGTAGCCGCGGTTTGCGGGCGGTATTAACCCTTTTTCGGCCGCTAGCGGGGGTTAAATTCACCCCCTAGCGACCGCATACCGCGGTAAGAACGACGGTATAGCAGCGCTGCAAATCGCGCTGCTATACCGCCACCGCTCCTGCCCACCCCAGTGTGAAAGGGGCCTAACGGTCCCCGCTGCAGCTATCCTCCCTCGTGGACAAAATGGCACCCAGAAATGTCTACGCTAAGTCAGGCCTGACTGTACTGTGTAGAAGTTCTGTAGGGGAAAATCTTCGCTAGCAAAACGGTGGTGCACTTGTTGAAGAAATAAATTGTAATCCACAGGGTAAAAGGGGTTTGGATAACTTGGTGAATTTAGAACAAATCTCTAAGGTAACTCCGATGCACTGGCGTGCAGCAGCAAAAACGAGTGATAACTCCGGATAACAGTTATTGGGCCTAGAGGTCCTATATAGTTCTCTGAGCAGTTGCTCTCTCACCCAACCGGACCAGTCCGTGTCCTTGTCTTCCGCTGCTGTGTCTTGGTACACAGATTTCACGACTTCCGGGTCTTCGGTCCTCCTGACCATGAACAGCAACAGCAGGAAAAGACATCCCTCAGGGAGAGCAGAAGGCTCTTTGGAGAAAGGCCCAGGCTTCAGGCCTTGTATCTCAGCAGGCTCGGAAAAGAGTTCCACTTGCTGGGCGGGCGGTGACCAAAGAGACCGAATTCAGCCCCGCCCTTCGGTTAAATAACCCACCCCAGCAGTCCTTGCGCGGGGCGATGCACCCTGGGTGTCCCGTTGCGCACTGGGTACTGTAGTCTCTGGGGGATTAAAGGGCAATTCCCCACTACACAAGTATGCTCTCTATCATACTGGTATTTGGATTAGGTGTTTCAATATTGTGCTATAAGTTTAGGGAGTCAAATGAGACATCATCTGGGTTTCAAAGTAAGGGTTAGGTGAAAAGGTGGAAAGTAGATGGGCGGTACTTAGTTCAATATAGTAACGTTTCAAAGTGTCTTCATATACTATTTAGTCCATGGTGTCTTCTTTGTATTTTGGAGGGGAATCCAGGCGACTTCTTTTGTGAGAGTGGGGATGATTTCCATTGTTTCCAGAAAGTTTTGAGGATTTTTGTGACGAAGATGACGCAGATCTTCTGCGTGGCGAATTGGGACCAGGTCCAGGTTCCACCAAATGTAGATTTTGTAGGGTATGTTGTAGTTCTTCCTCTGATCTACAGATGAATTTAGAGCCTTGGTGTGCAAAACGGATAGAAAAAGGGAAACCCCATTGGTAATTTATGTGGTGATTTTGTAGTATCTGAAGTTGGGGTTTCATTGCTCGGTGTTTGGTAATGGTCAGTTGAGAAAGGTCAGCAAAAAGTTGGTATTTATGTCCATGGAACGATAAAGTCATTTCTTTCTCTTGCTGCTGCTAGCATGTTCTCCTTTGTGCAGTAAAAATAAAGTGGTGGGCACTCTGCCTTTTTGGGTGCTGGCAGTGTAGGCAGAAGTTCCTGAAATAAGGCAGTAATGGTACCTTGTAGGTCTATCACTGACTCTGGTATACCTCTGATGCTAATGTTGGAGAGTCTGGCCCTATTCTCAAAATCTTCCAGTTTAGATTGTAAAGTTAAATGTTCCTCCTTAAAGCGGAGCTCCGCCGGAAAAAAAAATATTAAAAGCCAGCAGCTACAGCTACAGCAGCTGCTGGCTTTTAATATTTGGACACTTACCTGTCCTGGAGTCCAGCGACGTCCGCAGCAGAGGACGAGCGACCGCTCATCGCTCTGCTGCTCCCTCCGCCATCCTCGCTGAGGGAACCGGGAAGTGAAGCCCTGCGTCCTGTGTTCTGGGAGCCGAGTGTCTCCCAGAACACCAAGGGAAGTCTGCGGGAAGTGACGTCACTCCCGCAGATTCCCGGAGAGAGGACTCCCGGATGTGGGTGAAAATACCTGTCTTAGACAGGTATCTTCACCCCCCTCCCCCCTGAAAGGTGTCAATTGTGACACCGGAGGGGGGGAGGGTTCCAAATAGCAAAAGTTGCTATTTAGGGTGGAGCTCCACTTTAAGATTTTCCAGTTCAGCCATGTAGTCCTGTGCTGAGTTTTCAATCTCATCCACTCTGGTTTCCAGCGCTTCTGTGCGGCTACCCGACTCCCTTATCTCTTTTGTGAGGCTCTTTGTGATATGTTCTGAGCTTTGCCTCAGAGCTTTGTTAAGCATTTTTTCAAACTGCCTTAATAAAGCTGGAGAGGCTGGGGAATCTTGTGAGGTAAACTGTATGTTATTTGTTTCTGAGTCCGACTTGCCAGGGGAGTCTGTATGTATAGGTTGGTGTTTCTGTGACAGCGTTGAGGCTTTTGAGGAAAAAGGCACCAGTGCCACTTTAGCTGCAGCCCACGCTTTGGGTTCCTTAATGGAGGGGTTTTTGTTTTTGGTGCCGGTGCCTCCCAGCACTATAGTTTTGCCCAAAACTGTACCTCTGTATTCCAGGAGGTGTCCGGTGTGTTTCTGTGTGACTGGGACCAGCGGGCTCCGGTTATTCTGTAGCTGTTCTCTTCACACAGAGCAGAGCTCTAACAGTGCATGACCGTTCCTGTCAGAGTCCAGGAGGTGTGTCCCCCTCTATCTCCCTTTCAATCACCTTAGCACTTCCCTCTCTTCAGTCTCCTGTCAGCACTCTCTCTGTAGTGCTGTGTGGAAAACTTGTCTCTCTCCCTTTCAATCACCTTAGCACTTCCCTCTCTTCCATCACCTCAGCACTTCCTGAAACTTCCCTTTTTGCCAGTGTGCTCTGTGTCTCTGAGTTTTTTCTGGAAGAACAAGTCAGCATCTTGTGGCCAAAAGGAGAAATTGCATTACAACATGCCTGCTACATAAATATGTGTGGCGTGCATTTGTACTCAGCCCCCCTGAGTCAATACTTTGTAGAACCAACTTTTACTGCAATTACGGCTGCAAGTCTTTTTGGATATGTCTCTGCCAGCTTTGCACATCTAGGAGAGTGACATTTTCGCTCATTCTTCTTTGCAAAATCACTCAAGCTCTGTCAGATTGGACGGAGAGCGTCTGTAAACAGCAATTTTTAAGTCTTGTCTTGGATTTAGGTCTGGACTTTGACTTGGCTATTCTAACACATGAATATGCTTTGATCTAAACCATTCTATTGTAGCTCTGGCTGTATGTTTAGGGTCATTGTCTTGCTGGAAGGTGAACCTTCACCCCAGTCTCAAGTCTTTTGCACACTCTAACAGGTCTTCTTCTAAGATTGCCCTGTATTTGGCTCCATACATCTTCCCATCATCTCTGACCAGCTTCCCTGTCCCTAGTGTGTTCAGGGTGATGTGCAGTGTTATTTTTCTGCCACACAAAGCGTTTTGCTTTTAGGCCAAAAAGTTTAATTTTGGTCTCATCTGACCAGAGCACCTTCTTTCACATGTTTTCTGTGTCCCCCACATGGCTTCTTGCAAACTGCAAACGGGAATTCTTATGGCTTTTGTTCAACAATCGCTTTCTTCTTTCCACTTTTCCATAAAGGCCAGGTTTGTGGAGTGCACGACTAATAGTTGTCCTGTAGACAGTGGCGGCTGGTGCTCAAAATTTTTGGGGGGAGGCAAACAAACTGAACAAAAAAACATCAATTGCAGCCACTGTGCCCATCAAATGCAGCTACTGTGCCATCAAAAGCAGCTACTGTGCCCATCAATTGCAGCCACTGTGCCCATCAAACGCAATCACTGTGCCTATCAAGCGCAGCCACTGTGCCCATCAAATGCAGCTACTGTGCCCATCAATTGCCACCACTGTGCCATCAATAGCCGCCACTGTACCATCAATTGCTGCCACTGTGCCCATCAAATGCAGCCAATGTGCCCATCAAACGCAGCCACTGTGCCCATCAAACGCAGCCACTGTGCCCATCAAATGCAGCCACTGTGCCCATCAAATGCAGCCACTGTGCCCATCAAATGCTGCAACTGTGCCATCAAACGCAGCCTCTGTACCTATAAATTGCTGCCACTGTGCCCATCAAACGCAGCTACTATGCCCATCAAACGCAGCCACTGTGCCCATCAAACGCAGCCTCTGTGCCTGTCAAATTCTGCCACTGTGCCATCAAACGCAGCCTCTGTACCGTATGCCATGCAGACGTCGGTGGCTGACCCGGAAGCGGCAGCAAGTCTCTTGCGCTGCATCCGCTGTCAGCAATCGACCCCATCACCACAACAGAGCCACCCGAAATGCATCCTCCCCACCCCATGGCGCCGCCCATATACGGGCGCTATTGCATGTCAGGACAGATGTCACAAATGCGCGGCATATAACACACCGCACAGACCTAGGAATTAGAAGTGATTCGAGCAGTGTCAGCAGGAAAGGCCAAATGCCATCCGCATAGCATCTGCTCTAATCTCTGTGAGAACTATAAACCATTTATTTTAGCAATCGGTCTAATATTACCCATAGTACGGGCAAATGTAGACGTGTATATATAGGAATACTGGTATGCTAAAAAGAGATGACTAAATAAATAAATTAATGGTATTAATATAGATACAACTAAAGTTAAAATAAATAAATCTATAAATTAATAGCTGATGGCAATACAAAGGGGTGCCCAAAGAAAGAGAAGAGGGAACTAACTAACTAAATGGAGGTAGTGCCAATCTGCATGGCCTGTGAGGGCTGTTGCTCCGGCAGGTGCCCCACACTTATTGACAAGATGACCAAGTAAAGGTATAAAGGACCACTCATATTTACACCATTCACATATTGCCAAATACACATGGGATTCGATTATCAACCATACTTGGGGTAGGAGAGGGATGATTCCCTATTTACTTCAAGAGAGGTCCAATACCATACTTCGGTCCACACAAAATATATTGGACCAATTTACTAAACCAAAGCAAAGTGTATGCACATGTATTGTTCGCATAACGCCCTCTCGGGGCCCGCACACGCCCCACCGCATACCCATAACAATTGAGCTAGCGGCAGGTGTATATGCGCATCGAAACATCCGACGCCAACGGGCACGGGTGCACGCATCCACACACATGCGCAGACCCACAGTCACTGTACCCGATCGATGAGGGGACAACGATCAGTGTTGAAGAAACATCTTACAAGGCTCACCCACAAAAATAAAAACCTAAATAATTATCTAAAAACGTATTATTAGTATTAATCACCTATTGTTGGGTGGGGGTGCTGGTGAGCCACCAAGTGAAGATGATCTAACATCTACTTCGGGACTGTTGGTCTATCTTGGCACAAACCCCACCAAATAACTACAATAAATAAGATCTATATATAAAAAAGGAAAGATTAATAAAAATATATTTTAAAATTCATAATATATATGCATGTATACATATACATACACAGTATTAATCCCTACTATCTATATCTAAATGGCTAGACGATATTCTTAGTTATAATTCCTACATACCACTAGGGGGCCAATAGACCTGCCCAGTTATGTGGAATCACTACATGATGGAACAGATGTCTCTACATGAATAAGGGTCAGAATCTACGTCTCTATGCACTAAAGATAGCAGGATGCCATTCTAGTCTAGGGGACAATGCAAAGGGGTCTACACTACATTATGTAGTTCGATCCCTTCGTTAAGGCCATGGGGAACTAGAGAGCCTAGAGTGAATATCCAATATGCTTCTCTAGTGCACAAAATCTGGTGTTTTTTGCCACTATCAATGTCATTCGATATGGCCTTGATCCCAAAGACCTTCAAGCCATTTACCGAGCTATCATGGGCCTCCTTAAAATGTCTGGGTACAGAGTAGTTTTCTTTCTCAGTCAGGATACTACTCCTATGTTCCCCCATTCTTGTTCTCATTGGTCAAGAGGTACGACCAACGTACAGGAGGCCACATGGACATAGAAGACCGTAGATCACGAAAGGGGTCCCACAGTTAATAAACTGCTTGTCCTTATGATTTTTTCCATCCGTTCCCTGGACTTCCTTCTTTCGATGGCTCATATGTAGACAATTGCTATTACATTATATACAACGCTATTATCAGGGTTTTTCATCCACCGTTTTTTTCTAGCGTTTTTTGAGCTTATAAAAAAAATGCTAGTGTGCATGGAGCCTTAAAGTTGACACTATTTTGTTGTGGATTTATACTAGTCATGCACAATTAGAATGAACTCAGAAGAGAACCTTGTCCCGTCCCCGTGATATTGCTTACAATGCTACTTGTGTTCTCTCTGATCATTGCCTTTAGGCTGTTTACTCCTTCACTCTCTAATTCCAGCATATGGAAACTTCCCTGAGTTTTTCCTGAAAATGTATTATTTGAACTATATAAACCTTTCTACTTACCCATGTCTATAGTTATCTAGTTCCAGTTTATTTGATTTTGAAGACTAAAGCTGACCATATGTGGTTAGATTTTCATTTGAACATTTGTAGAAAAATCAGTTGTAAAAACATTCTTTCTTGCTATCATCAAGTCAGCTGATTTTGTTTGAAAGTCCTGGAATCCCAAATGTATTAAACAAGTTTCATTATAAAATGTAGGACTTTTCCTAACCAAAAACCACATTCACAGTTAAAAATGAATTTGTTTATGAAAATTTTTCTATCATGCTCCTTTGAATTTTCTCATCACTATGATCGAAAACAATGTCGATTTTTTTAAAATTATTATATAATCTTTGTTTTTCAAATAAGAACATACAGTAAGTAATAAAAATAGAAAAACGCTCAAAAGAGCAATAGACCAAAAATCGCAGGCATTCAAGATTAGCATCAGAAACTTCATTGGTACACGCAAATGCAAACATGACATGACTCCACCTTTTTATTCCCCAGTAACATTAGGGGTTGTGCTTATAAACTATCATACCAAACCAGGGTAGTACACCCATAAACAACACCATGAACAGAATGTGACATGGGACAGAAATAGGGGGGTATGAGAAATGGGGGGGAAAGGGTAAAAAGGAGGGGAGGGAGGGAAGGGGAGTGGAAAGGCCATACACCAAATAAATGACAAAAACCGAACGTTAAGTAAAACAGAAAACAGAAACAGTCAGCACTATATCCAGAATCAGAATTATTGGCATCACAGATATTCTGGGGGTCCGCAGCATGCCCAATGGATCAGCTGAATCACCCGATTGCAGTTGTCCCTATCCTCCCTCCCCGCTTTGAAGCCTGTTTGGTCCGAGTGGATTTCCGTCGGTAGAATGCGCTTCAGTTGATTCGTTAAGATCTTCGAAATCAAAAGTGCTTAATATAACGGCTAATATGCAAGCTATTGTCCTAAAAAGTGTTTGGGGACCCGGGTCTTGCGCCAGGGTACATGTATCAATGCAAAAATAAGTTTTTAAAACTGCCGTTTTTTCAGGAGCAGTGATTTTAATGATGCATGAAGTAAAAAATAAAAAGTGAAATATTCCTTTAAAGATCGTACCTGGGGGGTGTCTAAAGTATGCCTGTGAAGTGCCACGTGTTTCCCGTGTTTAGAACTGTCCCTGCAAAAACTGACATTTCTAAAGGAAAAAAAGTCATTTAAAACTGCTTGCGGCTTTAATGTAATGTCTGGTCTCGGCAATATGGATGAAAATCACTGAGAAAAATGGCATGGGTACCCCCCCACCCCTAGCCCACTACCAGCCCCTTTGGGTCTTGTATGGATATTAAGGGGAACCCGCACCCAAATTTAAAAAAGGCCCTATATACTCTGAACAGCAGTATACAGGCGGTGCAAACAAGACAGGGACTGTAGGTTTGTTCTTAAGTAGAATCTGTTTATAATTTGGAACAGGTACATTTTTTAAATGTAGCTCCAGCCCAAAAAATCTATTTTTAAAGCGGAAGTAAACCCATCGATTTAACAGTTTCAAAAAGCAGTTACATTCCCGGCATGCCGGGAATACCAACTGTCACATTGGTTGTGCTCTCAACCAAACTGTCAAGCCATCCAATGGCTTGTGTCATAACTGATCACATGTGCAGCATCATGGCAGTTGAAGATTAAACAGAGGCCAAGATGGCAGCTTCCTTGCCTGGAAATGATAGGAGGGTTTACTCCCACTTTAAGCTTTTTGGAAAACATAGGGAAGGGTTATCACCCCTGTAACATTTGTTTTGCTGTCTGTGCACCTGTTCAGAAAATTTCACCTCACTTTCTGTCCCAATGACAAATGTTTTTTGAAAATTTGTTTTTTTTATTGAAATAAGGATTGGTGATAACACATCAGTGAAGAGGAGACACCTTTTTGCCATATTAACTCTTACAGGAGAGAATTTCCCTTCCTAGGGGTAGATTTCCTTTTACTTCCTGTTGTCTCCTTCCGTTTTCAAGTAGGAGTCGTTTGTAGGTTGGATGTTTGAAAGTAGAGGCCTGCTGTATATACTCTGCAGAAATTTGGCCCTTAGGTGTTGGTGTTGCCACAACACTGTAAGCCCTCACAGTTATTCTTGGTGGGCGCAGGAATGGGCCCTGCTGTGAATCATTAGATCAAGAATTGTAATCACATGCCCCTGTTGAACAGGGGAAGAAAAATTGGGCCTTTGGTGGTGGTGGTGGTCTTGCCACAACACTGTAAGCCCTCGCAGTTACTCTTGGTGGGCGCAGGAATTGGCCCAACTGTGAAATATTAGATCAAGAATTGTAATTACATGACATTGTTGAACAGTGGTAGGAAAAATTGGGCCTTTGGTGGTGGTGGTAGTGCTGGTGCCACAACACTGTAAGCCCTCACAGTTACTCTTGGTGGCTGCAGGAATGGGCCCTGCTGTGAAATATTAGATCAAGAATTGTAATTACATGCCCCTGTTGAACAGGGGCATAAAAATTGGGCCTTAGGCACTGGTGCCACAACACTGCAACCCCTCACAGATACTGTAGTTGGAGCACAACAATGAGCCCTGCTGCAAAGCATTGCATCAACAATTGTAAAAACACACCCCTGTTAAACAGGGGCTGAAAAATTGGGCCTTAGCCACTGGTGGCGGTGCCCAGAACCAAAAATGTTCTTTCAAGCTATCAGCATGATTATTGAGGAGGAAAAGGATAGTCACTCAGCATCAGCATAGGCAGTCTTGAAGGGATCTGACATTAAATTATTCAGTTACATCAGCATCAGGTGCTTGGTAGCCGGTGATGATCCAAGACTGATTAATTTTTATGATGGTCAGTCGATCGACCGAGTCGGCTGACAGGCGCACCCTGTGATCAGTTACAAAGCCTCCAGCAGCACTGAATGTGCGTTCCTAAAGAACGCTGGATGCAGGACAGGCCAGTACCTTAATTGCATACTGTGCAAGCTCTGGCCCGTGATCCATCCTCAAGACCCAGTAACCCAGAGGATTTTCGGGGGGAAAGATGTCCAAGTCTGATCTTGCCGCTAGATATTCCTGCACCATGTAAAACAGACGCTGGCGATTGTTGCTGGAAGCGATCATACCTTGGGGCTGCGTACTAAAAAATTGTCTGAACGCATCGGTCAGATGGCCACCTTCTCCACCGCTCCTTCTTTGACTGACCGGAGCCTCAGCAACACGTTGTCCAGGACCAGGAATTTGTAACCTCTCAGTCTCTGGGAACGCGTTGCACAGACCTTTCTGCAAGGCCTCTCGAAGATGCTTCATCCTCTGTTCCCCCTGCGACGGCAAGATAAGGTCCGCAACCTTACCCTTGTAACGTGGATCAAGGAGGGTTGCCAGTCAGTAATGATCCCTCTCCTTGATCGCATGAATACGAGGATACTTGCGCAGGCTTTACAGTATCAGGGAGGCCATGCAGCGTAGGTTTGCTGAGGCATTCGGTGCAGAGTCCTCTGGGTCACTGAGGACGACATGATCTGCAGCCACCTCCTCCCAGCCACGTACAAGTCCATGGGTGTCTTGGGACTGTAATTGATCCCTTGAAGACTGCTGCTGATGCTGAGTGCTAGGCTCCACCTCCATGCTGACACAATAATCCTCCTCATCCTACTCTACCTTTCTCTTCCGGTGTGATAGCCGGGCCAGCAGGAAAACTATCTGGATAAAGGGGGCCTTGAGAGGTAAGGAAGTCCTCCTCTTCCTGCTTCTGTTCTGCCTCAAGTGCCCTGTCCATTATTCCATGCAGCGTGTGCTCCAACAGGTGGACAAGAGGGACAGTGTCACTGATGCATGCACTGTCACTGCTCAGTGCTCACCATCCTTGTGGCCTCCTCAAATGGTGCCAGGACAGTGCATGCATCCCTGATCCCTGATCACTGGCGTGGGGAAAAAAAATCCAAGATCCCCTGACCCTGTCCTGGTGCCATATTGTAACAGATACTCATTGATGGCCCTCTGCTGCGTGTGCAGCCGCTGCAGCATGGCCAACGTAGAGTTCCACCTGGTGGGCATGTCACAGATTAGGCCATTCTTGGGCAGGTTGTATTCCTTTTGCAGGTCAGTCAGCCGAGCACTGGCATTATATGACCGGTGGAAATGCCCACAGAGTTTCTTGGCCTGCTTCAGGACCTCCTGGGTACCTGCCCAAGAACCGCTGCACCACCAAGTTAAGGACATGCGCCAAACAGGGCACATGGGTCAGTTGTCCCTGTCGGAGGGCGGAGAGGAGGTTGGTGCCATTGTCGGAAACCACCTTTCCTGGCTTAAGCTGGCGTGGTGTCAACCACCTCTGAGCCTGCCCCTGCAGAGCTGACAGAATCTCTGGCTCCTGTCCCCCAAGCACACCAGCTCAAGCACCGCATGGCATCTTTTTGCCTGCGTACTTGCGTAGCCCCTTGAACGCCTACTGAGTACCGCTGGTTCCGAGGACAAAGCACAGGTAGAGGCCATGGAGGAAGAAGAAGAGGAGGGTGTGGAGGAGAGAGGTGTGAAACCAGTAGAAACATTTTGGAGGCGTGGTGGCGGAACAACATCCAACACTACTGAACCTTGTCCTGCATCCTTCCCAGCTGCCAGCAGAGTCACCCAATGGGCCGTGGAAGATTGGTAACATCCCTGTCCATGCCTGCTGGACCATGAGTCAGCGGTAATATGCACCTTACCGCTGACCGCCCTGTCTAGCGAGGCCAAGACATTGCCTTACACATGCTGGTAGAGAGCCAGAATCGCCTTCCGTGAGAAAAAGTGGCGTTTGGGAACCTGCCACTGAGGAACCGCACATTCAACAAACTCACAGAAGGGGGCAGAGTCTACCAACTGAAAAGGCAGCAGTTGAAGTGCTAGCAATTTAGCCAAGCTAGCATTCAACCGCTGGGCATGTGGAAGACTGGGAGCGAACTTCTTTCGGAGGTGCAGCAGCTGGGTACATTTTGCCTGGTACAATCGGACGTCGGTGTACCGAAAGGAGATTGCCCGCAAGTACTTGGCTGTAACTGTGACACACCTAATTCTACACCTTCATTCCTCTCAGTGCAGGTTTCAGAGAGGACTGAAGGTATAGTGGGGTTGGAGATCCAAGCTGATGAGGAGCAAGGAGAGGTCCGCTTTGTTCTTTGGCGTGGGTCTTTCAGGTACGCCTGCCAATGGACTGCATGGCAGGTCGATATATGTCTGGTCAAGCACGTGGTGCCCAAGCGGCTGATGTTTTGGCCACGTGAGATATGCTTTAGACATATGTTGCAAATGGCAATGGTGCGATCTGCTGCACACGTCTGAAAAAAGGCCCACACCAAAGAACTTTTGGAATAACGCACAGAAACAGCAGCGCCCTGCACATGCAGAGCTCTGCAGTGTTATGCAGTCGGTGTGCTGCCCTTAAGCTGGCCCCTGGAGGGCCTCCTGCCTCGTTGAAGATGTGCCTCCTCCTCCTCCTCTCTCCTATCAGGCACCCATGTGGAATCAGTGACCTCATCATCCCCTCCCTCCACATCACTTGAGCAAATCTGGCAGTATGCTGCAGCTGGGGGAACATGACTGCCAGATAGCTGTCCTTGTTGGGCACCCCCTCTCTCTGGGCTCACGTTACTACCCCATCTCTCTGGGCTCATGTTACTGCCTTCCTATAGCTGGGTTCCATCATCGGACCCTTCAAAACGCTGGGCATCCTCCTGGAGCATGCACCCAACACTGTGGTCAAACAGTTCGGGGGACTCCTCAGGAGGACATGGTGGGGCTAGGGAAGGAGTGACTGATGCCATTGAGACGAGGGAAGAGGCCGCTTTGGCAGCTGCTTTGCCAGACAAAGTACCCTGAGTCTGGGTGAGAGAGGATGAGGAGGATGAGGACGGCTTGGTCATCCACTCTACCAAATCATGGGCATGTTGCGGCTCAACATGGCCAGCTGCCAAAAAGAAGGACAAGCGTGTCCCACGGCCACGTGCTGATGAGGATGCACCGTGTCCATGTCCAGTACTGTTGCCTCTAGACACAGAGCCTGCTTACCCTACTTTATTGCCTCGTGACTGTCTGCCTCTCCTTGTTTGCCTTCCAGACAAACTAATGGCTTGCAGTGAGATGTAGCTGCACAAAGGTGGGATCTGTGTATTTATATATATATATATATATATATATATATATATATATAATGCAGCCATCAGACTCCACTGCCTGCTGTGGTATTAGTATGAGAAAAGCAGCCAAGGTCTTCAGTTAGTTTTAGGTGAACACTGTGCAGAGGACACAGTACACTAACTGAAAATACTAGCAGCTCTCTGCCTGTGGTTTTAATACGAGAACACCGCAAATTTTATTCAGGTTCCTTTAAGTGAACGCTCTGCAAAGGACAGAAGTACTGCAGTACACTACATGAAATTAATGCAGCTCTCTGCCTGTGGTTTTATTATGAGAACCAGTGGCGTCACTAGGGTTGGTGTCACCTGGTGCGGCAAAACATGGTGTCACCCCCCCCCCCCAATATTTTTTCCCCATATAACACTGCATATAATGGCATTAGTAGTGCTGTTAATAACTATAAAGCAACTAGCAGATTTAAAAAACAATATGATATGAAAAAAATATAAATTCCCCCAGGAAATAACAACCCCCAGGATCAGTGCCAGTATCTGCAATAACAGTCCCCAGCATTACTGTCAGTTTCAGCAATAATAATCCCCCAGCAGTGGCAGCTGGTTCTCATCAAATGCCGCCACTGTGCCCATTAAATGCCGCCACTGTGCCCATCAAATGCTGCCACTGTGCCCATTAAATGCCGCCACTGTGCCCATTAAATGCCACCACTGTGCCCATCAAATGCTGCCACTGTGCCCATCAAATGGCGCCACTGTACTCATCAAATTGCGCCATTGTGCCCCACCAAATTCCGCCACTGTGACCCCCACCCACCTGCCTCCCGGATGCGGACGAGGTTGTAGGCTCCACGTAGGTCTAGCTTGGTAAAGACGTGAGCTGTACGGAACCTCTGGAAGAGTTCGGGAATGAGGGGAAGCGGATAGCGATTCTTAAGGGTAATTTTGTTTAATTCCCTGTAATCTACACATGGTCTCAAAGCCTTATCCTTCTTCTCAACTAAGAAAATGCCAGCACCGGCAGGAGAGGAGGATGGACGGATAAACCCTTTTTCAAGGTTCTCATCGACATATTCCCTTAAAGTCTCAAGCTCAGTCTCAGAAAGAGGGAATATACGACCGAAAGGGATTTCAGCCCCTGGCAGTAACTCGATGGGGCAGTCGTATGGACGATGTGGAGGTAGCGTATCTGCTTTCTTCTTGTCAAAGACGTCCAGGAGTTCCTGGTAGGCTGCCGGTATGTTCGGGTCCACTTGGGACGTAGGTAATACAGTCAGGCAACTGGAGGAGTCCTTGGGTACAGGAGCAAAACAATGTTGCCGGCAGTAGGAGGATGTGAAGAGTACTTCTTTCCTGGGCCAATCAATCTGAGGATTGTGCGCCTGTAGCCATGGAATTCCCAAGATGACCGGGAAGATGGGGGAGCTCAAAACTTCAAATTGAAGGAATTCCTGATGACCTGAGTTGGTAGAGGTAAGAATAGGCACTGTTTCTTGGGTGACATGCCCAGAACTCGGCATTGAGCCGTCAGCCAGATGGACGGTCAGTCTCTGCTTCTTGGGATGAAGAGGAATAGCGAGTCTTTTTGCTAAAGCCAGATCCAAGAAGCAACTACAGGCCCCAGAATCCAGTATCGCCTGGAGGGGAATTTCTCCTCCTGCCAAATGTAATGTGACAAGAAGGGCAATATGAGCCGAGGAAGACTTGGCTACCTGGAAGTTAACTGGAGTGCGGGGGGTTGGCTTCCTAGGTTTTATGGGGCAATTGTTTATGAAATGTCCTGTACCCCCACAATAGAAGCAGAGATTCGCCTGTCGGCGGTGAAGTCTTTCCTCAGTAGTCAGTGCTGGGCGGACCATGCTAAGCTGTACGGGAACTGATGAACACAGGGCTTCAGGTAGTGTCTGGGTAGGCATGAAGGTTCGGGCCCGTTCAGACTGACGTTCCCGCAAGCGTCTGTCAAGCTGAATGGTCAGCTGGATGAGACCCTCCAATGTAGGGGGGGTCTCTACCCTGGCCAGTTCATCTTTAAGAGATTCAGACAACCCCATCCGATACTGATATCTCAAGGCTGCGTCATTCCATCCAGAGTCTGTGGACCATGTACGGAATTCAACCGTATAATCCTCTGCAGGGCGCTGACCCTGCTGGAGAGCATGCAGAGTGGCTTCAGCCGTGGTAGTCCGTAGGGGGTCATCATACAAGCGGGCCATGGCTTCAAAGAACTGATCCACGGAGTTAAGGGTAGGGCTCTCTTGCTCCAATAGGCCATGGGCCCAGGTCTGAGGTTCGTCACTTAACAGGGAAATTATGAATCCCACTTTCACCACTTCAAAGGAAAATGTCCGCGGCTGCAAGGAAAAGTACAAGTTGCAGGCGTTCCTAAAGGACCGGAACTTCTCTCGATCTCCATGGAAACGTTCTGGTACTGGGACTCGTGGTTCTGGAGGGGATGTAACCACAGTAGGGGCAACTTTAGGAAGACTGGCTGAAGGCGGACCTTGACCTGTGGAGGTGGATGATTGTGGCAGGTGCTGCAAGCGATCCTCTAGTTGAAGGTATCCCTCCTGGAGCTTTTGGATGACCTGAGTCAGGGCTGTGACGTGTTGCGTTACGGTTTCCATCGGGGAGACACCTCCGTCGGCCTCTGTCAGTGGCTGGATTATACTGTCACGTTCTAGGTAGGAGGCCGAGATGCTGGGAGGGCTCCCCTTGTGGCCGAGCGCAGCACAGCCCTGGAGATGATACAGGGGGTGTGGTGCCCACAGAAGCACGGGTTGCCTGGTAGGTAGTGCTGGTTGCCAGGAACTTGGTGGAACAGGCAGAATGCAGGGAAGCAGGTGTGCTTAAGAGGTCCAAAGGGTAAGGACCAGTGGAATGTCCAGATAGCAGAGTCAGGAGCCAGGCCAGGGGGTCAAACACAGCAAGACAGTCTGAGATCACAGCAGAGCTGGGTCTTAGCACAGAAGCCAAGGTAGGCGAAGTCCATTGGCCGGGCCGGGGTCAGGTGCAGGGAGCAAACAGCAGAAAGCCAGGTACACGCCAGGAAGTCAGCAGGAACAAGTCAGGCAAGCCGGGTTTGGTACACAGGAGATCAGACAGGCAGGAGTTACAGGGCACAGGAACACAGTAGGAGCTGAAGATAATCCAGCAACTTGTATGTGCCAGTGACAGGCTTAAATAGGCCGGGGGTGCGCCCACACCGTCTGTTTGCGTCTGTACGCGCCGTCCGTGCGGCGCATGCGCATGGCGCATCTGCGTGCGCACATGCGCATAGGGGTGAGTCTGGCGTGGCCATGATGGACACTGGCAGGAATGCCAATAACTCTGCTATTTCCCTGACACCGAGGCACCTAAATTTACCACAAAAAACTGGGAAAATGTATTGACTCGAGTATAAGCCTAGGGTGTCCATCTGCATGCTTCACTGTGCCTCACTTTGCCTCACTGTGTCCATGCCTCACTGTGTCCGTGCCTCACTGTGTCCGTGCCTCACTGTGTCCGTGCCTCACTGTGTCCGTGCCTCACTGTGTCCGTGCCTCACTGTGCCCGTGCCTCACTGTGTCCATGACTAGACTGACGTTTAACATGGGAGTCTATGGAAGGGGTGCCCGAGTTTGAAAAATCTGTGCTCCCCAGCCGTAGGTCCCCCAGACAAAAAACTTTGCACACTTATAGAGGAAAAATGGGGCTACATGTGTGCTAAGTTTCGGGGCCAGGGGACCTACGACCAGCCAGTACCGGGTCCCCAAAGTCACCAGAGAAATGACCACTTAACATAAGAGTCTATGGAAGGGGTGCCCGGCTTTGAAAAATCGGTGCTCCCCGGCCGCAGGTCCCCTGGACAGCAAACTTTGCACACTTGTAGAGGAAGAGGAAGGCTACATGTGTTCCAAGTTTGGCCCAGAAAGTAAGGTGGATCAGGCGCAAAAAGGTGACTCGAGTATAAGCCGAGGGGGGCATTTTCAGCACAAAAAAAGGTGCTGAAAAACTCGGCTTATACTCGAGTATATATATGGTATATAATTTTAGGTACAATAATCACTAAAACACAGCCAGCATTTAAATTCACTGACACCTGCATTTTTATTACTCAGCACAGGGAGACAATTTATTGCAGTAAGGGTACCTTTCTATGTGCGCCTAAATTGCTGCGCCTCTGAAAAGAGATCTGCATTCAGATCACTTTTCAGAGACATTTGAAAGGCAGTGAGGATGTGACATGATGCTTCTTTACCACCTGTTTAACCTTTTAAATGCCCACACACTGCAACCATATGAATTGGTTGTGGGGCCTTTGTGACGCGTTTCCAATCGCTTGGGTGAGTTACATTCGGTGGTGGTACTGGGGCAACAATTTTTGCCACAGGCGCAAAGCACAGCATCACAACCACAGCATGTGAAAATCCCCTTTTGCTGTCTTTGCAGCTTAACCTCTTCCCGACCAGCCGCCGCAGTTATACTGCGGCAGGTTGGCTCCCCTGGGCGAACAGTCGTAGCTGTATGCCGGTTCACATTTTGACCACTAGGGAGCGCGCGACGCCGGTGCCGATGCACGTGCCCGGGGGTCGCTATGACCGCTGGGCACCCGCGATCGCTCCACACAGAGACAGAGCGGAGATCTGTCAATGTAAACAGAGAGATCTCCGTGCTGTCAGGCATGAGGAGAGCGATCTGATCGCTCTCCTCACCCAGGCAGTCCCATCCCCCCACAGTTAGAATCACTCCCTAGGGAACACATTTAATCCCTTGTTGCCCCCTACTGTTACCCCTTCCCTGCCAGTGACATTTACACAGTAATCAGAGCATTTTATAGCATTGATCGCTGTATAAATGGCAATGGTCCCAAAGATTTGTCAAAAGTGTCCAACCTGTCCGCCATAATGTCGCAGTCCCGATAAAAATCGCAGATCACCGCCATTACGAGTAAAAAAAAATGATAATAATAAAAATACCATAAATCTTTACCCTATTTTGTAGATGCTATAACTTTTGCGAAAACCAATCAATATATGCTTATTGCGATTTTTATTACCAAAAATATGTAGAAGAATACAAATCGATATAAACTGAGGAAAAAAATAGCTTTTTTTTAAAAAAATTGGGGATATTTATTATAGCAAAAAGTACAAAATATTGTGTTTTTTTTCAAAATTGTCGCTCTTTTTTTGTATATTGTATAAAACGCAGAGATGATCAAATACCACCAAAAGAAAGCTCTATTTGTGGGAAAAAAAGGATGTCACTTTGTTTGGGTACAACGTCACACAACCGCACAATTGTCAGTTAAAGCGACGCAGTGCCGCATCGCAAAAAATGGCCTGGTCATTGAGCAGCCAAATCTTCCGGGGCTGAAGTGGTTAACCACTTCAATACTAAGCACTCTCACCTGCTTCCCGCCCAGGCCATTTTCTGCCTTCAGCGCTGTTACCCTTTGAATGACAATTGCAATTGCGCGGTCATGCAACATTGTGCCCATATGACATTCTTATCATTTTTTTCACACAAATAGTGCTTTCTTTTGCAGGCATTCAATCACCACAGTTTTTTTTTTTTTTTTGTTAAATAAACGAAAAAAGACTGAAAAAAAAAAAGTTTTTCTTTGTTTCTGGTATAACATTTTGCAAATAAATCTTTCTTTCTTCATAAATGTTGTTCAAAATGTATACTGCTACATTTCTTTGGCAAAAATAACTCAAATCAGTGTACAGTATATTATTTAGTCTGTAGGAAAGTTATAGAGTCAACAAACTATGGTATATATTATATACAGAAGGCCCGAAAATGCCAGAACAGTACAAATATAACCCAAATTACCCTTTTTTGGAAAGTAGACAGTCCAAGGTATTCAGAATTTATTTATATTTTTTACATACTGTCACCAGTGCAGTACAGTGTCATCATATACCTGGTGTAGAGGTGATCAGTAATACTGGCAAAAAAAAAAAAAATCTGTGTTTTTTTTTTTGGTTTTTTTATTAAATACATTTTTTTTTCTTTTTACAATTTTTTTTTATTTACTGTGATCGGAGCAATACAGTGTTACCATAGTAACACTGTACTACTCTGGGGAGGTGATCAGGATTTTTTTTCTTACACACCTGATTGCTTATAACAGTGAATTTCACTGATATAAACAACCATTTTTATTATTGAAATAGATTAATTCAGTGTGTATTTGGAATGATTAGCTGTGATTGGTCACAGCTAATCACATGGTACAGATGGTCTGCAATTGGGCCTGTCTGTACCATGTGATCACTGTGGCAAATCACAGAGATCAACACAATAGTACACAATAAATGGCAAAAATCAAAGCCATTCATAGTGTACAGTTATCATGTGATCTGCTGTGATTGGTCACAGTGATTACAAGGTACTGGCAACGGGCCGGTACACTAATCTGTCATTCTCTGTATTTGGTGGACACCGCAGGCGACAGGTCACACTGTGCGCGACCTGTGTGGTGTGCGTGAGGCGTGATGGAGAAGGAGGGCCATGGATCTTGGGGCCACGGGGAGGCCATAAGCCCCCACTTTTGGTGGGTTGAGGGATATTGGAGGGAGGAGGGGAGCTGGGGGGGGCAGGTTGGGGGGGAGGCGGGTGGTGGGGGTGGGAGGGGGGAGGGAGGAGGCGGTGGGTGGGGATGGGGGACCTCTCTGAAAAAACAGGACAGAATTAGCTCTTCCTGCTTAGTAAGGCCACCCCTCAAATAATGGATGCCTAAAACAAATCTAATCTCATACAATGTTTGGGGTTTAAATGCTCCTATTAAAAGTGCAAATATAATCCGAGAATTAATTTTAATGAAGGCCGATGTAGCTTTCCTACAGGAGACCCATTTTCTTGCAGGCACAAACCGTAGAATCATATCAAAGGACTACCCCCTGTGGTATTATGGGGACTCACCTATTAGTAGAGCTAAAGGAGTGGCCATAGGGTTTTCCAAGGGAACCCGGTTCATACTAGACGAGAGGAAAGTGGATCCGGAGGGGCGATACTTATTTATAAAGGGGAAACTGAATGGAACCGAGGTTTCGTTGGTAAATGTTTATGGACCAAACAAAAAGTCTATCCAATATTTAATGAGGGTAATGGCCGAGTTCATGGAATTTAAGAAAGGGGGGGCCATTATGGCTGGAGACTTTAAGGATGTCCCCATGTTGATGGGGACAAGGGCCTCATCTCCACAACCCTTGCCCGGTGGTTGTGGGGGTCTGCAGGCAGGGGGCTTATCGGAATCTGGAAGACCCCTTTAACAAAGGGGACCCCCAGATCCCGCCCCCCTATGTGAATTGGTAAGGGGTACATTGTACCCCTACCATTTCACAAAGAAAGTGTAAAAAAAATGTAAAAAAAACACTCAGACACCTTGGAAATGTCCTTTATTAAAAATAAAAAAATAAAAAACCCATTCCAGCAATGTAATCCAGTGTCCCACGGCGATCCGATGTCCAGTGCTGCAGTCTCTCTCCACACAAAACGTCATTGGCTAAGCGGACCTACACTGCGGAGGAAGTTCCCCATCAGGTCCGCTCAGCCAATGACGTAGGCGGGGTCTGAGGTACGAGGGGGCGGGGCCGCACTCGTATCTTAGACCCCGCCTACGTCACTGGCTGAGTGGACCTGATGGGGAACTTCCTCCGCAGTGTAAAAAAATGAATAGACCCACCCCTTCTCACGTTCCCCATCAGGTCTGCTCAGCCTTACACCTACGTCATTGGCTGAGTGGACCTGATGGGGAATGTGAGAAGGGGTGGGTCTATTCATTTTTTACACTGCGGAGGAAGTTCCCCATCAATTCCTCTCAGCCAATAACGTAGGCGGGGTCTATGGTACGAGGGCCCCCCCGCCCCCTCGTACCTCAGACCCCACCTACGTTATTAGCTGAGCGGACCTGATGGGGAACTTCCTCCGCAGTGTAGGTCCGCTCAGCCAATGATGTTTCGTGTGGAGTGTGGTGTGAAGACTGCAGCGCTGGACATCGGATCGCCGCGGGACACTGGATTACATTGCTGGAATGGGTTTTTTATTTTTTTTATTTTTAATAAAGGACTTTTCCAAGGTGTCTGTGTTTTTTTTTTTTTTTTTTTTTTTTTTACACTTTCTTCGTGAAATGGTAGGGGTACAATGTACCCCTTACCAATTCACATAAGGGGGGGTCGGGATCTGGGGGTCCCCTTTGTTAAAGGGGTCTTCCAGATTCCGATAAGCCCTCTGCCCGCAGACCCCCACAACCACCGGGCAAGGGTTGTGAGGATGAGGCCCTTGTCCCCATCAACATGGGGACATCCTCCCCATGTTGAGGGCATGTGGCCTGGTACGATTCAGCAGGGGGGGCGCTCTCTCGCCCCCCCCTCTTTTCCAGCGGCCTGCCAGGTTGCGTGCTCGGATAAAGGGTCTGGTATGGATTGTTGGGGGAACTCCACGCCATTTTTTAAAAAAATTTGGGGTGGAGTTCCTCTTAAAATCCATACCAGACCTGAAGGGTCTAGTATGGATATTTGGGGGGAACCCCACGTAATTTTTTTTTTAATTTGATGCAGGGTTCCACTTAATATCCATACCAGACCTGAAGGGCCTGGTAAGTGAATTTGGGGGGACCCGACAATTCATTATAGCCGCGAGTGCTTTTAAATTACTTTTTTTCCTTCAGAAATGACATTGTGCAGGGACAGTTCTAAGCAAGGGAAACAAGCGCTGCTTTACAGGCATACTTTACACCCCCCCCCCCCCCCGGTACGAAATTTAAAGGACTATTTCACTTTTATTGTTTCACTTTAAGCATTATTAAAATCACTGCTCCCTTTTTTTTGTATTGATACATGTCCCCTGGGGCAGGTCCCGGGTCCCCAAACCCTTTTTAGGACAATGACTTGCATATTAGCCTTTATAATTAGCACTTTTGATTTCTAACGTTCGAGTCCATTGTATTTAATAGGGTTCTAAAGTTCACGCAAACTTTAGGTCTGTTCGCAGGTTCTGGTGCGAACCGAACAGGGGGGTGTTCGGCTCATCACTAATCCTGACTGGTATCTTGTTATCTGGGAAAATCACACAAGCAGTAGATTAAATTTCTGGGGTTGTTCTGTGTAGCAATTTTGTACAGAAGGTCTCTAGGTTACCAAATTGGATTGAATTTTACAGAAAATTACAGCACTGAAAAGGTAATTTTAATAACAATAAATTATAATATGGCTTGTGTAGCAATTGTATACACTATATTATTGTTTTTTATTTGCTATGAAAGTGGAGTTACCCTTTAAAGAAGAAGTAAACCCTTGTTTTTTTTGTTTTTTTTTAAACCCTGCAAAAGAAAGGCATAATGAGCTAGTATGCACATTATGAATGACTTACCTGAGATCAAAGTCCCCTAACTGCTCCTCGTTCCCCCTCCGCCGCCGCCGCCATCTTGCCTCCATGTCCCTTCCTGTTATCGCCACTCCGGCGCTGTGATGCCGACCCGCTAGTGCGCATGCGTGTGACGTCATCTGTGCTGTGTTTTACAGCAAATATCTCCTTAACCGTGTAGGTTAAGGAGATATTTTTTGCACCTACATATAAGCCTTAACCACTTCCATACTGGGCACTTAAACACCTTCCTGCCCGGACCAATTTTCAGCTTTCTGCGCTGTTGCACTTTGAATGACAATTGCGCGGTCATGGTACACCGTACCCAAACTAAATTTTTATCATTTTGTTCCCACAAATAGAGCTTTCTTTTGGTGGTATTTGATCACCTCTGCGATTTTTATTTTCTGCTAAAAAATAAAAAAAAGACCGAAAATTTTGAAAAAGAAAAGTTTTTTTTTGGTTTCAGTTACAAAACTTTGTAAATAAGTTAGTTTTCTCCTTCACGGATGGGCACCGATGAGGTGGCACGGATGGGCAACGATCGGCGGCACGGATGGGCAACGATTGGAGGCACGGGTGGGCACAGATCGGCGGCACGGGTGGGCACAGATCGGCGGCACGGGTGGGCACAGATCGGCGGCACGGGTGGGCACAGATCGGCGGCATGGGTGGGCACTGATGGGCACGGATAGGCGGCATGGATGGGCACTGATAGGTGGCACGGTTGGGCATGGGTGGGCACTGATAGGTGGCATGGGTGGGCACTGATAGGTGGCACTGTACTGTACTAATGGATGCCAATCAGTGCCAAACAATAATGCCTGCCAATCAGTGGTGCCCATTGTGGGCACTGATTGGCATCCATTGTGGCACTGATTGGCATCCATTATCCCTGGTGGTCTAGGGTGGCATACCTTATATATATTTATGGTGTGGTTCCCTGGTGGTCTAGTGGCATCCCTGGTGGTCTAGTGGCATCCCTGGTGGTCCAGTGGGCATCCTCGGGGGGGCTGTGCTGATAATCGATCAGCACAAACCCCCCCGTCAGAAGAGCAGCCGATCGGCTCTCCTCTACTCGCGTCTGACAGACGCGAGTGAGGAAAAGCCGATGACCGGCTTTTCCTGTTTACACTGTGATCAGCCGTGATTGGACACGGCTGATCACGTGGTAAAGAGTCTCCGTCGGAGACTCTTTACCTATATCGGTGTTGCGGGGTGTCAGACTGACACCCCGCAGCGCGCCCCTGGGGGCGCGCAGCGGCTCAAAATCCTGAGGACGTCATATGACGTCCTGTCAGGATTTTGCAACCACTTTGCCGCCGTCAATCCGCTATAGGGCGGGCGGCAAGTGGTTAATCTAGGCTTACCTGTAGGTGCAAGTTGTCTAAGTGGGTTTACAACCACTTTAACCGCTAGCCTACAGGGCACTTTCACCCCCTTCCTGCCCAAGCCATTTTTCAGCTTTCAGCGCTGTCACACTTTGAATGACAATTGCACAGTCATGCAACACTGTACCCAAATGAAATTTTTATCATTTTTTTTCCACAAATAGAACTTTCTTTTGGTGGTAGTTGATCACCTCTGCGTTTTTTATTTCTTGCGCTATAAACAAAAGAAGAGGGACACGTTTGAAAAAAAACACACAATATTTTTAACTTTTTGCTATAATAAATATCCATTTTTTTTTTAAACAAATTTTTTCCTCGGTTGTGGCTGATACGTATTCTTCTACATATTATTGGTAAAAAAAATCGCAATAAGCGTATATTGATTGCTTTGCGCAAAAGTTATAGCAGCTACAAAACAGGGGATAGATTTATAGCATTTTTATAAAAAACATTTTTTTACTAGTGTAGCGGGCATATACTTGTAGCGGGGTTTCTAGGTGTGTAAGTATAGGAATAGTGGACCACTTGTGTTCGTGGAGGATTGGATGGTGTAATAATCTCCTTGGCCTCTGGGTGGCGGGGTACCTGGAGGCTCAAGGTAGATTTGCCATTACAGTGCTACCCTTTTTGTCCCTTTCCGGAGATGGTACGGCGAGGGCGGGGAACCCGCCGTGGTGTCGATGGGAGGAGATAAAAGGGGGAGACGCCCTAACCACGAGGTTCTTCCGGAGGATCTTCTTCACGCGCCCAGGCACCTTAGGCCTGGGTGCGGGCGGTTCTGGATTCAGGCTCAGGTGCCATAGGCCTGACCGGAATGGAGTCGGAGTCCATCCCAGGCACCTTCAGCCTGGGGTGAGGTACTGAACTAGGAGGCCTGGGGTCCAGTAACTTCGACTAGGATCCCACGAGGGTGGAGACGTCCGAGGGTCCCTGAGGTGGATGGGGCCCATGTCTGAGGTGAGGAGGCCGGGGAGGTTACCCGTCCGGAGAGTCTGGAGCAGCATCAACCCAGTGACGGATGGGCCTCTGGTAACTCCCTTGGAGGGACATCTTCCCCTGACAGGGGCCGCAGCGCAGCGAAGGTACTCCTATCTACGTTCTCTTGAGTTGCTGGTAGAGACTCTCAGATTCTAAGTCCTTTCTAGCTAAATGCTATAGTAACCACTGGCGAGATCGCAGTGGTTTAGCTAATAACCAGGATAGTGCCTCGACCTGCTCACCCCCGTATCAAAATGTTATCAAGTCGCAACCAGTTGGCTACTGAAGCACTGTTTATTGTGAGATGTACAATAAAGCAAGAGTTGGACTGTGATCGGTGTGTGGAACTCTGGTTGATGGGAGCAGAGGGAAGTGTTGACACAGCAGGACTGTATTCTATAACAGGACACATAGGCCCGAGGAAATATCTGGTGCTGGCCTTCACCTCACCCACAGCTATGGGGAGGACATGGGCCGTAGCGCATCTCACCCTGTCGTGTGACATACCCCTAGACAAAGGAGATGGGGTGAGGCCGCTACATACTCTTAAATCTGGTGAGGACATCAGTGATGTCTAGTTCCCTGCGGCCCAGCAGGTGGCGCTGTCACTTTGGGCCGGGGTTGAACCATCGCTGCAGTGCCGTACCCTTTGTGACCTCTCGAAACAGTTGTACGGCGGGGCGGGGAACCCGCTGTGCTTGCTGGGGGAGGGTATAAAGGGGGCGGACGTCTTCGCCAAGAGGTTCGAGTCCCAGGCACCTTCAGCCCGAGGGCTGCTGTGCACGGTTGGTGTCCAGGCGGCCTAGGCCTGGACACTTGGAGTTCGTGTTCCATCCCAGACACCTTCAGTCTGGGGTGAGGTACTCAACGGGAGGCCTGGGGCCCAGTACCTTCCGCTGGGTCCGGCGGGGGAAGGATTGTCCTAGGGGGCCCCTGGAGTGGGGCACCCGAATCCAGAGGCGTAAGGGACCGGAGGAGGGACTCATCCGAAGATCTGGTGCAGCATATTGCCAGTGCCGGGTGAACCTCTGGAGACCCCCCGGAGGGATATCTTTCCCGAACAGGGGCCAAGTTCAGAGAGGAAGGTAGTTCACGTTCTATGGCCGGTGGCAGCGGTCCAACTATTCAACTCAGGTCAGTGGCAGAGACCTGCTATTAGGCCTGTGGCAGGGGCCTCAACAGTTCATCCGGTCAGTGGCAGCGACCAAAACTCACGGTCGGTGGCAGGGACCGTGCGCCAGGCCTATTCGCTAGCAAAGGAATAGTAGAGTTCATTTGTGTCTGGGCCTACTCGTCCCCACACCCCTGTTTGTCTGCTACTAAAAGTTCAACTGATTGTATTCACCCTGAAAACAGAGAAATAAAGGAGTGTTGGTCTTTTGATTGGTGTGGGACTCTATTATTGGCAGACACATCTCCATGGAACAACTGAGGCTTCGTACGCAGTGAACAGACCCGGAGGTAATTCAACTAACTTGCTTAATCCTCATATACATACGAGGGGAGAGTTTGGCGTAGTGTTCCTGCACTCTCCTCTCTCAGATACCCCTAGACACCAGCCACTAAATCGAGAAGAAACCGAGAGGGAGAGTGAGGGGTACAGGCGCTACACGAGTAATGGCGGCGATCAGCGATTTTTATCGTGACTGCGATATTGCGGCAGACACATCGGACACTTTTGACACATTTTTGGGACCATTTACATTTATACAGCGATCCCTGCTATAAAAATGCATTGATTACTGTATAAATGTGACTGGCAGGGAACGGGTTAACACTAGGGGGCGAGGAAGGGGTTAAATGTGTTGCCTGGGAGTGATTCTTACTGTGGGGGGAAGGGACTGACTGGGGGAGGTGGCCGATGGTGTGTCCCTATGTACAAGGGACACAGCATCGGTCTCCTCTCTCCCTGAGAGGACGTGGATCTCTGTGTTTACACACAGAGATCCACGGTCCTGCTCAGTTACTGGGCAATCGCGGCCGCCGGGCACGCGCATCGGGTCCCCAGCGATGCGGCGGCGCACGCGCGTCCCCTAGTGGCTTCGGAAGGCGCAACGTCATATGACGTCTGCCCAGAAGAATAGGGTCTTCCACCCCCCGTCATTTGACGGTGGGCGGTGGACAAGCAGTTAAAGACCTGTTACATGAAATAAATTCTACATAGTTACTGTATGTGTTGTTTGTGTGTGTATATGCCTTTACACAAAATAAAATAAACTTGAAAGCATTATTCATTAACACATTGGAATGTGCTTTTATACTCTTTGCCCCCCCCCCCCCCCAAACCATGCAAAGAAGTTGGTTGTCTGCATGAAAAATCAAGAGTGCAGTCACTTCCAGAGCTAGCATACAGCAGCATTCCCATCAACAACAGCCTCTTCTGAAACTGCTTTCCCCATTTGACACTGTCTAATGTTAGCCCTCCTCCCACCCAAACCTCCTCCTTTCTTGGCCCATCTCTAGCCCCAGCTAGCTGGCACGGAAATCCGAGTCATCATCTGCAAGGGAAAGCCAGGGAGAAGTACTGCATGCAGTCTCTGCTTTGGGTAAGTTTCCTTTGCTAATTTTTCTCTGAATCTTTTATTGTATGTGACCTTTACATGTGTTATCATGCCTGTGTTGATGGGACAGATGCTGAAGTATAAGTGGTTGGAGGAGAAAAAAAAAAGCAATAACTGAAGATACCAAGGTGCCAGGCTTAGACAGAACAAATTTTTGACCTTCAGAACATCGAAATCCTTCTGGCTTTTATATTAGTCTAGACATGCAAGCTTAATAAATATGTCAGCGCTAAGTGTTATAATGAAAAAAGTGGCGTAATCTTTAGTAAACATTTATCTCACTGTAGTTGAAAGTCAGGACTTATGAAAGATTAAGTCTGATCAGTTGTTATAGGTTACTATACTCTGCCTTTTTAAATAAGGCTAAAAAACTACACAAGTCTTTTCCCATTCTTGTATTTCCTGCAGCATTTTAAGGTGTATGGTGCTATAGCTAGTACTGCTGATACTTTTGCAAAAATGTAAGATGTTTGACAGTTGTTCATTATAATCAGTGCGATGGGTATAACTCCTGCAAAAAAAGTATGTGCAATCAGTCCCACACAGTGTCTGAATTTGTTGCTCAGTCATAATAATCTTTGTGACAGAGCAAGCATTTGTCCAAGGTAAACACTGCTAATTTCTGCTTTAGGCTTTCGATTATTGTAATTGGTGTATGAGGTTTTCTTGATGAACTGCCCAAAATATGCTAACTGGGTTAGCCCCACTGCATTTGTCAAGTCGAATATTTGGTCAGATTCGGGAAAGGAGCGTACTGGAAATTTTTCTGGTGAACAGCAGCTGCATCAATTAGATGCAGCCTCCAGTGGTGACTACCAGAATACATTAGCTGATACAGTCCAATGAGAGCTCCTTTGCTGTATTTATTTACACCGGCTTGACCTGTACTTCTAAAACTGTTCCAAGCCATAAAACACAGTGCAGATCTATTTGCTATCTGTTTACCTCCGTTTAAGCCCAGTCAAAATTCCTAAACCCAGATGAATGGGCAGTCTGGTTCACAAAATGCGCTGGATTTTTCTTCTATGAACTAATTATCATTAAGAACTATGGACTCTTTGAAGATTGTTTGGCCCTGTGTGCATGGGCGTCCGCTGAACTTTTTTCAGGGGGGGGGGGGGGCATCATTTTAAGGTCATCCATGCTTCTTTGGGGCAGTGGAGCAGCGCTGTATACACCACTCCTCCACCGCCCCTGCCCATTGAAATAAATGGGCACTGCTGCAGAAGCGCCTACAAAGCGCCTACAAAGCGCTTCGGCAGCGGCGATACACAGTTACATTTAACCCTGTCTTTGACCGCTAGCTGGGGTTATTGCAATACAGGGGGCAAGTGTCTTCACTCTGACTTCAACACTCTTACGATTCCAGGGGGGGCAATTGACCCCCCTTGCCCTATGGAGCGGACGCCCATGCCTGTGTGGATTCTCAACTCAGTTTTTATGGGGCAAACCCATGTTCAGGTGTGCTGCTGAACTCTCCAGTGTGCCCAGTGATAATTTCAGTGACAGACTGAAAAACCGTATCAAGCTTTGCAGTTGTGTTTAGAAAACAATAGCCCAATCGGGTGTGGGGGTTGTCCATCAGCACAGCATGGAGGAATTTGTGAGATTTCTTTCATTGAGCCCACCGCCTGAATCAAGAAAAGCTAACAGTGTATGGCCAGATTTAATTTATCAGCATATGAGGACTGGATTGGTTGGAATACTTAAGAGCAATAGGCATTTGGGCATGAAGAAACCAGACAAAGTTGAAGTGAAAAGTCCATCACATAATCACATTCAGCTTATACACTTTAAAGTTTACATGACTGTTGATCAAGGAAAAGATTAATTATGCACCCCTCCCTCCAATTTATGCACATTAACATTTTAAGTCATGTGGCCTTTAAAGAAGCAGTGATTAAAAAATACTTATGTAGCCTATTTAGGCTGCCAGCTCAACTGACAGTCACACAGCACATACCACATTTCCAGCTTTTAATTATATATTGTTTTTTCTTTTTTATCTTCTGATCTGTTCTAAAATGTTGCACCCAAAGGCTTCTTCTTTGAGAGCTGATCTCCTACTCAATGGTAGTTACACTTTGAGTGCCAACAGGTTTAGCAATGATACCAGTACAGAACAATAATAGAACAGTACAAGAAGGCTGCATGCACACGCTGCATGGGTGCAGATAATTTGCTGTGCTCAGGCTAAATCCTGCCTCCGGAGCAACTCTCTGTACTATGGTCACATATAAACTGGCCGAATAGCTGGAGCCAGTTTGTGTGTGGCCAGAACTCCTCAGCAACGTCAACCCTGGACCCACACTGGCTGCCAAACCAGCTCCTGACAAGACATGTGTTTGAAAGAAATAACATTTAAGGTTCAATTTACTTGTGGGGAGGTTGAACCAATTAGTTAGGTGCTGTCCCCATGGGAAGGTGAGTGTGCTAATTCCATGCCTGGTTTCTTGGTGTTTTTGGTGAGTTCCTGTCTGGATCTGGCCCACTTGTCCTATTTGATATAAATTGGGCCAGTGGTCCAGCTCAGTGAAAAAGGGGGGAGAGAATGGTAATAGAGATCCCTGGGGAAGAGGCAAGCAGATTGGAGAGTTCCAGCGCTGTTGTGGGTTGTGAGATCGGTAGGGGAGGGGATGGAGATGGAAGATAAGACCTGTAGAAGCAGGAGCTTCACTACTGTCCACATGTAGATACTTCTAGCTTGGGGTCTGCCCTGAGGACACCAGTACTGGAGAATGCCTCTGAGGGACTATGTTCGCTGGGGGGCACTTTTGCAGGTATGCCGGGGAAAAACTCAAGTCTGTAGTTATAGGTAGGGAATTAGGAACAAAAGCCTGTTGGGCTGTGGGATGTCTATTTTGCACTTTCTTGGGTGAAATGTTTGAGGCATTGTCCATGTCTGGTCTGAGGTTGTTGGAGGGGTGTTTTGCATGTAACCGACACACATACCATTAACAAGTGGGTCTTGAAACATTGGTGTATGAAGGTATTTGTGTGGAATGGTGTAATGTGAAGTCGTTTCCAAGAGTAAAGGAAGTATAACAAGCAGCCTGTTCGTAGCCTGTACCTATTATAGCTGGCATGGCCTCTAGCAGTGAGAGAGATGTTGTCGGCACCCCTTCAGCCAGCGGTCTGTCTCCCATAGCAACGGTACATGGATTACACCACAGAAGAGGTATAGATGTTCAAGAGTTATATTTAAGTGCATGTGTGGAGCCCGGGCAGAGCGCGGACCACTCTGCTTCTTGGGAGTAGCAGTGGAAAACTCTGGATAGGTGGATGTGGACATTGGCTCAGCGTGTCCCTCCAAACTGCAAGTTACTGTGAAGGTGTACATTGTTATGGGGAACCAAGAATTAACGGGAGAACAGTTGCAGTGCCAGTGCCTCGGCTTTGTCCCAGGTCATTGATGAAGATGGCACAGAAAAAGGTACCCAATGTGTAGTAAAGTGACCCTGTACAACGTGCCTAATGTAGCCCAGAATAACCTACCCCAGGGTAGGCCTCTCATGTGACCCACACTTGGACCCCAACGAGTTATTGTGGAACATGGAGGACTTGACAAACAACCACCACCCAATCCGTTACACACTTCTAGTATATTTAAATTGTTTTCAATCAAGCCCTGATGAAGGGAATACTTTTTGACACTGAAAATACGTTGGATACTCTATTGATTGTCCCCCTGACCTTTATCGAAATACAGTTTTATCTAGACCTCTTAGCAGGGGTGTGGGGCTTCAATTTCCATTTTGTTACACACTGGCTGCCTTCACGTTCACAGTCAGTGGCTGTATTAAAATGTAACCACTCAGATGAGTGGTTACATGTGAACAGCAGTGGGGCTGGCCACTGATTTGTACAGAGTGCAAATATCACAGCCGTCACTGACAGCTGCTGGTCACACACAGAGTTTTCAGGCATCATTTAATACGCTGAGAAGAATCTTGATTTCCGCTGGTGGGCACCCCTGTGCAGCCATGTGAATGTAGTTGAAGAGGCCCAACTCTGACCCTAATTAAAGAATGCTTGATGGTTTTCTTTTCACTACACCTAAAATATGTTTATTTTGATTGGAAGATCATATATCCATCATCCATGATTGTCATACAAATACAAAATCATGTTTTGCCTGATACGGTTCAAATAGGCAGGAAGTTTAGAAGTTGCTTCCTGAAATTTGAAAATATATGGTCCTGTTGGACATAGACCCAAACCCTGGAATTTATAAATTATCATAGACCATCTTTAAAATTCTGTCATGCCTCCTGTACAGGACGCCAAGGTTGGGTCCTGGACGGGTGCTATATAGCACCAGTATTTGGGTTGTGGTCCCTTTAAGGGAATTGTGATAGTGTTCAGGGGGTCACCCAAAATGGGTGAGGAATTCCCGGCAGTAAGATTAATCCAGAGAGGACTGGCTCGCAGTCCTCTCTGTCTTGATAGAGAGTAATTTGGGGCCTGGAATTTTGGAAGCTCTAAAGTGATATTCGGGTGGGAAAGAGCCTCCACCCCTGATCACTGGGAGTCAGCACACAGGGGGTTAAAGGCTTTCAGGAAACAGCTAATAAAACAGGAAGTGGTGCTAGAGGTGGAGAGGAGGAGTATGGGGATTGTACCTGTTGTGATGAGCTGTGTGTCTGCTGGAAGCAGCCAAGGACTTACCAAGGACTCTTGAAGTTTTGGGGCGAAGACCCATCTACAAAAAACTGTATGTGCCTTTTCTTTAATTTGTTTTGTGCTGAAGACAAGCAGACTTTATTTTATACTGAAGACAAGCGGACTTTGTTTTATAGTCTTCCTGTGTGCTGAATGAAGCTTTATTTTGGTTTGTTTTCAAGATCAAACGGTTTATGCACTTGGTCCCGTGGAGCTATAATCCCCAAACTTTACACTCCATACAACTGTCAGTGCCTTCAACAAATTCATATACAGGCGGTCTCCGGGTTACAAACAGGATGGGTAGGTAGGCTTGTTCTTAAAGCGGTGTTCCGGACATAATTTTTTTTTTTTTTTTACAATCTCAACATAATTATTCTATATATTCTGTAAAACATATCAATATTTCCAGATCAGTTAAGAAATCAGTGCAAAAACATACAAGATATCTTGTCAGCGTTCTTGTAGCCTTTATGTATGATAGCTATGGGCATGTGAAGCCCAGTTGATTTTTCTTCCTGTTTTTTCTGAGAGAGGTGCGTGCTGGGTAACCAGCATGCACCTCTCGATCTCGCGCATGTGCAGTTAAATGGCGCTCGTAGCGCCATTCGTTTGTATTGTTGCCATGACAACGAGCAGCGACGGAGGAACGTCCCGCCCCATTGTTATGACAATGAAGATCTCGCGCATGTGCAGTTAAACGGCGCTCGTAGCACTGTAATGCCCACAGACTCCTGGGAAATGATGACACTCATTTCCCAGTAGGCCAGGCAAGTTAGGAAGGGAAGTAGGTTCCCTTACGGACTAGGAACTAGGCAGATTAGGAAATCTGTCTAGTAAAAGCCATTTGCAGGCAAGTAAAATTTTTTTTATTTTTTATATTAAAGGTAACCTATTGATAGGAAGCTTGTTTTTAGGGTGGACCTCTGCTTTAAGTTGAATCTGTTTGTAATTTTGAACACGTACGTTGTTTAAGTGAAGCTCCAGCCAAAAAATCTATTTTTAAGCTTTTTGGATAACATAGGGAAGGGTTATCACCCCTGTAACATTTGTTTTGCTGTCTGTGCCCCTGTTCAGAAGATTTCACCTCACTTTCTGTCCCAATGACAATTGGATTTTGAAAATTTGGGGTTATTAGGGAAACAAGGATTGGTGATAAAGCATCAGTGGAGAGGAGACACCTTTTTCCCATATTAACTCTTACAGGAGAGAATTTCCCTTCCTATGGGTAGATTTCCTCTCACTTCCTGTTGTCTCTCTACGTTTGTAAGTAGGAGTCGTTTGAGCGTCGGATGTTTGTAAGTAGGGGACAGCCTGTACTTGTTGCATGAATTATATGGATTTGTTGCATGGAGACATGGTGGCGGCTGGCACTGAGACTTGGGTGGCCATACTGGACAAGCCATTCTTAGTGCAAGCTCAGCCATCTCCCCATGCCATACATCAGCCATCATTTGTGCCCCGTTTTATTGTTTTTACCTTTCAACCAGGGAATCTCCAGCAGTTGCTGGGTCCAGGTTGTATCATCAGATGGCCGCTGGCTTCATAGCCACCTGTCTGAGAAGCTGTAACATTCACTCGGAGCACTGCCATCTCTCTGTACACCAACTCAGAGTTGGTCTTAATTACCACTAGTTTACATATAGCAAAACCTTTAACCAAACAGTGCAACACACATGCAAGTGAAACAAAAAAATAACCACAAGCTAACGATGCATAAAGAATCTCAGAGGAACAAGCAAGGTAAAGTAGGCGAAGCAAAGTCAGACAAAATGGCAGGGTGGCAGAAATAAGAGCAGGTCAGGGCATATATAAGATGCGGGTCAGCTAGGAACAACGCACAGGCACAATGTTGAGGCAAGAAATATACGGCAGGGTGGAACTTAATAGTCTCCCAGCAGCCAATCTCAGTTGGTGATTGAACAAAACCTCAGGATTTCACTATTACTGCTTATGAACTACAGTGCCACCTACTGTTGCTATGGCTGCACTATATGTTCCTGTTAATGCCTCTCCCTTTAGGGTGCTGCACCTGGCCCTAATTAGTGGAGTCCAAATAACTGAACAGTCCTTTGTAAAAATCCTGGCCACAAAAGAAAGTCCATAAGTCACAAGTTCTATATTACTGCTGTAGTACATCATATCATACAAAGAAAAATGGTGCCCCATTGCTGAAACTGGGTGACAGGTTGAGAGTTCTGCCACGAGGGTCTGGAGATTGACCATGTGCCCTGCCACCAGGATTCAATTTCAAGCTAGGTGCCCCTTCTCCAGGGTCTGGAGGCTGGTAAGTTGCCCCACCTCGCAGGTTTTGGAGAATAACCTTTTGTACTGCCACAGGTGTCTGATAATAGGCACAGGGCATCAATCTGAGGAATAGAGAGGTTCAAATGAAACTCCCCTATTCTGCAAAAGGCCACTGCCACAAGAACTGACAACCCTAGTGGCACCACCGAAACACAAGTTTAGATTCTGAGTTATTGTCGAAATTACCCAAAAAAGGCAAACTGTATCATAAATGGAGGCATAGTGGATATAGACCAGTCAGTTGGTGGGAGCCCTACATAAGCATTGTAGTCAGATCAGACAGCAGGTGAGAGACAATGCAGTCAGGCTGAACAGAAAAGGCAGAGAGTCAATGGATTCAGACTGCAGGGCACACAAAGAAACAACAGGGTCAGGATGGGTGGGAGGTGGAGAGTCAGCGGAATTAGGATGAACAGCAAGCAGAGTGTCCATTGATATAAGCTAAACAGCAGGCAGAGAGATAATAGATGGCAGGTGAAGAGTAAAAAATGGTCAGGCTAAACAGCAGGCAGAGAGTCCACAGAGTCAGGCTAAGGCTCAGGCAAAGAGTCCACAGAGTCAGATTGACCAACGGGCAAAGAGTTCACAGAGTCAGGTTCTTTAGAAGCCAAGTTAGAATGCAGGACTTAGAAAGCCAATTGGGGGCGTGGGACCTCAGAAGGTAAGTCCAGGTGCAGGACCTCAGAGCTAAATCGGTGTGCAGCACTTCAGGATCCAAATCGGGGTGCAGAACAGCAGAAGCTGAATTGGGATGCATGACCTCAGAAATCAAAGTAATTGACTGCAGATGCCTAATTAGGATACAGCACGGCAGAAGCTGAATCAGGTTGCAGGATCGTGGAAGCTGAATTGGGTTGCAGGAACAGGTGTTGGGTCCTGTTTGTACTGGCAGGATAAGAGGTCTGAGTAGTTGCCATGGCTAATGGGGTTATGTAAGGAGATTTCAAGGGGGACCTGTATAACCAGTGTGAATGGAAACAAAAGGCTGTGAGGTAGCAGACTGATTTATGGTTGGAAGAGAGATATACTGAGTCACAGCTATTGGTAATAAAGTTGAAGACATTTGGTAGGACTGGTAACTAGAGGCAGGAATTGGTTGATGTAAAATAAGCTTTGTCTGAAAATTAACAGGTTCAGAGCAGTGGTTGAACAAAACTATAATTGCAGGTTCCCTATTTGACCATTAACAAAGTCGGTACAAGGACCTCACAGGAATACACCGAGTACTTTTCATAGAATTAGAATCCTGAGTATACCAGCAGCAACAATCCCCGTTTTCCTCTTTTAAAAATACATAATACACAATGGTGTTAGGGCCCATCTGGACACAAAACACTGGAATAGGCAGGAAGGCAGACAACAACCTCATAGTTCCCAAGTGTAGTAGTAGTAGTAGGCCTCAGAATTATATCAGGAAACCAGTAAGAGGATATCTGGGATCTGTCGGGATGAGATATGTGATCTACACACAGCAGGATACCTTGGTTTAAGTAAAGACAAAACAAATTTTAGAGAAATTGTAGAACAGAGACTGAGAACATGCAGCATACAAAATATAATGCATACATACTGTATAGCAAAACCAGTAACCAAATGGTGTAACATAAATGCAAGTGAAACAAATACTAACTATGTATAAAGAATCTTAGAGGAACAGGCAATGGGGAGTAGGGCAAAGTGATGTCAGGTAAGGAAGCGGGATGCAGAGGAAAGAGTTGGTCAGGACAGATGCAAGAACCACAGGTCAGCCAGAAACAGTGCGCAGAGGCACCATGCTAAAGCAAAGAGCATAATTCAGGGTGGGACAAAATAGTCTCCCAACCGCCAACCTCAGGTGGTGGTTAACTAAACTTGGCTGGCCACTGGGAGACCCTTGCTGCTGGACACCAGCATTTTATCATTCCTGCCTATGAACTACTGTGGCAACCAACAGGTGTTCTGGTGGTACTGCATGCTTCTGACAGAGTGGGGAAAGGTTAGACCACCTGTCTTTCATTCTGCTATGTGTCTCTGCTGAGGAGATCCCTTTCTGTCATAGCGAACATTGTCACTGAAGCAGAAAGTGATAGAAAATACAGAATTTTAGATTTATTACCAGAACAAAAAGGTAAGGGTAAACCTTCCAGAAGGGACACTGGTTCCAGTGACAAGTGTTATGTAATTTCTATGTGTAGTGCCCCTTTACGTTCAGGGGTGCTATGTACTCAAATTTAGGGGTTTGGTCTGAGCCAGTAGTCAGGCTCAGACCATTTTGATTGTTAGGGTTAGCTTCTGCCTATGTAATGCAGCCTGATGTACAGTTCCCTGTGGCCTGCAGGTGGCGCTGCCATCTTGGTTCAGGGTTGAACCGTGGGTGGCATTGCTATGCCTTAGGGTGTCCTCTCTCGGCAGTGGTACGGTGGGTGTGGTTAACCTGCTGTGCATGCTGGGAGAGCATACATAAGGGGCAGACGCCATCTTTTGGGGAGCAGTCCGCGTCACCCGGGCCCTCCAGGCCAGGGGTGCGCGTGTGTATCAGTCTCAGGCACCTTTAGCCTGGGGCTGCAACTCTACTATTGGGCCCAGCACCTTTAGCTGGGGCCCATCCCCCGAAAGAGGAATCCCAGGGTGCCCTTGCGAGGGAACCCGCTCTAAAAAGAGGAGGCCGGGGGAGGACCTTTCTGAGGGACCGGTGAGAGTTCACAGTGAAGGAGAGGCCCGGTAACCTTCTGGAGGGATTCAAAGATTCGCTACAGGCCTTGCAACGTGCTGTCGCCGGCATCTGTCCTTGTGTTGCATGTGCTGAGAGGTTTGGGACTGAAAGATTCTGTGGCAGAGAATCTCCCGATCGTATCTCTGGGAAAACTCAAGTAAACGTTCAAGCATCACTCCGGCTGCTAGGATCCGCTCTTACAGGGGACTATCCGGGTGAGCTAAACCCACTCGGGATCAAGTGGCGACTACAATATTGATTGTGCCAGGACCTATCTCCCAACACCTTGCTGTCCTTTCTCTTATCCATCTTTACTGTCTATTGAACTTTGCTGATAAAAATAAACTCAACATTGGAGTTTAAGGTGGTGTGGACATTGGAGTTACTTGGGAAAAACAGAGACTTGTCCCTATACTCTAGGAGACGAGAACCAACTGAAGGAGAACCCGGCTGCAGGACCCAAAAATCTGTTAACACCGCTCGACCTCTCAAAGAGAGGATACAGGCATATATAGCGTGGTGTGCCTTGACCTGCAAGCGGGCCAAAGGGCGGGAAAAGGTCTGTGTGCTACATATGACTTTGTGGAGATTTGCACTCTCTTCCTGTTGCATGTTCAGGACAAGAAGTGAAAGGCAATTTCCTCATTGGGGAAACTGCAAATACAGGGGTTTTAATGCTTTCATGCTCTCTTACTTTCAGTTTTTCAACCTTATTTTGCTTTATTCTCACCTGGTAATCCTGCAAATGACACACTTCCTGTTGCTGGGTGGCCACGTCACTTCTCCACTGTATGGAGGGAGCCATTGCCATGGTTATCACTCTAGGCAGCTCCCCTGATATGAACTACAAACATTTATGTATCTCTTCATCCTCATTACATGGGGCAGAGCAATTGGTAGTTTGCAGAAGATAGCTAGAAAGAAAGATATTCTTGTGTGCAGCTCACATGAAGTGACAAGAACCCTGCATTTCTGCCAAGATCAACAGGTCTGTAGTTGCTGAAAATGGGATTAGCTTGATAAAAAATAAAGCTAAGACAGCCAACTAAGGGTTGAATTCAGTTTAAAGCATTTCTAAACCCAAGGACACAAATTTCAGTTTTTTGAGGCTTCAGTTTAGTGCATAAGAAGTTACAAGCACACTGGATTCCTGGCAGGATTAACAGAAATTCTTTGTACTTGTCAGAATAAAGAAAATTAATGTCTACTACCTCATTTTAGGACTGGTAAGCTGCAATATATAGAATATTTGTACTTTCTACACGTGATATGATGGGGTACATCCTTGCACCACTTAAGTCCTGGAGTCAACCGCATACCCTAGAAAGTTAATACGTGAACCTTTCATGGACTGACAGCAGAGCGCACCAATTTCCACAACTGTCCCTGTCTTCAGGAGCTCAGGGGCCAGACAGAGTGTGTATCCTATGCTGCAGCGCTTTGCCCCTCACCATTATTCATCATGAGCATCTCACCACTACACCAACCATTATTGGTCGGTATGGTTGGAATATCTATTTGCTATAGACCGATCTGTAGGAAAAAGATATTTAAAAGGGGGGACCTTTAAAAAAAAAATGGCCACTCACCACTAAATAATCTCCAAATACTGATATATATCCATGCACAGACTCCAGTAACCTGGGCAAGAGTTTTAAAGTTCTGTAAACTAGATCCCTGAGCAGAAATATTTGGCATTAATACTAGTCAGCCGACAAAAATGGTATGAGACCAGTCACGGCATAGTTCTAGGCAACACCGGCTTGCATGTGGAGACGACCTTTAACTGCCTTTGAAAAGCTCTGACAAAGAAACATCGTAAAAATCCACTTTCTGTGCGTTCTGCAGCCAGGAAAATGTGATCTTAGTTCAGCTGATGCAACGAAGTCCATTGTATCTTTTTGGAAGAGTTGATGGTTTTGGTATCTTTTTTTTTAGACAGATTGATTTATGTACAGTACACTGGAAAAGAGAGGTAATTATTTGTATATACGTACTTATTTTCATGCATAAACAATCTATTGTTTAAAAAATTGTTACGTTTAGAGTAAATAGCATACAGTAAATGTATACAGCATACAGTCAGGGCCAGATTAAGAACATTGTGGGCCTGGTGGTGAGGATTTTGGTGGGGCCTTTTATCACTAATAAATAAAAATGCAAACAATTTAATTAAAGAGAGAGAGAGAGGGAGGATGAGAGAGGGGGATAGAGAGAGAGAGGGGGTGAGGGGGGATTGAGGATGAGAGAGAAAGGGGGGATGAGAGAGAGAGGATGCGCATGAGCATGCGTGGGAATGATATCAACGCAGCCCGGCCAAGGCAAGTGTCTGAAGGCACAGAACCCAGAAGGAAGACCGGGTGAAGATGTAAGCGCCCGGGCCCCGCCGTACTGATCACAGCGCAGCACTGGATGACTCAGTCTGGCAATTTAAGTGTACTCTAATGTGCTAATATGCTGTGCATACTTGTACGTTGTGGCATAACCTACCTCAGGGCCTATAAAAAGTAGTAATGTTAGCAAACTTTACTACCGCTTTAATATCACAGGATCCCACGAACCTCTCATGGGGCTCCCTACTGACCCGGTGGCCCTTGGGCAGTGCCCAAGTGCATAGTTGGCAACCTTTCAAAAATATTTTCAGGGACATTTTTTTTACAAGTGCTATATTTAAAATAGCTGAGATCCCCTATGTTCCTCTATACATCACAGTAGTAATCACTAAATTAAATGAGTACTAATAATGGGGCAGGACAAATATGAGGACTGAGAAGATTTCCTTTAGTTGAAGTAACAAAAGTGTGCCCATTCTAGAACTGGTAACATTGAGGATATTCGGTATAATTTTAAAGAACTGTTTTTGTGGGTAAGAGGCATAGGGGAGGAGTATGGACGGTAAAAAAGTGGGAAGTATGTGCAGGTGAGGGAGAGGAATGTGGAGGGTCTAACAGTGGGCACTATGTACAGGAGAGAAGTGTGGAGCATAGGACAGTGATCAGTATGTATAGGAGAGAAGTGTGGATGGTATGACAGTGAGCGGTATGTACAGGAGAGTAGGGTGGATGGTATGATGGTGGGCACTATGTATAGGAGAGGAGTGTGGAGGATATGACAGTGAGCAGTATGTACAGGAGAGAAGTATATGACAGTGGGCAGTATGTATAGGTGGGGAGTGTGTAGGGTATGACAGCGGGCACTATGTACAGGAGAGAAGTGTGGAGAGTATGACAGTGAGCAGTATGTACAGGAGACGAGTGTGGAGGGTAAGACAGTGGGCAGTATGTACAGGAGAGGAGTGTGAGGGGTATGACAGAGGGTAGTATGTACAGGAGAGGAGTGTGGAGGGTATGACAGTGGGCACTATGTACAGGTGAGGAGGATGAAGGAATCTTGGAAGGGAAAATGTAAAGGTTTAGGGACTGTGTTATGCCAATTAATCAAAAACCAGCCATAGTCAATCTATGTATGTGCTAGCTGGTTTTACACAAGTCAATCTATTAACTGACTTGAGTACAACCAGCCTGTCAGGTTTTTCCCAAAACAATCAGTGCTGCCAGCTATAGTTAGCAACACTGATCATTGTATTCACTGGCAGAACACAATAACACTGCAGGAGTGATTCCCCCATCCACAGGTCAGCAGGTGAGAGGGTGTGTGGGGACCGGCTGGGGAGAGATACTAGTCAGTGGCTGGTGAGAGGCACTGGCTAGTATCAGAGCCAGATACACACAGGTTACATAAGCCACGATCGTTAGAGCGAGAGCAATAATTCTAGCACTAGACCTCCTTTGTAACTCTAAACGTGTAACCTGTAAAAAAATTGAAAGCATCGCTTAGTATACAAAAAAATCGTGCTAAATTTAGTGTTTTTTCTTTTTAATGAATGAAACAGTTTATTTCCCAAAAAAAACACGTTTAAAAAATTGCTGTGCAAATACAGTGTAACATAAAAAGTTGCAAAGACCACCATTTTATTCCACAGGGTGTCTGCTAAAACAATATATATATAATGTTTGAGGATTCTGAGTAATTTTCTAGCAAAAAAAAAAGATGATTTTTACATGTAGGAGAGAAGTGTCAGAATTGGCCTGGGTGGCGAGGGGTTAATTACTATAAGTAATATACAAATAATTATTATAAGCACTGTGAGCTCATCGTCTGTCTGCTGCAGAGTGTGTCAGCTTGTATTTATACTGGCCGCTCTGTATGTAGCTTCTGACAGGCTGCGCAAGCAGCCCAGTATCTCTGGAACGCTAAATGTTAGGAGCCCCATCCAGTCCAGTAGTGGGGTAGGTCTCCAGCTACCCACCCCCAAATGTGGGGTCTCTGTGACTCCTGGTCGCCGAGCTACAACCCTCGAAGTCGATCTTTTTTTTTTTTTTGTGATTTTTTTTTTTTTTCTGGGCAAGTGGGCCTATCTTGAGGAAGGGGCCAGGAGCTTCAGCTCCAATAGCCCTCCTATGTTAATCCGGCCCTGCATACAGTAAATGTACTGACCACTAACTATTTGATACTCACTTCGGTGGGCAAGGAATATCTTTTTGCTCATGACACTAGGGGTTTTTTTTCACGCAGGCATTGAATTCTAAAGCAGCCTTTAATTAATGCGCCAATAGATTCCAATTTCCGATGCGTAGCGCAGGCCTTCAAGTTGCATCAGGTGTGAGATTTTTTAAATTTTTATGAGGCCAAAATTGTAACTGATCACTTTTGACACTTTGAAACTGTACCTTAAACATGATGTAAACATAAGTGCATTTACAATATGTTTATGGTACACTTGTGCAACGTTTTATTTGAGATGAATGGAGGTGGTTGCAAAGCGTCAATGCATGACAAGCTTAGCAGGCATAATTTTTATTGCCTTGCCGCAACAAAATAGCGGATCTATAGCTGCTATTACATGAGAAGGATTTAGACTTTGTGGGAATAACTGAAACTTGATTTGACAGCTTACACAATTTACAATATACAGAGGAATTCCTTGTATCGAAAGGACAGAGAAGGTAGACGAGGGGGAGGGGTGTGTTTATATGTCAAAAGTGATGTAAGGGTAGTAGAGAGGAGCGACATTATGTATGGGACCAGGGGGAGGTGGAATCAGAAAGGGTAGAAGTTCAAAGACAGGAGGTGAGTGGGAAATTAAAGCGGAAGTAAACCCATCGATTTAACAGTTTCAAAAAGCAGTTACCGTATTTATCGGCGTATAACACGCACCGGCGTATAACACGCACCCCAAGTTTAGGAGGGAATTTTAGGGAAAAAAACTTTTAGGAGGGAAGTTTAAGAAAAAAAAAAACTTACATTTAAATGCAGCCTTACCAGTGTCCGTTGCAGCCTTGTCAGTGCAGCCTTGCCAGCAGTGTCCATTGCAGCCTTGCCCCAGTGTCCAGTGCAGCCTTTGCCCAGTGCAGCTTTACCAAGTGTCCAGTGCAGCCTTTGCCCAGTGCAGCCTTTGCCCAGTGTAGCTTTGCCCAGTGTCCAGTGCAGCTTTACCCAGTGTCCAGTGCAGCCTTTGCCCAGTGCAGCCTTTGCCCAGTGTAGCTTTGCCCAGTGTCCAGTGCAGCTTTACCCAGTGTCCAGTGCAGCCTTTGCCCAGTGTCCAGTGCAGCTTTGTCCAGTGCAGCCTTTGCCCAGTGTCCAGTGCAGCTTTACCCAGTGTCCAGTGCAGCTTTACCCAGTGTCCAGTGCAGCCTTTGCCCAGTGCAGCCTTTGCCCAGTGTAGCTTTGCCCAGTGTCCAGTGCAGCTTTACCCAGTGTCCAGTGCAGCCTTTGCCCAGTGTCCAGTGCAGCTTTGTCCAGTGCAGCCTTTGCCCAGTGTCCAGTGCAGCTTTGCCCAGTGTCCAATGCAGCCTTTGCTAAGTGCAGCCTTTGCCCAGTGTCCAGTGCAGCCTTGCCCCAGTTTTCAAAATTGTCGCCGCCGAGATCGCCGCAGAGACTGGGCGGAGCGGGGCGAACGCCGCCGAGAACGCAGGGACTGGGCGGAGCCGAGATACACATAGCCGAGTGTACTCGGCTATACTCGGCTTTTCTCGGCTTCGCTCACAGTCACGCCGAGTCCCGCCCTATGATGGACATATCACAGGTCCAATGGCGGGACTGGGCGTGACTGTGAGCAGAGCCGAGAAAAGCCGAGTATAGCCGAGTACACTCGGCTATGTGTATCTCGGCGGCGATCGCTGCGCTCCGCTCAGTCAGCGGAGATCGCCGGGATCAGTGGGTATCGACGTATAACACGCACCCACGATTTTCCCCTGATTTTAAGGGGAAAACAGTGTGTGTTATATGCCGATAAATACGGTACATTCACGGCATGCCGGGAATGCCAACTGTCACATTGGTTGTGCTCTCAACCAAACTGTCAAACCATCCAATGGCTGGTGTCATAACTGATCACATGTGCAGCATCATGGCAGTTGAAGATTAAACAGAGGCCAAGATGGCAGCTTCCTTGCCTGAAAATGATAGGAGGGTTTACTTCCACTTTAATAGTGGGGGTATGCTATAGGCCATCCAACATTAAGGAGGAGGAGGAGCTGGAATTACTATCTCAGTTAGAAATGGCAGGGAAACAGGGTAATGTAATCATAATGGGGGACTTCAATTAACCCGATATCGACTGGGCAAAGGGAACAGCTCACTCACTAAAGGCCCATCACTTCATGAATGTTTTACAGGACAACTTCATATCCCAAAAGGTGGATTCCCCAACTAGAAAGAATGCCCTGTTAGATCTATTAATTACGAACAATTCAAGTCTGATCTCAGATGTGGAGATACGCGATAACTTGGGATCTAGCGATCATAGGATGATCGCGTTTACCATAAATCAAAAGAAAAGGAGGCATATGGGTAGTACAAAACACTAAAAACAAGCCAATTTTCCAGAGCTACGGTCATTGCTACATGACATTAATTGGGACCAAATTCTGAAATCAATGAACACAGAAGAGAAATAGAAATGCTTTAGGGACGTATTTAAAAAAAAAGGCATCAAACAGTGCATTCCATTGCACAATAAATATAGTAATGCAAAAATTAGACCTGGGTGGTTAAATTATAATGTGAGTAACCTCATCAAGGAAAAAAATATAAAAGGAATGGATCACCACCAGCATACCTGCACTACAAGGAATGCAATCGGAAATGTAAAATCGCAACCAAGGCGGCTAAAAAAGATTACGAGAGACATTTAGCGGAAGTAAAAATAACCCCAATTTTTTTTTTTAAATGTTATAACAGTAAAAAGACAAAATCGGAGCACATTGCACACTTAAAAGATGAGGATGGGAGGATGGTTACAGATCACACAAAGAAGGCAACTGTACTAAGTGCCTTCTTCTCCACAGTTTTTACACAGGAAAAAGAAGGGTTTACCGACAGCGCCTGTAGTGTTAGTCGGGCCCGGACTGGCCATAGGGCATACCGGGCAAATGCCCGGTGGGCCACAGCAGCCCGCGGGCCGCCGGACAGCATTTCACATCTTCCCCATCATCTCCAATGTCTCCGGAGGCAGCCGGAGTTGGTGGGCGGAGCTGGGGGTGTGGCTGCCCCTCCACTCCTCCCACAGACTCGTTCACTCTGGCTGATCCCACAGCTGAAGGAGAAAGAAGCGAGGACACAGCAGCCAGCGTGTCTTCATCTCCAGGCATGCTGTAAGTTACTGCACTGCTGCACATGTCACTACATAGAGTCCTAACCTGGCACCATACCACCCCAGCCTGCCCTATGTCACCGCACCCTACCCTATGCGTGCCACCCCAACCTGCCTTATTCCACCGCACCCTGCCCTATCCCACCGCAACCTGCCTTATACCACCCCAGCCTGCCCTATGCCACGCACCTTGCCCTATGCCACGCACCATGCCCTATGCCACCGCAACCTGCCCTATGCCACCCCAACCTGCCCTATGCCAGCCCAACCTGCCCTATACCACCCCAACCTGCCCTTTGCCACCCCAACCTGCCCTATGCCACCGCAACCTGCTCTATATCATCCCACCCTGCCCTATGCCACCCAGCCTGCACTATACCACCGCAACCTGCCCTATACCACCCCAGCCTGCCCTATACAACCCCAACCTGCCCTATGCCACCCCAGCCTGCCCTGTATCACCGCAACCTGCCCTATATTACCCCCAACCTGCCCTATATTGCCCCAGCTGGCCCAATACCACCCTATACTTTAATTTACAGGGGTCATTTGGGGGTGCGCCTCGTTACCGTGCGCTACCTGCAGGGCGCTGGGCAGGATAGACAGGAGGGGGTAACACCATGTTTTTCCGCACCAGGTGACACCAACCCTAGTGACGCCGTTGCCCCAGTGCACTCTCAGTTGCGAGTCGGAGCCGCACTCGAGTGGGGGGGGTCCAGAGGTGCAGGGTGGGGGGGTTCTGTATTGTAGGGGAGTTCTGTATTGTAGGGGGCTCTGAAATGTAGGGGGCTCTGAAATGTAGGGGGGTCTGTATTGTAGAGGGGTTCTGTATTGTAGAGGGGTTCTGTATTGTAGGGGGGGTCGGTAATGTGGGGGGGTCGGTAATGTGGGGGGGTCTGTAATGTAGGGGGGTCTGTAATGTAGGGGGGTCTGTATTGAAAGGGGGTCTGAAATGTAGGGGGGTCTGTATTGAAGGGGGGTTCTGTAATGTAGGGGGGTTATGTACTGTAGGGAGGGGGTCTGTACTGTAGGGAGGGGGTCTGTACTGTAGGGAGGTCTGTGTAACATGCAGGGGGTCCAGAACTGTTAGGGGGTGTCTGTGTAACAAACTGTGGGGTGCTGTGTAATGTAAAGGGGTCCAGAGGTGCAGGGTGCTGTGTAATGTAAAGGGGTCCAGAGGTGCAGGGTGCTGTGTAATGTAAAGGGGCCCAGAGGTGCGGTGCTATGTAATGTAAAGGGGTCCAGGGTGCTGTGTAATGTAAAGGGGTCCAGAGGTGCAAGGTGCTGTGTAATGTAAAGGGGTCCAGAGGTGCAGGGTGCTGTGTAATGTAAAGGGGTCCAGAGGTACAAGGTGCTGGAACCCACACATCCCATCATTAACCGCCTCCGCAAAGCGCCACCTCCTGCACAGTATACACCTGAAGCTACCCCTTATTGCTGGTGTTGTTCTGTTGTGTAACACAGGCATCTGCAGCAGTTACAGTGGGTGTAGGTGCCTCCTGCACAGTATACACCTGAAGCTACCCCTTATTGCTGGTGTTGTTCTGTTGTGTAACACAGGCATCTGCAGCAGTTACAGTGGGTGTAGGTGCCTCCTGCACAGTATACACCTCAAGCTACCCCTTATTGCTGGTTTTCCCATCTCGCTGCAGGCCATTAGTATGTCTGGAAGGCCAACAAGGAGAGGCAGACAGTCACGAGCCAATAAAAGAGGGCAAGCAGGCTCTGTGTCTAGGGGCAACAGTGCTTGTCGTGGACGTGGTGCATTGTCATCAGCACGTGGCCATGGGACACGCTTGTCATTATTTTCGGCAGCTGGACGTGTTGAGCCACATCATGCCGAAGACTTGGTAGAGTGGATGACCAAGCCCTCCTCATCCTCCTCATCCTCTCTCACCCAGGCTCAGGGTACTGGCAAAGCAGCTGCCAATGCGTCCTCTTCCCTCATATCAATGTCATCAGTCACTCCTTCCCTAGACCCACCATGTCCTCCTGAGGAGTCCCCCGAACTGTTTGACTACAGTGTTGGGTACATGCTCCAGGAGGATGCCCAGCGTTTTGAAGGCTCTGATGATGATACCCAGCTAGAGGAAGGCAGTAGCGTGAGCGCAGAGAGAGGGGATGCTCAAGAAGGACAGCAATCTGGCAGTCATGTTCCACCAGCTGCAGCATACTGCCAGGTTTGCTACAGTGATAAAGAGGGAGGGGATGATGAGGTCACTGACTCCACGTGGGTGCCTGATAGGAGAGAGGAGGAGGAGGAGGAGGCACATCTCCAACGAGGCAGGATGCCCTCCGGGGGCCAGCTTAAGGGCAGCACACCGATTGAATCACACCGCAGAGCTCCGCCTGTGCAGGGCGCTGCCTCTGCGCGTTATTCCAAAAGTTCTTTGGTGTGGGCCTTTTTTGAGACGAGTGTGCATCAGATCGCACCGCTGCTATTTGCACATATGTCTCAAGCGTATCTCGTGTGGCCAAAACATCAGCCGCTTGGGCACCACATGCTTGACCAGGCATATGTTGACCTGACATGCAGCTCGTTGGCAAGCGTACCTTAAAGACCCACACCAAAGAACAAAGCGGACCTCTCCTTGCTCCTCATCAGCTGGGATTTCCAACCCCACAATACCTTCAGTCCTCTTTGAAACCTGCACTGAGAGAAATGAAGGTGTAGAATTAGGTGTGTCACAGCCAAGTACTTGCGGGCACTCTGCTAGCAGTACACCGACGTCCGATTGTAGCAGGCATATTTCCCTGCCCCAGCTGCTGGACCGTCAAAAGAACTGCACTCCCAGCCATCCACATGCCCAGCGGTTGAATGCTAGCTTGGCTAAATTGCTAGCACTTCAACTGCTGCCTTTTCAGTTGGTAGACTCGGCCCCCATCCGTGAGTTTGTGCAATGTGCGGTTCCTCATTGGCAGGTTCCCAAACGCCACTTTTTCTCACGGAAGGCGATTCCGGCTCTCTACTGACATGTGGAAGGCAATATCCATGCCTCGCTGGACAGGGCGGTCAGCGGTAAGGTGCATATTACCGCTGACTCATGGTCCAGCAGGCATGGACAGGGACGTTACCTATCTTTCACGGCCCATTGGGTCACTCTTTTGGCAGCTGGGAAGGATGCAGGACAAGGTGCAGTAGTGTTGGAGGTTGTTCCGCCACCACGCCTCCAATATGCTACTACTGGTTGTAACACACCTCTCTCCTCCACCCCTCTTCTTCTTCCTCCATGGCCTCTTCCTGTGCTTTGTCCTCGGAACCAGCGGTGCTCTGTAGGCGTTCAAGGGGCTACGCAAGTACGCAGGCAAAAAGATGCCATGCGGTGCTTGCGCTGGTGTGTTTGGGGGACAGGAGCCACACTGGGGCAGAGGTTCTGTCAGCTCTGCAGGGGCAGGCCGAGAGGTGGTTGACGCCACGCCAGCTTAAGCCAGGAATGGTGGTTTGCGACAATGGCACCAACCTCCTCTCCGCCCTCCGACAGGGACAACTGACCCATGTGCCCTGTGTGGCTCACGTCCTTAACCTGGTGGTGCAGCGGTTCTTGGGCAGGTACCTGGGCTTACAGGATGTCCTGAGGCAGGCCAGGAAAGTCTGTGTGCATTTCCGCCGATCATATAATGCCAGTGCTCGGCTGGCTGAGCTGCAAAAGGAGTTGAATCTGCCCAAGAACCGGCTTATATGTGACATGCCCACCAGGTGGAACTCAATGTTGGCCATGCTGCAGCGGCTGCACATGCAGCAGAGGGCCATTAATGAGTACCCGTGCGATTACGGCACCAGGACAGGGTCAGGGGAGCTTGGTTTTTTTTCACCACGCCAGTGGGGCATGATCAGGGATGCATGCACTGTCCTGGCACCATTTGAGGAGGCCACGAGGATGGTGAGCAGTGACAGTGCATGCATCAGTGACACTGTACCTCTTGTCCACCTGTTGGAGCATACGCTGCGTGGAATAATGGACAGGGCACTTGAGGCAGAACAGAGGCAGGAAGAGGAGGACTTCCTTGCTTCTCAAGGCCCCTGTAACGCCGAGCGCTCCGGGTGTCCCATCCATCCCGGAGCGCCCGTGGCGTCTGTCCCCCTGCAGCGCTCCGGTCGCCTCCTCTGACCGTGAGTGCTGCTCTGACGCTGGCGGGGATGCGATCCATGCGGCGGCACCTGTCCGCCCGCGGATCGCATCCCATCCTGCTCACCGGCCTCCTCCTCCTGCTCCGTCCTGGCGCGCGCGGTCCCGCTGCTCTCTAGGGCGCGCACGCGCCGGTCTTCTTAAATTTAAAGGGCCAGTGCACCATTGATTGGTGCCTGGTCCAATTACTGTGTCACACTCAAAAACACTTAAAAACCCACTTCCCCTTCCTGTCCTTGCCGGATCTTGTTGCCTTAGTGCCCTGAGAAAGCGTTTTGTACTTGCCTTTCCAGTGTATCTGACCTTCTGCCGTTGCCCCTGACTACGTACCATTGCCGCCTGCCCTGACCTTCCGCTACGTCTGACCTTGCCTCTGCCTAGTCCCAGTGTACCGTGCCTATCTCAGCTGCCAGAGAAGTCGAGCCGCTACTGGGGGACACGACCTGGTTGCTACCGCCGCAGCAAGTCCATCCCGCCTTGCGGCGGGCTCTGGTGAAAACCGGTAGCTGCTTAGAACCGGTCCTCCAGTGCGACCCGTGCCTTCGCCTCTCTGGCACAGAGGATCCACCTCCTGTGTCCTCACTAGCCGCCAGTCCGGGCCCTGACAGCCCCCTTTATCCAGACAGTGTTCCTTCTGTCCCACCCATCACACAGGAAGAGGACGAGGAGGAGGAAGAGGAGGAGGATTGTGTCAGCATGGAGGTGGAGCTTGGCACTCAGCTTAAGCAGCAGCAGTCTTTTAGGGATGATTTACAGTCCCAAGAAACCCGTGGACTTGTACGTGGCTGGGAGGATGTGGCTGCGGATCATGTCGTCCTTAGTGACCCAGAGAACTCCGGACCGAATGCCTCAGCTAACCTACGCTGCATGGCCTCCCTGATCCCGTAAAGCCAGCGGAAGGATCCTCGTATTCTTCAAATCAAGGAGAGGAACCATTACTGGCTGGCCACTCTCCTTGATCCACAGTACAAGGGTAAGGTTGTGGACCTTATCTTGCTGTCGCAGAGGGAGCAGAGGATGAGACATCTCCGGGAGGCCTTGCAGAAAGGTCTGTGCAATGCGTTCCCAGGGACTGGGAGGTTACAAACTCCTGGTGCTGGACAACGAGTTGCCGAGGCTTCGGTCAGTCACAGAAGGAGCGGTGGAGAAGGTGGCCGTCTGACCGATATGTTCAGACAATTCAGAACGCACATTCAGTGCTGTTGGAGGCTTTGTAACCGATCACAGGGTGCGCCTGTCCACCGACTCGGTTGATCGACTGACCTTCATAAAGATGAATCAGTCTTGGATCACCACTAGCTATTAAGCACCTGAAGCTGATGTAACCGAATAATTTTTTTTGAAATGTCACATCCCTTCAAGACTGCCTATGCTGATGCTGAGTGACTGTCTTGTTATGTTGACTGACTATCCTCTTCCTCCTCAATGATCCTGCTGATAGCTTGGAAGAACATTTTTGGTTCTGGGTGCCACCACCAGTGGCTAAGGCCCAATTTTTCAGCCCCTGTTTAACAGGGGCGTGTAATTTTTGATGCAATGCTTTGCAGCAGGGCTCATTCCTGCACTCCAACTAGAGTATCTGGGAGAGGTTGCAGTGTCATGGCACCAGCACCAGTGCCTAAGGCCCAATTTTTCAGCCCCTGTTTAACAGGGGCATGTAATTACAATTCTTGATATAATATTTCACAGCAGGGCCCGTTCCAGCGCCCACCGAGAGTAACTGTGAGGACTTACAGTGTTGTGGCACCACCACCACCAACAAAGGCCCAATTTTTCTACCACTGTTCAACAATGGCATGTAATTACAATTCTTGATATAATAGTTCACAGCAGGGCGCTCCAGCGCCCACCAAGAGTCACTTTGAGGGCTTACAGTGTTAACTTGTGGCAACACCAACACCAACACCTTAGGGCCAAATTTCTGCAGAGCATATAGGGCAGGCCCCTACTTTCAAACATCCAACTTACAAACGTCTCCTACTTGCAAATGGAAGGAGACAACAGGAAGTGAGATGAAAAAAGACGGACGGCCAAAAAAATTATACAGGGGTGAAAACCCTTCCCTATGTTTTCCAAAAAGCTTAAAAATAGATTTTTTGACTGGAGCTACACTTTAAAATTGTACCAGTTCAAAATTACAAACAGATTCTACTCAACACAACAAACCTACACAGTCCCTGTCTTCTTTGCACCGCCTGTATACTGCTGTTCTGAGTATATAGGGCCTGGGGGCCCCACGCCTTTCCTTTTTTTAATTTGGGTACGGGGTTCCCCTTAATATCCGTACAAGACCCAAAGGGTCTGGTAATGGGCAGGGGGGGGCTACCCATGCCATTTTTCTCAATGATTTTTATCCATATTGCCGGGACCAGACATTACATTAAAGCCGCAAGCAGTTTTAAATGGCTTTTTTCCCTTTAGAAATGTAATTTTGTGCAGGGACAGTTCTAAACACGGGAAACACGTGCCACTTCACAGGCATGCTTTAGACCCCCCCCCCCCCCCCCAGGTACGATATTTAAAGGAATATTTCACTTTTCTTCTTTCTTTTTATGCATCATTAAAATCACTGCTGCCGAAAAAACTTCCGTTTTTAAAACTTCTTTTTGCATTGATACATGTCCCCTGGGGCAGGACCCGGGTCCCCAAACCCTTTTTAGGACAATAACATGCATATTAGCCATTATAATTAGCACTTTAGATTTTGAACGTTTGCGTCCATTGTATTTAATAGGGTTCTAAAGTTTGCGCAAACTTTCGGTCCGTTCGCAGGTTCTGGTGCGAACCAAACCGGGGGTGTTCGGCTCATCCCTAGTAATCAGCATGGGTTTATGAGAGGACGTTCCTGCCAGACCAATCTGATAACATTCTATGAGGAAGTAAGCAGCCATCTAGATAGAGGAAGGCATGTGGATGTGGTGTATCTGGACTTTGCAAAAGCATTTGATACAGCCCCCCTTAAACGCTTAATTTACAAGCTGAGGTCCACAGGCTTGGACCATAGGGTTTGTGCTTGGGTAAAAAACTGGTTACAGGGACGGGTCCAATGGGTAGTGATAAATAACATGTACTAAGACTGGTCTGGAGTGGTCAGTGGGGTACCCCAAGGTTCTGTCTTGGGACCAATTCTATTCAACATATTCATAAATGATATAGAGTATGGGATAACTAGTTCAGTCTCAGCCTTTGCGGATGACACAAAGATAAGCAAAGTAATAAACTTGCATCAGGACATAAAAATTTTGCAGAAAGACGTGAACATAATAAAAGAGTGGGCAGAAAAATGGCTAATGAGGTTTAATGTGGAGAAATGTAAAGTTATGCACTTGGGGTCAAAAAACATTAATGAAAAATATTCACTAGGTGGAGAACCGCTGGGAGAATCAAGGATGGAGAAGGATCTAGGGGTGCTGAAAGATATCAGAGCCAAGCTACAGCTACCAAAGCAGGCAGAATATTAGCATGCAAAAAAAAAAAAAGGGGGATATGCTCAAGGGACAAAACTATAATTCTGCCACTCTATAAAGCTCTGGTTAGGCCTCATCTAGAGTTTTCTGCTCAGTTCTGGTCACAAGTCCTCCGAAGGGATGTGCTGGAGCTAGAGAGAGTCCAAAGAAGGGTGACGAAACTTATAAAGGGACTGGAGGACCTCAATTACGAGGAACGGCTGAAAACACATTTATTCTCACTGGAAAAAAACTAACGCTTTAGAGGGGACATGATAGCGATTTACAAATCTCAATGGGGACACCAGCACAGGAAATAAACTATTCAGTCCTAGGGAGTGTAAAAGGTCATGTGGCCACACAATGAGACTGGAGGAGAAGCGGTTTAACCTTAAACTGCATAGGGGGTTCTTCACTGTTAGGACAATAAGGATGTGTAACTCTCTCCCACAATTGGTGGTGGATGCAGGGAGTATGGATATTTTTAAAAGACTCTTAGATGTACATCTCAAAGGACACAACATACAGGGATATGGAAAATCAGTATAGACAATGATACATGCACCTACACAGGTTGAACTCCATAGACTATTGTCTTTTTTCGGCCTTACTGACTATAACTATGCAACTATGTAAAAAAAGGCCACAGCGCTGCAGTGTACATGTTAATCTGCTTCCTATTTTCACAATTTTTTTTGTGGTTTTGAAGTGGTAAAAATGTGAACCAAATGCCTATCCTCAACACATGTGTGAGATTCCAAAGATTTACAATAGGGTTGCTAATCCTGGAGGCGTTTGTAACTTGGAGCATGATTTAGCATTGCTGGAAGATTGGTCAAATGAAATTCCAAATTTAGTTCAACATTTCTAAATGCAAGATAATGTATTTCATGTATTTAATATTATAAAATAGTTTCTTGATAGCATACAATTTTGGAAGTACAGAGTATTGACCAGAACTACAATGAAAGAAGATTTGGGGCTGCTTAGATTATCACAAAATGACAAAACAGCATGTGTAGGCAGTGGGGAAAGTAAATTAAATTCTGGATTATATCACTAGAGGGGTCATCAGCAGGAGGAAGGAGGTCCTGATTTCCCTATAAACAAAAACAATATAGTGATGGCACCATATTTGGAATACAAGACCTGTGAGAAAAAACGTAGACCACAAAATTCATAATAATGTTCATAATATTGTCTGATCACAATGATCCATGATGTAATAGACCATAATAAGAAACAAAGTCCCTCCATCCGCTGGTGCCGCTAGACCAGTAACCAAGGACTGCTGAATTGAAAAAAATTACAAATTGTGTGCAATAGACATTTTTTCCTTTGTATATCTGGCTTCTCTATATAGTTCTTTAGTTAAACTTCATTTAGAATTGTGTCCAGTTCTGGAGGCCTCACTGAAAAAAAGATATTGATATAGAGTGCAGAGAAAGGTCTGGGGGATAAAACATATCAGGTGAGACTGCAGGAACATAACAGTCTGGAGGAAAGAAGAGAAAGTGTACTTAACTAAAATCTTTAGATACATTTGTAGCACACGGATCTTTTACCTGCGGTGTCATAAACTAGGGTCCTGCAGCAAGGTTCTCCCTTTAGTTGGTTCCCGTCTCTTAGAATGTAAGGACAAGTCTTTATATCCCCAAGTAACTCCAAGGTCCACACCAGTAGTAAACTCCAACATAGAGTTTATTGCAAAGTCAATGGATAGAAAAGGGTGGATAGAAGGCAGGACAGTAAAGCCCTGTACACACGATCGGTTTTACCGATGAAAACCGTCTGATGGATTTTTTTCATCGGACAAACCGATCGTGTATGGGACCCATCGGTCTTTTTTCCATTGGTTTTAAAAAATAGAACATGTTTTAAATTTTTCCGATGGATCCAAAACCGATAGCAAATTCCGATCATCTATGGGCAAGTCCATCGGATAAAAAACCCACGCATGCTCAGAATCAAGTCGACGCATGCTCAGAAGCATTAAACTTCATTTTCTCGGCTCATCGGAGTGTTTTACGTCACCACGTTTGGAACGGTCGGTTTTTTGACTGATGGTGTGTAGGCAAGACTGATGGAAAACAGTTTCATCGGATATCTGATGGACAAATCCATCAGACTAGAATCCATAGGAAAATCCGATCGTGTGTACAGGGCTTAAGAGTTTGGATATGAGTCCAGGCACAAGACAACTTATGAATTCACTACTTGTTCCTCAAGTAGGCTTAGCTCATCCGGATAGTTCCCTATGAAAGTGGATCCTAGCAGCCGAAGTGATGCTCGGACGTTTCTTTAGTTTTTCCCCTTGTAGATGTGACTAGGAGATTCTCTGCCACAGAACCGTTAATCCCAATCCTCTGGTGTTGGATGGATCTAATCCCTCCAGAGAGTTACCGGGCCCTTCTTTCTCTGAACTTTTAACCGGTCCTTCAGAAGGGTCCTCCCCCAGCCTCCTCATCTCAGAACGGGTCCCCATGCCAGAGGCACCCTGGGATTTCTCCTTCCAGGACATGGGCCCCAGCTAAAGGTGCTGGGCCCAAGGCTGTTGCTGCAACCCCAGGGCTAAAGGTGCCTGGGACTGATGCGTACGTGGGCCCCTGGCCAGGAGGGCCAGGTACCATGCTCCACGATGGCCACCCTTGGCTCGAAATGGAACCGACGACCACTCACAAGCAGCGTCTGCCCCTTTTACATCCTCTCCCGGCATGCACAGCAGGCCGACCACGCCCACTGTACAACCGCCGACAGAGGACATCTAAGGGACAGCACTATATCAGCGGTTCAACCCTGGCCCATTACAGGTCACAGGGAACTCCACACCAGTATACTACCTGCGGTGTAAAATAGAATGTCCTAACAATTAAGGTGGTCTGAGCCCAACTACAGCTCAAACCTACCCCTAATTTTGGGTATAGCAGGGTTAAATTTGGGGACCCCGCTACACATTAAAGTGCAGCCAAGATCACAAACAGAAAATCAACACAATGGACATAATTTACAGTCTGTAGGATGTGTCCCGTATACTGATTTCTTTGTGTTAGTGAAAATCTTCCTCTATTCTGCCCCCCCACCCCCACCAGTGCGGAGGAGGTTATGGCAACTAACGGGCTGTCACAGGCTTTCATCCTTTCTGCCCAGCTCCACTTATCACTGAAGCCATACTACAGCTTCTATGAATGAAACAGGATCCATAAATGGAGAAAGGATGGGTGATTGATAGGTCTGCCATGTCTATTCATAGATTGTGTTGATTGTATTCAGCAGGGCCACCAGTCTCACCAGTTTGGTTGCTACTGCCCCACAGTTTCTAGAATCCAGCATTAAAGTGGTTGTAAAGCCACTTATGCAACTTGCACCTACAGGTAAGCCTAGATTAAGGCTTACCTGTAGGTGCAAGAAATTTCTTCTAAACCTACACGGTTTAGGAGATATTTGCAAAAAATTACATGCACCGATGTCTACCGTAGACAACGGTGCATTCACAGGGTTAATCCCATTCACAAATCCGGTTTTGCCTGATTTGACGGCTCCCGCGCGCATGCGCGGAGTGATGTCTTCACCGCTCTGGCCAATCACAGCGCCGCAGCGGCGCTGTGATTGGCTGGAGCGGCGATACCCAGAAGTAACCTTCCGGGTATCTGTGGAGCGATGGCTGCGGCTGGAGGGGGAGACGAGGATGGCTTTGGGGGCCCCAATCTAAGGTAAGTGATGCATAATGAGCTAGTATGCTAATCATGCTAGCTCATTATGGCTTTGTCTTGCAGGTGGGGTGTTTTTTTTTTATTTTTTTCAGGGTTTACAACCACTTTAAGGGCTTTCAGCTTGAATTCTGGCTAAAGTCAGAGAGAAAGAAAGAATATTATAATGGGAATAGCAGTTATATTCACACTTTGACAGCTGTTGGACTACAGTAAGTTTCATTACTTATGGCGGAGAGCCTCCATTCACTGCTGTGCCCATCCCCTCTGCTGTGTGCCCCTGAGAAAGCAAAACGAAACAACTAAAGAGCATGGCTGATCATAAAATGGAGTGTTGGAGGATTTTAGAATGTTTTAGCACAGCTGCAAGTGGAGAGGATGAAGATGGATGAAGTGATTTGAGGACATTCATGGAAAAAATAAAATGGAAAAAAAGAGTCAGTGGCAGAAAGTATTCTGTAATATTTAAAGAGTATCTACAACCAACAATACACATAGCCCAAATATTCATGTAATGTCAAAAAGTTTAATCTTTTTTTTTTTTTTTTTTTATTTAATCAAATTATACAAGCAGGGTATGTGTATGTTGTTTCCTAGGGAGACAATTCTTGTGCAGTTCCTCTTCTAGATTTGTGCAGCTTACTTTTTTTGAAGCTTAGTTACATGCAATGAGCAGTGTCCCCTGTGCTGTTATCTTGAAATTATAAGTTTTCTGCCCATTCCCCTGCTATATAGGGTGACCACGTGTCCCGGATTGCCCGGGACAGTCCCGCATTTTGCAGGTCTGTCCCGGGCACATTCATTCCAGGACAATACAGTGTCCTGGAATGAAACTGACACAGTCACCCCCTGGGCCAATCTGATGCCCCCAAAAAAGTCCGCCCCATCACCACTTTACTCACTGACAGTACTTGTCCTGGCCAGGAATGCCTGGAGGAGCACAATCCTGCCCCCTGCTTGTGATTAGAGAAATCATAAATCCCGCCTCTTATGTCCAATCACTGTGCTGTGATTCGTCACAGCACAAGCTGATTTTTGGGAAGGGAGGGTGTCCCTGAATGGTAGTTTGGAAATGTGGTCACCGTACTGCTATACCCCCCACAATTGTAATCTTCCAGTGCTGCAGGGGTTAATACAGATGCTGGACCTGTCATAGGCACAAGAGAGCTAACTATGTCTGTTCATTCTTAGAAGCTGTACTATAGCTTCCATCAATGGAAAGAGATCTAGAAATGGAGGAGGTGGCCTCACACAACCTTTTTGTTTGGTAGATGCTGCTCTGAGTTGCCAACTTTCCATAGATATAAGGACACTTTGTGAAAATGCATCAATAAATTATCTTTCCGTAATGTCTGTAAGATTCTTGCTAAGCCCATGCAAAAAAGCCCAATTTGTGATTTGTATTCACATGTGCAAACAGCTATGACTGGGTTTTGCACCTGTTATTTGCAGTTGTGCAAGCTTCATATTTCCTCCTTCGTAAGTCCAGCTCACTTGGGTTCTGGGATTTGCAATATAAGCATGTGACATCTGCTCTCTGTTGAGACTATAGCTTTTTACCCTGGGCCCTTCTTCTATAAACCAAGCAAGTAAGATAATAATAATAATAAAAATCTTGGTACAAATTTTGCTGTGGCCAGAGACAGATTTATATTTTCTTCTTCCCCTAGCTACCAGAAATATGGCAGAGGAGACAGAATACTCTACTGACACAACTAGAAATGCATCTGCAAAGCCAAATGACTGTACTGCAGAGACACAACCACAAATGTGTCTTCAGAGGCTTTACTAACCAGAAACAAAGGGAAACTGATCAGTTCTGATCAATTTAAAACAAACAAAAAAGAGCAAAGGTGCACATCGACAAAGCAATATACAAAACAGCTGTCAGGTCACCTATGGCCAGGTGACAGATGCACACCGTAGGGGGACAGGAGTGCACCGCAAGGTAGTGAACCCTGTGGCTGACTGCTGCGGATAGGAAACTGGGTGGTTGTGGAAATCGGGACCAGAGGAGCACAACCGGGATCCTATAGGAAGCTAGAGCCAAGATTCCCCAGGGCGCGGAGTCTAAGACCCAGCAGGTCTTCTCCAGAGCCTCTAGTGGTGAGGATGTTATGCTGCAGGCTGGGTCCAGGTCGCGGCCCCTAGAGTCTCCTAGCTCACGCCCCGTAGGATAAGGGGAAAAGAGGGGAAGCAGCAGCACAAGATATAAGAGTAACGAATAACAAGCTGAAGGTCAAGGGCCACAAGCAGACAAGGATAACTAAGGACAAGCCGAAGGTCAAGGGTCACGAGCAGACAGGGATAGTCGGGGACAAGCCAATAACGTAACAGAGAGACAGACGTAGCACACGGCAGGCAGGAACCCAAACACACAATGCCTAACAAACACGTTGATCAGCGAAGCAGGCTTGCAGTGCACAGGTTAATATAGTGTTCTGTGATAGGACCTGGGGTGGAGTCTGGCTGGGAGGAGATTATAAAGGAAGCCAGATGAAGGGGGTCTGGTCTCTAAGATGAACACATGAGGAGGAAAGGTAAGATGGCAGACAGACATTAATGCATATCCATGACAACAGCCTCCTAAATGTCCTTAAAAGTGAAAAGATATAGGTGAGAAAACGTGATGAAAAGTGTCCAAAATGTTCAGATAAAGTCCAGATCCAAAAAGTGAAGTCACGTGACGTGACGCAACGCGTCAGGACTATTGCGTGTAACCGGAAGTGACGCTGGAATTGTCTACACCATACAGTTTTGTTATTTGCCCGTTTTTTTCCTTGCTGCATGTAAGCGCCCATTTGGCTTTTAATAAATCCTTTATTCTATAACGTTTTACACTATGAGAGGCTTTTATTTCCTTCCTTGATCCACATATGTGAGCCTTGACCACATTGGGTATTGCTGACATCATTACGGATATCGTGGAGAGCTAGCTGTGCTACCGATAGCATAGAGGGATAGCGAGACGGTCATCTGTGGTTCCTCTGGACGTCTGGGAGACTCTAAAGGCCCAATTTACCTACCAGTGAGGTAAGCACTCTTTGAGCATTAACTATTAGAAGGATCATTGAAAGAAGCATTGTTTGGCACAATATTTGCAAGAATTTGCCACATATATTTCGAAATATTCATTTTATATTGTGATTTCACTTTTTGGATCGGGACTTTATCTGAACATTTTGGACACTTTTCAGCACGTTTTATCACTTATATCTTTTCACTTTTAAGGACATTTAGGAGGTTCCGCTCATCATTATTTATTTTCATCCAATTTTTAGTGCACATGTACACTTTTTAGATTGAGTAGCAATTTCATTTATATGTTTTATTGTTCTTTTTATTCATTCACTTATTCATTTAGCAAGCGCTAGAGACCACACTTTATTCAATATACAAAACAGCACACTTTCCAGTTAGGCTTAAAAAAAAACGATTATACTTATGTAAGTGGTCCATATAGGGAACTTAGTGCTGAGTTATTCACTTTCAGATTTTTACAGATGACAAGGAAGCACTCTTTATGTCTGTAGGAAAAGAGATTTAATCTCCACATACGGAAAGGCTTCTCCACAGTAAGAGCTGTGAAAATATGGAATAGACTGTCAAGAACTAGTTCTGGCCAGCTCAGTAGATTGTTTTGAAAAAAGAGCTGGATATTAACATCTATAGGTAATAACACCTAGGGAAATCCAAATGCCTCCTGGGGGATCAGGAAGGATTTTTTTTTCTCCTCACTGGGGCATGCTTTATTCTTTATTTTTTTATTTACTTTTATTTTTTGTCCTTTCTCTGGATCAGCTGTGGGTACAAAATTGTATACAGTGCCTTGAACAATTCTTCATACCCCTTGAAATTTTCCACATTTCGTCATGTTACAACCAAAAACATAAATTTATTTTATTGGGATTTTATGTGATAGACCAACACAAAGTGGCACCTGTCATGAACCTTGAAATACTGAAGTGTATCTCTTTTGAATCTATTACACAGTGGTGGGTCTTCTGCCCTGTTTTAAGGCAACCCCCCCCCCCCCCCCTCCAGACAGCTCCGTGGTCTGGAAGGAATGCATATGTCTTGGATTGCTTTAAAATGGGACTGTAATCCACAATATTTCCCAGGATACTGTATATGCCTTATTAGAAGAGTGACTCATACCTACTGTTGTAAGGAGATGCAAATGTCATCACCTTCAGCCACCTGTCTGTCAGTTGCCTTCTATAATGTAAAAGAGTCTAGTGTGGCTTGTGCTAATTGACCCTGCAATTGTGTGAAGGTGTATTCATGATAATGTGTTAGGAGTCGACCAGTCTAGGGAACTCAAAGGTCAGGTCTCTGAGTCATTTTGTCTGCTAAAGGATGTATTGATACTCAGAATAATGTGTATTGGGGCTCGTTATGTAACCATTGTGTGATGTTGTGGGTGGACCTGGGTATGTCTCTACCAGCTTTGCACATCTAGAGTGACATTTTTGCCCATTCTTCTTTGCAAAATAGCTCAAGCTCTGTCAGATTGGATAGAGAGCATCAGTGAACAGTAATTTTCAAGTCTTGCCACAGATTCTCAATTGGATTTAGGTCTGGACTTTGACTGGGCCATTCTAACACATGGATCTAAACCATTCCATTGTAGCTCTGGCTGTATGTTTAGGGTCGTTGTCCTGCTGGAAGTTGAACCTCCACCCCAGTCTCAAGTCTTTTGCAGACTCTAACAGATTTTGTTCTAAGATTGCCCTGTTTTCACGTCTACCCCAATGCAGGTGGTCAGACACTATAGCTAGCTACTGTGTGCTTCACCTATAGCAGCCCCCTGTCCCTTAAGGCAAGCAGGTCTACTGGTACGTGGTTGCCCCCAGGACTTCTACACAATGCTATAGTGCCTGGCCACCATGCCAGGGCAGATGCAAACTGAGCAAACAAACAGACTACTTGCAGTTAGCAGACAGTGTGGTTCTATGACAGTCCGGGTAAAAGGCAGGCTGAGGTCAATGAATAGTCCAATATTCCGGTCCGAGGTCATACACAGGGAAATTAGTAAACTAGTAAAGCAGGGCATACAGACGGGGAGCTCGATCAGAAACAACACGGTTATCATTCGCTATCACAAGCAATGGACTGAGCGTTTAACTTGCTTATAACAGGTGACTGACCACACCAATCACCTAGCTGGTGGACACAGACAGGGAGAATGCAATAGCCAAAACCAGGATGCTGGAATGAGGAGCAGGAGCACTTAAGTGATCCTGACACCTGTATTTGGCTCCATCCATCTTCCCATCAGCTCTGACCAGCTTCCCTGTCCCTGCTGAAGGAAAGTATACCCACAACATGATGCTGCCACCACCAGGTTTCACGACGGGGTTGGTGTATTCAGGGTGATGTGCAATGCTAGTTTTTTGCCACACATAGCGTTTTGATTTTAGGCCAAAATGTTCCATTTTGGTCTCATCTGACCAGAGCTTTCTTTCAACAATGGCTTTCTTCTTGCCACTCTTCCATAATTTCAATAGTTGTCCTGTGGACAGATTCTCTGACCTGAGCTGTGAATCTCTGCAGCTCCTCCAGAGTTACCATGAGCCTTTTGGCTGCTTCTCTGATTAATGCTCTCCTTGCCTGGCCTGTGAAGTTTAGGTGGACGGCAATGTCTTGGTGGGTTTGCAGTTGTGCCATACTCTTTCCATTTTTGGATGATGGATTGAACAGTGCTCCATTAGATGTTCAAAGCTTGGGATATTTTTTTATAACCTAACCCTGCTTTAAACTTCTACACAACTTTATCCCTGACCTGTCTAGTGTGGCCCTTATGGTGCTGTTTGTTCACTAAGGTAGAAAACCTCTGAGGGCTTCACAGAACAGCTGTATTTATACTGAGATTAAATTACACACAGGTGGGCTCTATTTATTAATTAGGTGACTTCTGAAGGCAATTGGTTCCACTAGATTTTATTTTGGGGTGTCGGAGTAAAGGGGACTGAAGACAAAGGCTGCTGAAGATACTTCTGCCTTTTTCTAGTTTTATATTGATCAGAGTGGCTGTCATTGTTACTTTTTGAATTTATTGCAGACATGCACTGGGGGGTCTTTGACAGTCTTGCGCAATGCTGGGCTTCGGCTGTGTCCCTTTAGGGTTTTCTATTTTTCACTGCATATTGTCAATTCTGTGAATGAAATTACATTTATGTACAGGGTTTATCTTATTTATGTTTTTGTTCTGTACATAACCTACCTGGATTCACAAAAAAGGGGGGAACCCTAGGGGTGACCCCAGATCGGACTTTAATGGCACAGTAAACAATAAGGATATGAAAAAATATATTCTTTATAGTGGTTGTAAACCCACTTTTTCAACTTGCACCTACAGGTAAGCCTAGATTAAGGCTTACCTGTAGGTGCAAGAAATATCTCCTAAACCTACACGGTTAGGAGATATTTACTAAAATGACAAGCGCCGCTGTCTACGGCGCTTGCGCGCCATAGACAACGGCGCATTCATGGGGTTAATCCCATTCACAAACTCGGCTACTTCCCAGCAATCGCTGGGCGTAGCCGAGTGGGACGCCTCCCGCGCGCATGCGCAGAGTGACGTCTCCGCCGCTCCGGCCAATCACAGCGCCGTAGCGGCGCTGTGATTGGCTGGTGCGGCGACACCCAGAAGTAACATTCCGGCTATCGCTGCAGTGATGTCTGCGGCTGAACAGAGAGACGAGGACGGCTTCGGGGGCCCCGATCTAAGGTAAGTGGAACATAATGAGCTATTATGCTAGTCATAATAGCTCATTATGCCTTTCTTTTACAGGTTGTAAAAAAAAAAAAATGTGGGTTTACAACCACTTTAATATGACATTAACACATACATGGTATACAAAGGACATACAAAATTGTTAAAAATCATATATATATGAAGCTACTTTAAATGATGTGAGCCCAAGTGCATCAATGCGTTTCGTCGGTTGGGCTTCTTCAGGACTCATTCGGTATTCGTTGGTTGCAAGAGCAGGGAAAACGGGTCTCACTTTCTAAAAACAAAACAATATATTTATAATTGGAATAACAACACACATTCCTTTGAAAGCATTGTTCTGTCCAATCAAAAAAAAAAAAAAAACTCAGAAACCTACCTGGATTCCTAGCATGCCACCTCAGATTAAATTGTGAAATTAATTTATCCCACCTGCCACATGACACCACCACAATCTCTAAAACCAGATGGCCACTTTATAACCTCAGATGTGATGAAAGATGTATCCTTAATTCTCTTTCCAGAGATAAATCTATGATTCTGAAACCAGCCAACAAGGGTAGAGCAATTGTCCTGGACTAAAAACCATAAGACATGGGGTGCTACATCCCTAACGTTAACATCACTTACGTACAGGTTGTTGTGGATCCATACATACAGCAGAATTTGTTTTGACAGCAGAAGACTGTTGTGAACAATGGGGTGGATTGATTGACCCACTGACAACTTTCCTAATCTGAAGCTCCTTTCTTTCCAGTTTACTATGGCCTCCGAAAGCCATACGAATCATAAGGGCTACAACTGTCTGGGATTTTGACCTATTGTCTTGGGTTCAGGCAGGATCACACAGCTGTTAGCTCAACTTGTCGTTTATTTTCTACAGTTCTAAGTTACATTATTGAATTCCTACATGCGGGCCTGCATGTGATTGGATCTTTTCTATTGCTGACTCCCTCTTCCACACCCCATACCCTTGATTGTACTGATGCAACCAGAAATGTGTCTGCAGAGGCAGAATATTTTATTTATGCAAACAGCAGAGACAAAACACTGTACCGACACAACCAGAAATACATCCGCAGAGAGAGAAGCCTGAAATGTATCATCAATCAGAGACAGAATACTGTGCTGAGTGCTGACACATCCACAGAGATAGATACTGTACTGAGAAAGAGAGCCAAACTACTTTATTGATGCCAACAGAAACACATTCACAGAGACAGAACACTGAATGCATTCGCAGAGGTTTTACTGACACAACCAGAAATGCATTCTCAAACACAGAATAATTTGCTGACACATTCAAAAATGCATTCGTAGAGACAGAACACTATACTAATGCAACCAGAAACACATTTGAAAAGACAAATCACCATATGAGTGCAGAGCAACACAATTTTTTAATGGCCTGGGTAGCTAGGTGTCACCTATGCTGGCCCTGGCTGTGACCATCATTGTAATTGTAGCGGGGTCTCCTTTAAGACTCTCAGGACTACCTTACCCATAACCCCATTCGGTACCCAGGATGCAATGTTTCCACCCCAGAGACTCATGGATGGGGTTATATAAGGAGGAGGCGAGGCTGCGCTCGGCCTCTTTGGGACACGAGACTTCAGTGGAGAGATCTTCCTGTGCGGATCCGCTGTGGTGCAAGGCCTGAAGCCTGGGGGCTTGCGCTGCTACCCAAAAGAGCCTTCCACCCCATCGCGAGCCTGGGTGGCATCTGACTCAGTTTCCTCAACCGCTGCTGAGCCGGAGACCAGACCGCTGCAGACGCTGTGTGTGGAGACACAGCAGGTGGAATTTCCCGGACTGGGATCGCCTTCCGGAGGGGTGAGCGAGCACATGCTCAATCCACAAACACTGTATACCATTGTTAGGCCTACAGACTGCCGTGGCCCACCAGTTCCTATTTCAGTTTCACCTCCCCTGGAGATCCATAGCTGAACTGAGTCAAACGGATCTCTAGTGGAGTGTACTGTGTTGGCATTTTTCCCCTTGGATTACAAATGTGTTCCTGAAATGTGCACCACCGTTTAAAGACTTGCATGCAAAGAATTTTACCCCCTAGAGACTGAGTTATATGGTCAGGCCTGGCCATCTAGATAGATTATTTAGTTGCTGCGCCATAGGGCGCATAGTGAAGTACTGTTACACGTGGCACGTGTGTGCCATATCTTACTAGTTGTAGTGTGTTTATTGCTGCAGGGCTCTGCAGAGATATTCCTGTGATTTGTTATAACTGTTGATTTTATTGCCAGTAGAAAGTAAACTCGTTATTCTTCTATCACTGCATTGGTGTCTGAATTTAACCATAGAGCATAAAATATATATATATTACCCTAGACTAACTGTGCCAGAAGGGGGTCGAGTAAATTGCCGGGGGTTGGCGGAGCTGTCTTCAGGGCCCAAACTAAATCTGCGGCCCTCTTAGCTGAAGGTATCGCTACATAATAAACAAAGATGCTATTTTAATAAAAAGAATAAAAGTCATATTAATTGTTTATGAAAGTCATGGTTAACATTCATTAAATCAGAAATGCTATATTTTCTTTTCACAGGATTGTCTCTTTTGTATAATTTGTCATTCAGCGGTATTTTACACCTATGTCTTAAAGGACTATGCAAAATCCCCTTTTCCCTACTCATTGGTCAACCTATACTGTAACTCAACTGTGCCAATTCTTTACTTTTTTTGGATGGCGAGATACAAGGGCGTTGAAGTCAAACCTCCCCCCAGGCCGATCCTGGCAGCTGCCATCCTCAGTAAGGGAAACAGGCAGTGAAGTTGTGCGGCTTCACTGCCCGTTTCCTACTGTGCATGCGCGAGCCGTGCAGTGCTTTGTGAATGGGCCGGCTGCTCTCTGGGATACACACAGTTCCCAGAAGGCAGCGCACCCCATTCACAAGAAGACACCGCGAGTAGGACGGTGGAAGAAGACCAGCCGCGGACGATGAAGAGGCAGATTAGGGACTTCCGCATAGCAACCGCTATTTCTGGTAAGTAAAAAAAAAATGTTTCCAATTTGTTTTCTATTTTATTTTTTTAGGATTTTTGGAAAAAAAAGAAAAATTCAGGGTGGAACGCCATTTTTATTAAGATGGCAGACAACAGCGTTAGTGCGTGCATGCACAGAGTGTGGTGATGAAGTTTCTTGTGAACAAAGGTGTAAAATCGGTGGATATCTTTAGAAGACTCCAAGCACATGACCAGTGTAATCAAGATATCCCCAACTTTCTCTAACCCCTTTTTTACCCCTAGAACTTCCCATACCACATTCCCATCCCCCACCAATGATAAGACCACACATGAGTTTTAGAGTATAAATGGCCATTGCAGCCTTTTTAATAACCCAATCTTAAATAATTCCAAAATAACATTTGTAACGACAACGTTTAAACACACAGCTTGTTGGTCTTTGACGGCACCCCAAAACTTTAACATTTTCCACCAATACACTGCGGGACCTTTATACCATACCAGGCCTCCAGCCGTAATCACCAGCTCGGAGACAACCCCTTTTCCCGCAGTGCAACCATAACCATATTCCAGCAGACACCATTCCACTGGAATACCCCAGAGGGGCCTATACCACAGATGAGCCCCCCACCACTTCCATCACATATGTTATCTGCCACCATCAAAGACCAAGGACACCGCCACAGCCCGCAAGGATAACACCTTACCCTTAAGGGCCCCTCCACACCCGCAGGGCCCACTGAATCCCATCCTGAAGACCCAGCGCCCAAAGATCAATTCCCACAGCTGAAAGATGAACTCCATTACCCCGCAGGTATAAGCCCCCCTTAAACTCCAACTCCATGTGTCTGATAACCAAACCCCTTGATGTGAAACAAATCTACCCACCACCTTCACTTTAATGCAAGCTCTGTTAAGCCTCGCCACCTGATCAAGCCATGCGCCCCTGGTCCGCAACTATGACGGACCACACCATCCACATGCCAGGGAAGGCCACATGGAGCATCAGGAAAACCGACTCAACGGCCGAAATCAGGTCCCTGATTGATCTGACCCTCAAGGCGCTACCTACACATGGAGAACCCATCTTCAGGCGGCCTATCGAGCCGAGCATATCGCTGCCCTCTGGCACAACCCTGCTCCACACCATCCCCGGAATTCCCAGCCACCTGATACATGCCTCCCTCCGTGAGATACCCCACTGTCTGCCATCCTGCCTAACATCTGCTCTCTTGGCCCCCCAAAAGACATAAGAATGCCCCAAGAATCCAGACAAGGCATATGTAACCTCCATCTGAAATGACAGACCGACAAACAAGGGGTAACACCAACACCAAACACGTCACACAAGTCATGAAAGCAGTAAAAACTAACATGTCTACTGTGCCCCCTTCAACCCCTCCTCCCAAATTCAAGCTGCTAACAGGTGCCGACGCACCTCAGAGCAGAATCTTCCGGATTCCCAACACCTAATCCTTTAAACTGCCGCCTCATCCAACCCACACTGGGCAACCACTGTGGCGGCCCCGATACAAAAAGAGTGTGAGGTAAATTGCGTGCAAGCAAAACCCGGTGCCCGACAGCCCTTCCCAGAAACTGCCACAAATTGGAACCTGGATAAGTATGCCCCATCCCCATGCAACAAGAATGGCCCACCCCCCAACCGGACGAACTCCCAGGAAATCTCTCACAGGGCGAACCCTTGAACCAGGCAGTGCAAACAGCTCAACCCTCACCCCGTTTTCTCTCTGATCCGATGTAGACTTGCACAACAGGAACACCACCCTGTCTTCCGCCGCCGACCCCCGAGGGTCACCCTGTGAGTGGCACTCACGATACCTGTTTATCGATTGTAGCTCCCAAACTTCTTTCGTGAAATCTGGCCATCCCTGCAGCCAGAACAAAAAGGGGCCAAACCAGTCAGTTTCCGCTCATTGGTCGACACTGACCCCTCACCCTCAATGTACCTAGAAACAAAATACACCACCCACATCCTTGTCTCGGACTTACCCAGCTCAGCTCCCGCCAGCCGTATGAAATTCAACCACTCACTCCCTACCTAGGAGTAAGAAGCACACTGCAACCCACTCATCGACCTCCTGAGCAATCCCACAGCGACTCCAAGGCAATCTCCCAAAGCCAGCCCGGGCAAGAAACACCAGCTTCTCTGCGTACGGAGCCAACACCCCAAACTTTTCCCATTGAAAACCGAGACATGGAGCCGGCTAGCGTGTTGTCAATGCCCGGGATAGGCACAGCATAACAAAAACGTTCAACTGTAAACAACGCAGCACTAAGTGGCGCAACAACCATTGTTAAAAATCATATATATGAAGCTACATAATTTGATGTGAACGCAAGTGCATCGACGCGTTTCGCTGTTAGGCTTGCGCATCAATCCGGTTGATGACTTGAACCACTCCCATGTTGTCACCGTTCAACCTAATCCCTCCCCCAGCTCCATTGCCAGGACCACTGGAAATAATTCCAACATTACCAGGTTCCGAAGGAACCCCACCTCCAAGGCCAAGATTCTGCCTCCATTACCCCTGAAAGAAAAACCCCATAGCCCCGCCGCATCCCTGACCAAATCTAAATCCAAGTACTCACCGGTCCATCCATCCAAAGTGATCGCCCATTATATGTCTCCAAAACGTGTGCCAAACTCACAGATCTTCCTTAAGCTCCCTGGTAAGTCCGATGAAATGGGTCGGGGAACACACCCCAGTGGTAGCCGCCGGCAGCCATCGGCAGAACACCCTACCCATTGGAATAACTCAACAGGCAAAACTAAAACTTACCTAACGAAGACTGTAACATCCGAAGCCGGACCTTGCCCTGCCCCAGCAACCCCCTAAGCTCAATCCTGAGATTGTCAACCTTGTTCCTCAGCCGCCGTCAATTACGATGCCCATAAAATAAAGTTCTGTAGTCAGGCCCTCAGTCTTGCCTGTCACCAACGGAACGCCGAACCTACCTGCGATGTGCTGCAACGTGGACAGGAGAATCGCACACACATTAGAGGAAGGAAGCACCACCCACAGCAAATCATGCAGGTAGCAGATGATGGAATCCACACCCAACACATCCTTAACTACCCATTCCAGAAGCAAACTAGCTTCTGAAACACGGCGCAGGTAATGGAGCAACCCATGGGCAGACCGCGATCCACATAAAACCCCTTGCCAACAGCACCCCAACAGCCGAAAACTGTCCGGGTGTACCGGAAGCAAGTGAAATGCTAATTCAAGTTCCGATGTCGCCATGAGTCCACCCAGCCATAGTGCCTCCCCCACCCAACGGCAGCGTCAAAAGAAGTGGAAGACACTGCACCCGCTTCTGGTCAATGGAATCGTAACCGACCCCCTCTCAGACGATAGTTGGTGAATGACCCGAAACTTATTTGGTTCATACTTAAGCACCCCCTAGCGGTGAAAACCACCAAATCCCTTACTGGCTGAACCTTAACGGGCCCCCCCCATGTGCCCCAGCGCCACTTCCCTTACCAAGTTCTCGGAAACCACACCCGGATTATGTAGAGCAAATTCCCCGTAATAGGCGGCACTTCAGTCAAAGAACCTGGTCTCTTAAAACCCTCTGAAAAAACCCAGAGGCCAACATCCCAGGAGCTGCCCTATCCTAGTACCTAGTTAGGAACAGCTGCACCCCCCCCCACACCAGAATCATCCCTCTTGTTTGCTAAAACTCTCTGGCCCGCTTCCCATTCCTGACGCAATGGAACAGGGGATGATTGCCCCCGCATCTGGAGCACTCGTGCCTAAAGCAGTAGGACCCCCCAACTGACAGGAGCCCTCGATAAATTGCCAGCACACCCCCCACTTCTTTCCAGCCAGCAGTCCAAAAGCGTGTGTCCCCCCCCGGCCCCCCCCTCGAAGAAACCGATTCGGGGCCCGCTGTGAAGATATAAGGCGCATCCAAAAGCTGATGTCCTCATAATCCCACCGGAGCGGCGGTCGGACCGCCAACATCGCCTAAACTGCTGGTCAGAACACAGTCCCCCTATATACCCTATGGGCCTCACTACAGCATCCATATAACAGAACAGAGCCGAGCAGTGTTCCGGGTTTGTCCCCATATGATGCTGGCCATGATAGCGAACGCCCGCAACCCATTCACAAAGGTCAGCGGAATTAAACGGTACCTCCCCTTCTCCTCAAACTCCCACTTTGACTCCTCGGGCTGACCCCTATCCAATTAAAATTTTGCCAAGGGGAGTAACGAGAAGATTTCCACATACTCACCCTGCACGATCTTGGCCCATAGCCACGGGGGCTCCCCGTCCCCAATCTTCTCTGTACTCCCGCCAACCCCTGGCGCCACTTGTGGGTGCACCCCATGTCCACCTGCAAAGCGTGTACCAAATCCTGCAACCCCCCAGGAACACCTGTAGTTACCCAGTTGCCCCAGAGGTGGCGGGCGGACTGCCCGACACCCCCGGGCCAGCCCCCATCCCCCGCCATGGCCATCGGCCCAGCCACCTCCTTCATTGTGGACCCACCCACGCCTAACAACCCACACAGAGCATCAGTGAAATCAACATTAAATAAGGAAACAAACTTACCGGGCTGACCGGGGAAGACCCCCCAGCCGCTGCACCTGCATCTCCCACTGGCGTGCGATCCTGATGTTCTTCCTCCTCTGATCCTGAGCCTTCTCCCTCCGACCAAACCACAGTAGCTGGCAGCCTAGGCGTGATCAGCCCACCAGGCGAAGCAGCCTGGAGGCCGTGGATTCCTGCTGCTCTGCGACACGCCACCCCGAGCTTGCCTCAGCCGCATCTGCCATGCTGCGCCATCCGGAGCCCCTGGAAGCCCGCACCAGCTGTCCTCCGCCCTCACGTGGCCCCCTCGGATCACCACCGTGCCCCCAAGCCACCGGTCCGACAGCCGTACCGCTGCTCCTCCCATGCCGGATCTCCCCCCTGGATGGGACAGATGAGGTGGGGGATCATGCCTTCTACTGTCTCCCGCCGCGCGGGCGAGGAACGGGCGCCATTATGGCCCGAAGCCCCGCCCCCGAGCTCCACCGGCGAATAGGATTCCGTCCGGACCCCACCCCCAGCCGAAGCTTACATGCGCTTCGCTGGCTGGGACGACGGGTCCCCAGCGAGCTCTTTGGATGGTGCTGCTCTCTGCTGGAAGGGCCAGGTGAGAATGCTTCGGAGGCAGTGTCCTCTGCATGCGTCTGGAAACCTCACCTCCGGCGGACGACCCCCTCCCCCCGCCTGGTCCTGTAATAAGGCATCCACTACTCCCCTGAAGCCGATCCGGTCCCCGCATTGCGGTCACCGCCCGCAAACGAGCCAGGGTGAGGTAGATGTCCGCCATGACAGAGGAGCGGCGTGTATAAAACAGCCTCTTTCTGTCTCACACCAACTGAACTGCTCCCTAAAGTCCCCGCCTCCCCTTTTATATAGCTCCTCCCTCACTCCACACTTGTAATCCTGTAACCTCCCATTCAAAAAACTCCTCCACCTTAACCCCTTGTTGGCTCCCTTTCCACCTTGTCATGCCCGGCCCTCCACTACTTGTTTCTTTGTTCTTTTCCGTTCCTGGCCTCCCAGTATGGTGATGAGACACTCAGTTGCAATAAAACATTTGAATGGTGTAAACATTTTAAAGATGGCCAAACGTCCGTCAGTGACGATGCCAGCCGTCGTAGTTCCCAGCCCACAGAAGTCATTCCTGTGAACATTCAGTGCGTGGAACGTCTGATCCTGGATAATCAACGCATAACCTGCCGGAAAATTTCACAAGAGACAAATCTTTAATTTCAGCACTGATGACGAATTGAAGCAGGCTGTCCTAGGATGGTTCAGGCATACTGACAAATCTTTCTATGCAGAAGCTTTCCAGGCATTAGTAAAATGCTGGGATAAGTATATAAATGTAGCAGGGGAGTATGTTAAAAAACAAATGCAGTTTTCACTCTTTTATTATATAAAATCAAAAGTCCCAGAGCAAAATAAATTAAATAAATAGGCGCAGGGCTGACATGACATAGAAAACAGGGTACATGTAACAGGAGATAGGGGTGGATTGGTAAGGTGCCGAGTGGGAGGGGACGAGAGTGTGATAAAAGGGCAGGCCCCTCCCCATAAGTCACCACAGCGTGAGGGAAAGTTAGGGGAGCAGCAGCATGGCCAAGGTGGAGCAGCTCCTGGCCCAGTTGCGGGCTGAAGCGGCGAATCGGGGTCCCGGGTGGTTGCAGGAGACAGTGGGGCCGGAGTTGGCAGCAGCTAGTGGGGGGAGGAATTCTGCACGAGCTCGGAGGTCTAGGCATCCGGAGTGCTTCTCGCCAGACCCCTCCCCCAGAGCTCAGTGTCAGATTGGGAGTCCCCCCCGCGGGCCCCTTCGGGCCCCCCTGAAAAGCGTCCCGGAAGGAATCCCCCTCACCGACGGAGCTCTGCGGGCGGCACAGTGGCGAGAATGGGAGAGCGCGGGTCCCGCCCCTGGCGTGATGTCAGCGGGCCTGGTGCCTCAGCGTGGGAGTGATGGCGCAGCAGTCCCCGGGCCTTCCAATTCCTTGGCAGAGGACCTACAGAGGAGTGGAGCGGAGGCTGCCAGGACTGAGACTATGCACGCTGGTCCTGGTAAGGCGGTTCAGAAGCCAGCGAGTGGGTATGCAGCGCGGAGGAGTGGTCGGATGGCTGAGGGTCCCTCGGCATCCAGGGTGGTGTCGCCTGGAGGGCTGTCTTCAGGAGAGGAAGAGGTGTCCGGTCTGCGGTCAAGGGGTGAGCTGACGGGGTCTGAGGAAGAGGAAGTTCTCCCTGGAAGTGCGGCATTGATGGAGACGGGACGGTTGGCTGATGGGTCCATCCCTGTGCAGCCCGGTGAGTCAATTTTTCATTCTCCTTCCTTGGGGCTGACTGCTAGTGTAGTGCATGGGGGCCGTGGGGGTGGCCCGGTTGAACAGGCTGGCGCTGCAAGTTATTCCCCTCAAGGGGGGCACTTCTCCCGGTTCAGCGGTGGGGGGTGCTGCAGGCTTGCTGGGTTTCTTGGCAGGGATCAAGGAGTTGGTAAGCAAGTTTGAAAATGCTGGCAGAGCCTCTGCCGGTCCGGCTGCGGCTTGGGGTGACCTCGGCTACTAGGGGGGACAGATGTCGCGGTGGTCCCAACTGTGCCCACGGGTTAGGTTCAGAAGGTACCGGCCAAGGCTGCGGCGGCGGGAGACGCTGTGATTAGGCAGGATGTCATTCGTTTGGTGGATTCTGCCAAATGCTAAGTATATGCTAAGTATATGTTTGCTATGAGGGGCCGTTGGGGGCTCACCTGAAGCCAGAAGTACAGGAAAAGCTCTGGAAAGGTGAGTACGTTGAGATTTTTTCCCTGCTGCCATTGGAGAAATTCAACCTGGATAGGGGTAACCCAGATGACTCCAAGAAAGAGGACGAAGAAAAGCGGAGGTATAGGTTGATTCCACGGACGTTTGTCAACTGGCTGCAGGCGTTTGCCATTATGGCGAGCGTTATTGGGGAAAAGAACCCTGAATACTGTTCGGCGCTCTTTTGTTATCAGGACTCGGTAGGTGAGGCGTATAGAGTCTATGGGGGCACGGCATGGCTGAGATATGACGAGCAGTTTCGGCAGCGGAGAGCTATACGACCATCGTTGAGGTGGAATCACAAGTACATCAGTCTGTGGATGCGCCTTATGACTTCTGCGCGGGCCCCGAGCCAGTTTTTTCAGGGGGGGCGGTGGACCTTCTTCCCCGGGATAGTTGGCCGGAAACAAGAAGGGGGTATGTTCGCAGTACACTGCGGGCACCTGCAAGTTCGGAGGTGTGTGCCGTTACAAGCCTGAATGTTCAGGTTGTAGAGGGGCTCCCCCATCGTCTCCGATTCTTTAAGCAAGGTAAAGGTCGTTCAGGGGATGCGAGGCACAAGAGGGAGGACACCGGTGATGGTGGAAAGGATGCGGCCGTTTCTCGGTAGGTATCCGGATAGAAAAGCGGCTCAGTTGTTGGATTCGGGGTTCTCAGAGGGGTTCAGGATTCCTTGTCAGTTAGATGTGGTTCCCCCGGTATTCCGGAATTTACGTTAGGCCAGGCAACATTCGGATGTAGTTTCGGAGAAACTGCGTAAAGAAGTTGCGTTGGGTCGTATGCGTGGTCCTTTTCCATCTGCACCGTTCGCTGACTTGGTGGTATCCCTATTGGGGGTAGTGCCAAAAATGGAACCCAACTAATTTAGGTTGATTCATCACCTTTCCTTTCCAAAAGGGGGGTCGGTCAATGATGCCATTAACCCGGAGGCCTGCTCGGTGAGTTATACATCGTTCGATGCAGCGGTGGGTTGGGTTCGCCATTATGGGTGGGGGGCGTTGATGGCGAAGCCCGATGTTGAATCGTCTTTTCAGTTGCTCCCTGTGCACCTGGACGGTTTCCGGTTGCTGGGGTGTCATTGGAACGACGAGTTCTATGTCGACCAATGTCTGCTGATGGGTTGCTCTATATCCTGTGCACTGTTTGAGCAGTTCAGCTCACACTTGGAATGGGTGGTTCGGGATGTGTCGGGTGTGAATTCGATCATCCATTACCTGGATGACTTCCTGTGCGTGGGTCCGGCTTCTTCCAGAGTGCACAGTGCTCCTGGCTACTTTGGAACACATCGCGGATCGTTTCGGTATTCTGTTGGCACCTGAGAAGACGGAGGGACCTAGTATGGTCATCACGTTTCTAGGCATTGTCCTGGACTCGGGTACCATGGAGTGCCGTTTGCACGAGGACAAACTGGCTGATCTCAAGGGGGAGATTGCGGGTATGTTTGGCTTACGCAAAGTTCAACTTCGGGCGTTGCAATCGCTGTTAGGCAAGCTGAACTTTGCGTGCTGCATTCTGCCAATGGGGGTTTTCTTTTTTTTTGCCGACGGCTGTCGGCAAGTACAGCCGGGATCACTTTGTGCGCCTGGTTAAAGTGCACAGGGAGGATTTGCGAGTGTGGCATACTGTACCTTCCTGGAGTCCTTCAATGGGAGGGCGCTTTGGATGTCAGGGCCTGTCAGCAATTTTGACCTAGAGATTTTCACGGATGCTGCTGGCTCTACGGGTTTTGTCGCTTTCTTCCAAGGCCGATGGAGTGCAGGTCCGTGGCCGCAGTCGTGGATTGACGCAGGCTTTACAAGGAATCTGGTGCTACTGGAACTGTTTCCGGTGGTGTTGGCGGTCGAACTGTGGGGCACATCGTTCAGGGATCTGAAGGTGGGTTTTCATGGGGATAACATGGGGGGTGGTGCAGGTGATTAATAGAGTTTCTGTGTCATCACCTCCAGTTGTACGGCTGCTGCAACACTTGGTTTTGAGATGCTTACAACTGAATGTGATTATTTATGCGGTGCATCTTCCAGGAGTTGAGAATGTCGTAGCTGACGCGTTGTCTCGCTTTCAGTGGGACAGGTTCCGAGAGTTGGTTTTGTATTTTATTTCTAGGCACATGGAAGAAGGGGTGTCCGCGTCCGCTTTGAGTAAGAAGTTAGCAGGTTTAGCGTTCCTATTTAAATGGCAAGGTCAGCCTGATTTTACAAAAGATTTTTGGGTGCGCCAGGCACTTAGGGGTACAGGCTGTCAGTTTGCTGCAAGGACACTAGGCGTTTGACATCCTTCAGGGGCTTGTAGGACAAATAGCTGGGGTGTGTTCCTCAGTTTATTAGGTTTCCTTATTTAAAGTGGCCTTTTTGTTGGCATTTTTTGGGGCATTTTGGATAGGGGAGCTGGTTGGCCCTTCCAAAAAAGTGCATGGGAGGATTTTGGGTTACGAAGTGCTCTGCGGAGACGATGGGGTGTCATTATTGTTGCGTAATCTAAGATGGATCAATTGGGCAAGGGTAGGTCGGTACAGGTTTTCCCATTACCGGGCTCGCTGCTGTGCCCAGTGGGGGCGGTAAAGTTTTTTTTTAGAGACGCGCCCGGGGGTTGCGGGGTCATTTTTATTGCATGCGGATGGGTCTCCGTTATCGCGATTTCAATTTGTTTCTGTTTTTAGGAAATGTTTGAGGCCATTAGGGGTGGTTGAAAAGTACTTTTCTTCTCATTCCTTTCGGATCGGGGCGGCAACGGAGGCGGCCAGGTGTGGGATGGATGCTGAGTCAGTTAAACACATTGGTCGCTGGGAATCGCGAAGGTTCTGGATATATATTCACCCCCACCTTCTGGTTGGGTTGTAAAGGATTGGGTGAGGTGGAGTCGTTGAATGGGGCTATGTTGCTTGGATATGTGGTGGTCATGGTGGTGTGTTTGTTTTCTTCTATTTCAGGCTCGTTGCAAGGACTGGTCTGGATACTGGGCCATTCCTATTTGTGCTGGGGGGCACGGAGGGCTGATGTTAGGCGTGAAGGTAGGCAGTTGGGATTCTCTAGACAGGAAGCTTGTGTTTGGTGGCTAGGGGTCCTGGGGATGTTATGGAACAGGATGGTTCCAGAGATGCACCGTTTTGCACGGCTGGACAGGCCGCCCCACGTTTTAATTCTGCACGTGGGCGGCAATGACCTGGGTGTTAGGTCCATGTTGGATATTACGCGGGACATCAAGTTTGATGTGTTGCGTTTCCGCATGGACTTTCCTGACATGATCATTGTATGGTCTGACATGGTGGCTCGTACAACATGGAGGATGGCCAGGTCTGTGGAGGGGATTAACAAGGCCCGGAGGAAAATTTAATAGGGATGTGAGAAAGTTTGTTGTGAGGAATGGGGGGCTGGCAATTAGGCACTTGGAGTTGGAGACATAGAGATACCTGAGGGATGATGGAGTGCACCTTAATGCAGTGGGAATTGACATGTGGGTCTTGGGGCTGCAGGATGGCATTCAGAGAGCACTTTGGGTGTGGAGGAGCTCCCAAGGGTAAGGTGTTTCCCTTGGGCGCTATGGCGGGTGTTGGGCTTTGCAGGAGAAAGAAGATATTTCAGAAGGAAGAGTTCAGGACCTATCGTTGGTATGGGTCCTGATGGTGGTATTCCAGCTAACGGAGGTTTAGCTGGGAATTGGTAATGGGGTGCACTGCGGTCAGTGGTTGTCTCTGAGCCAGCCTGTCGGCTTGAGGCCTATTAACACATTCTGAGAGGTACCGCAGTGCAGTATTGTTTCCACAGATGGTTTTGGAAGATCCTGCAAAGACCAACGCTAGGTAGACTTATGGGTTAATAACAGATGTTTGCTGTTGATGTTAATTTGAATATATATTTGTTTAATAAATTAGGCTGCTACGGCCTATATTTTACTCCAATCTTGGTGTGGTCTCAATCAATATAGTTAAGATTAAGAGGTTGGGGTAAGAGTGGTTTTAGCAGTAAGTACATCTGTTATACAATAGTCATGACTTGAACAGCTCTCATAGTTTGAACAGAAATGGACCTAAAGCCTCGTACACACGAACGAGTTTCTCGGCAAAAACCAGCAAGAAACTTGCTGGCAGAGATTTCTTGCTGAGAAATTAGTTCGTGTGTATGGTTTCTCGTCAAGAAAAGCGACAAGAATCTCGACGAGAAAATAGAGAACCTGCTCTCTATTTTCTCGTCGAGATTCTCGTCAGCCTGTTTCTCGACGAGAAAATTGTGTGTGTGTACACTTACCTTTTCGCCGGGAAGCCCGCACATGCTCGAAATGACTTCGACGCATGCGCGGTAGCTTCCTAGGCATAGGTAGGGTGAACAAAGATGGCGGCGACGGCATCGAATGTGATGAGCGCATGCTCGTCGTATTCGATGACGTCACCGCGTTCGCTCCAATCAAAGAACCGCGGGTTCTTTGAAAGGAGCGTGTGTACACTCGGCTGGGACAAGTTTCTTGTCCAAGAATCTCGGCGAAAAAAACGACATGTTTTTTTCGACGAGAATCTCGGCCGTGTGTACGAGGCATAAGGTTAGGGTTGGGACTTTAAATGAGGTAATGACTACATACACCTCCATCCCCGATATCATGAATAAAGAAACTAAATGGTGGGACTTTATATGAAGCACACTACTGAATTATATGAACCAATTATATTAAAAATTGTTTATTCATTACAAAAAGGCATGGCATACACATGGCCTTTTTGTAATGAATAAACAATTTTTAATATAATTGGTTCATATAATTCAGTAGTGTGCTTCATATAAAGCTCTCATAGTTTACCAAAGGAAAAAGCACAGGGAGGGCCCTGCATAGTCCAATTAGCAAAACTGAAATAGTATATAGTATATACTATAATATAGTATAATATTAGTGTAGCGCCCATCCCAAAATGGTTGGGACACTATTTAAATTTAAAGGGATGTCTGAGCCAGTAGTTGGGCTCAGACGTTTGAATTGCAAGTTGATTTGCTTCTGTTTCAGCTGTGGTTTGCCCAATAGTGTTTTTCCCTTATTGCCTGTAGGTGTCGTTACTACCTCAGGCACCTGTTGGAACACGGGCAAGCCATGGTGCATTGAGTGGCCCTTCTCGGCAACGGTGCAGGGGGAGTGGTGAACCCGCTGTGCCTGCGGGGAGGGGATACTTAAGGGACAGACGCCATTGATTGGGGTCTTTCTTCGCCTCGTGGCCCTCAGGGCTCGAGGTATGTGTGTGGTTTTGGTCTCGGGGCCACTCTGGCCCGAGGCGGCATCGCTGTCCAGTAGGCCCAGCTAGTCTGGCTGGGGCCTACATCCAGAGAAGGGATCCCAGCTGTCCATCCAAATGGGGATGAAGCATCTTAGTGAAGGAGACCAGGGGAGCATCTGCCCGGAGGAGACCGGCAAAATACTGCTGTCTCGGGAGAGGCCTGGAAACTTCATTAAGGAGGGATTCACTATATTACAAGCCCTGCAGTTCGCCGTTTTGGCTTAAAGGCTCATTGACTGTACGGCTGGGGCGGGGAAATCCTGTGGCAGAGGGTTCCTGGACTATCCTTTCATTCAATCCTTCATCTAATTCTAAAGGTCTGAAGCAGAGGTTGTCCCGCTGTGGATTTGTGTGTCATCCCGGCTGCTAGGCCCTGTGAGAGAGGACTATCCGGGTGACCAATACCCGCTCTAACATTAAGAGTGGTGAGTGACACTGACATTTCGTGGCGAGTGCCTGAACCTTCCCCTGCTCTTCTATACCTTCTAAACCCAAAACTAACCAGCGGCCCTCTAGGGGGTATTGCTACATTAGTTTAATATATAGTATCATAATATAGTAGTATCACCCTATTATGAATTAAAGTGGAAGTTAATCGCGTTATTTGACCTGCAAAAGTAAAGGCATAATGTGCTATTATCATATGTGAAACTTACGTGCAAACAAAGCCCTCGTTGTCACCGCTGGAGGCCGCATCGATCTTCACCCATCTTCCTTCTGGGTCCGTGGACACCGGCTGTGTGACTGGTCAGAGCCACATGACATCACACGGTCACAGCACAGGGCTCTGAAGAAACGACACGGGTGGCCTTTCCTTCAGAGAGCATGCATACATCATCGGCTGCATATACAGTAAATATCTCCTAAACGGCACACGTACGCACGTACACGTAACGGCACAGGCTTACCTATAGGTACAAACAATATATGGAAGTTTACTTCCTCTTTAAGTATGGAAGCTGCCATTTCTCTCTTTGAAGATACAATCCCCATGTTCTCTCATCATTATTATTCCTCCTTGTGGTATACCAAAGTAAATATAACATTTCTGAATACTGAAAAGTTAATTAAAACAGAAGTGTTATGTCTATACTGCTGTCAGTGTTGCGAAAAAGTAAAAACATCATCATCATCATCATAGGCTCAGGCATGTAAACAATGTGTCTATTAAAAAGCTGAATATACTGTACTGTAAAAAAAAAGCTCAACATTAGTTTGGCAAACCTGATGTTGGTGACCAGAAATTCTGCATAAGAAGATAACAAGCATAGTTGGAATATAAGAACATAAATGTACACTAGATATCATGGATTTTATAGGTTAATACCACCAACCCACTTGAGATGATATTATTAACCACTTGTCGACCGCCACCTGTATATATATACGTCGGCAGAATGGCACAGCTGCGCAAAGTAACGTGTATATATACGTCACTTTAAATTTTGCGGCGCGCGCGCGCCCATGCCGCGACCCTTGTGCCCGCGGAACCCGCTGACTCTATGTCCGCCGGTGTCCCGCGATCATGTCACGGAGGTGCAGAACGAGGGATGCCTGTGTAAACAAGGAATCTCCCTGTTCTGCCTAGTGACAGTACACTGATCGTCTGCTCCCTGTAATCGGGAGCAGCGATCAGTGTCGTGTCACAGTAAGCCCAGTCCCCACACAGTTAGAATCACTCCCTAGGACACACTTAACCCCTTCCTAAACCCCTAGTGGTTAACCCCTTCCCTGACAGTCAAATTTATACAGTAATCAGTGCATTTTTATAGCACTGATCGCTGTATAAATGAAAATGGTCCCAAAATAGCGTCAAAAGTGTCCGATGTGTCTGCCATAATGTTGCAGTCACAATAAAAATCGCTGATCGCCGGCATTACTAGTAAAAAAAAAAAAAAAAAATTATTAATAAAAATGCCATAAAACTATCCCCTATTTTGTAGACGCTATAACTTTTGTGCAAACCAATCAATAAACGCTTATTGCGATTTTTTTTTTTTTTTTACCAAGAATATGTATCGGCCTAAACTGAGGAAAAAATTTGTGTTTTTATAGATTTTTTGGGGATATTTATTATAGCAAAAAGTAAAAAATATTGCTTTTTGTTTTTCTAAATTGCCGCTCTATTTTTGTTTAGAGCGCAAAAAATAAAAACCGCAGAGGTGATCAAATACCACCAAAAGAAAACTCTATTTGTGGGAAAAAAAAGGACGTCAATTTTGTTTGAGAGCCACGTCGCACGACTGCGCAATTGTCAGTTAAAGCGACGCAGTGCCGAATCGCTGAAGTGGTTAGATATGAACCCACTAATGCACTGTTCCAGAAACAACTGTGTGATCTGTATGCTCTGAGAGAGGTAAGCATTATGCTCACCTATGCGGTATACTAGTCTGATGGCAATGACTGCGAAAAAAAAAGGAACCAAGCGGCATCAATGAAAAATCCATATATTCCCTATTCTTGGAAAAGTCAGTAGCACTTCTAGACAGTCAGTGAATTCCATATGCCCGCCTGTGTCTTCTACTTACATCACAGCTCTTGTTGGATATTTAACAAGCAAGCTTGAGCCCAGATCAAATGGGAGGGGGCGGGGGGTTTTCTTTGGCCCCCGGAACACATTGGTTATTTATTTTCTACTTGTTTTGACTTTGCTATCAGGAAGAAAGGATGTATGGACATGGATAATTGATCTTTTGGCGCTTGATTCCTTGCATTTATATAAACTTGTCAAGTAGGGGTGTCCCATGTCTGTGGGTCTATCCCACCACTGCTAACATATGAAGAAAAGCTAAGCTCCAAGTCCTGCGCCTCTTTGCTCTCTTGATGACAATGACTTGCCTACAACCAGTGTCTTGGTCTAATTTGTGTAAGCATACAAGGTCCATTTTCTGATCACAGTTGATAGTGGTATTACCAGAACTGCACTTGCAATGTAAAATAGAAGAACGCTAGTGTTTATACTTAGTCCCCTTTCACACTGGGCGTTTTTCAGGCACTTTTGGGCAAAAAAATAGCACCTGAAAAACGGCTCCCCTGCAGTCTCAATGTGAAAGCCTGTGGCAGTACGTTAAAAAAACTCCTGCAAGCAGCATCTTTGGAGTGGTGAAGGAGCGGTGTGTACCTCCACCGCTCCTGCCCATTGAAATGAATGGGCAGCGCAGCCCAACCGCCGGCAGCGGCGCTTTGCGGGAGGTTTTAACCCATTTTCGGTCTCTAGTGTGGGTTAAAAGCGAACCGCTAGCGGCCGAATACCTCCGCAAAAACAACGGTAAAGCGCATGTTGGGAAAATCTTGGAATCATATCCGTTACATTTGAATAATTCTGCTAGTCATGTTTGTTTTTGACTTATTGTTAGAACCTTTATGCCCCTTTCACACGGGCGGACCGTATGTCCGTTTTTCACCCATCCGTTTTCGGATGAAAAACGGACATACATGTATCCCTATGGGACAGCGGATGTCAGCGGATGAACATCCGCTGACACCCGATCTCACCCGTGTCCGCTACGCTCCGTTTTTCAGGATAGAAAAATTTATATTTTTCTATCCGTCTGCGGAGCGGATCGGATGAACACGGACAGACGGTCCGTGTTCATCCGATCCCCCATAGGGGAGAGCGGAGATCTGACAGGGCGGTCCCTTCACAGTGTGCGGGGACCGCCCAGTCATCAGCCGGCTCAGCGGGGATCAACGGAGCGATCCCCGCTGAGCAAGCGGAGGTTCACGGGGCGGATCATTACTGATCCGTCCCGTGTGAAAGAAGCCTTACATCTTAGAATATTATTTTTTAGGGGTTGGTTGTTTATTACAAGCTTACATAAAGCAGCATATGGTGGACTATAATTTTGATTTGTTTGTCACTTTGTGCATATTTTGTATTTAGCTTTGCTATGTATTTGTTATTTACAGTACACTAATATTCTTGTGTTCAATTTTCACCTAATAGCTATGGCAGTATTTCTTAACCACTTAAGCCCCTGACCAATACGCAGCATAAAGACCAGGCCCCTTTTTGCGATTCGGCACTGCGTCACTTTAACTGACAATTGCGCGGTCGTGCGACGTGATTTCCAAACAAAATTGACGTCCTTTTTTTCCCACAAATACAGCTTTCTTTTGGTGGTATTTGATCACCTCTGCGGTTTTAATTTTTTGCGCTATAAACAAAAATAGAACGTCAATTTTGAAAAAAATCTATATTTTTTACTTTTTGCTTTAATAAATATCCCCCAAAAATATATAAAAAAACATTTTTTTTCCTCAGTTTAGGCCGATACGTATTCTTCTACATCTTTTTGGTAAAAAAAAAATCGCAATCAGCGTTTATTGATTGGTTTGCGCAAAACTTGTAGCGTTTACAAAAAAGGGGGTATTTTTATGGCATTTTTATAAAAATAAATTTTTTTTTTTACTAGTAATGGCGGCGATCAGCGATTTTTTTTTTCTTTGTGACTGCGACATTATGGCGGACACATCGGACTCTTGACACATTTTTGGGACCATTGTCATTTTCACAGCGATTAGTGCTATAAAAATGCACTGGTTACTGTGAAAATTACACTGGCAGTGAAGGGGTTAACCACTAGGGGCGCTGGAGGGGTTAAGTGTGCCTAGGGGAGTGATTACTACAGTGTGGGGGCGTGGCTACAAGTGACATGTGACCGATCTCCGCTCTAATTACACAGAGCGGAGATCGCTGACATTGTCAGTAGGAGAGCGGGGAGATGTTGTGTTTACACTAACATCTTCCCGCTCCATGCCTCCGTGAGACGATCGCGGGGATACCCGCGGCGATCGAGTCCGCAGGACCCGCGGTCCGACTCATGGGGAAGGCAGGGGGGTCGTGTGCGCGCCCCCGACGGGCAGTTAAAGGGGACGTACAGGTACGTGATTGTGCCTGTACGAGCCATTCTGCCGACGTATACATACAGTGAGCGGTCGGCAAGTGGTTAAAGTGTTACTAAATGCATGTCTTTAAATTAAAATAATAAACGCATCTGCTCTATGCAATGGTTTTGCACTGAGTGGACCCAATCCTCCTCTTCTGGTGACTGCGCCAACGATGTTCCTCTTCTCTATGTGCCCCCATAACAAGTTGCTTGCTATGGTGTCACATGTGTGTGAGCCGTACTCCATAAACACACACAGCATGGCTTGGCTCCGCCCCCTGCTTCCTTCTCATAGCATTTTATTGACAGCAGCAGAGTGGCTCTTGCTACTGCCAGAGTCCCCGTGTTCAGAGGAAGAGAGGATAGAATCTCCAAATCAGTGGCGGCTGGTGCTCAAAATTTTGGGGGGGGGGGGGGGCGCAAACAAACTGAAAAATAAAAAAAACATAAATTGCCGCCACTGTGCACATTAAATGCCCAAATTCAGCCAGTTTCCTCCCATATTCAGCCAGTTTCCCCCCAAATTCAGCCAGTTTCCCCCCAAATTCAGCCAGTTTTCCCCCAAATGCAGCCAGTTTTCCCCCAGCCCGGCACTTACCTTCCTCCTCCACGCTCCCTTATGTCTTCTTCCGTCCTCGATGTCGCTTCAGCCAATCAGGTTACCGGTAATCAGATCCAGTGAACCTGATTGGCTGAGATGCGTGTCAGTGCCAACCAAGGAACACACCCCCGTGTGCCTCTTGGTTAGCTATTCGGAAGCCGATTAGAGCCCTCAGGCTGTAATCGGAAAGCCTATCAGAGACGCTGGCTCTGATAGGCACTTCCACAGCCAACCAGCTGCCGTTATTCAGATGGCCGACACTCGCCAGGGGGCCGGCCATCTGAATAGTGGGCGGCGCTGCAGCGGCGACAATACATAGGTTCATGCAATGCATGAATCTATGTATTGTTTTTCAGTGGCGGTGCAGGAGCGAGAGGGGGCGGCGCTCCGGCGCCCTCTATGGACGCACCGACACTGCTCCAAATAGCACAGTGCTGGATTGATTGAGGATTCAGGTAAATATTTAGGGAGGTTGGGGAGGACAGAAAGCTGCAAAACGCTGGGTTCACACTCATGTGAATTGGATGCGGGTTTCCCTGCATCCAATTCGCATGACAGGAGAGTGTGATCGGCTTTCAATTGAGCCGGTTTACACATCTCTGGGGTGGCCGTGGAGCACACTGCAAAGGGGTCCTGTGCGTGTTTGGATCCATTTCAGGTCCACATTCAGGCAGAAATTTGGGCCTACTTCGGACCTAAATCGATAAACGAGGACGCACCAGACCCCCTGCTGCGAGACGCAGATAGTGTGAACCCAGCCTCATGCAGGGAATGCATTTAAGTTAAAAAAACGTTTTGCCTCTTCTTCCCTTACTCATAAACAAAAAGCACTTTAAAATATATTTAAAGGACCCTGAGCAGATTATAGCTGAATTGGCGTCCTTTTATGGCGATCTCTACAGGCCATGTGATGACTATACCGATGAGGAACTGTCACATTATATGGGTGCGGTGGCGCTTCCGTCTCTGGGCGGGTTGGCACGCACGGAGATGGAGGCCCCGCTCACTCTGGATGAGTTAAGGGAGGCGGTTGCATCTTTCCCCACATGCAAAGCCCCGGGGGACGACGGAATCCCCATGGAAGCTTATGTCCAATATGGAGAGGTGATCCTGCCCAAGCTGCTTGCAGTTTTCAACTCTTCCTTCAAATCTGTCGCGTTGCCCCCTTCCATGACTAGAGCCAATATTTATATTATTGCTAAAGGCTGACAAAGATCCCCTGGACCCCGGTTCTAATAGGCCCATTTCACTGCTACAGAGCGATGTTAAAATTCTGGATAAGGTATTGGTTATGAGGGTTAACAAAATTATCCTGTCCATTATTCACCCAGATCAGGCGGGGTTCATGCCTCGCAGCTTCACCGCGACTAACCTTAGGTGACTATACTTGAACATGCAGACCCCCTCGGATTCCGTCGGCCACAGAGCACTGTTGTCTCTTGACGCCAATAAGGCATTCGACAGTGTTGGCTGGCGGTATCTATGGGCTGTGCTGGCCAAGTTCGGGTTTGGACCCCGGTTCCTAAGGTGGGTGAGACTGCTGTACGGCTCGCCACAGACGACCATACGTATGTCTGAAAGGATGTCTCATGCCTTTGCGCTGGGCAGGTGGACCAGGCAGGGATGTCCCCTGTCCCCCCTGCTCTTCGCTTTGGCCATTGAACCCCTGGCGGCTCTGGTGCGGAGCTGCCCGTTAGTCAGGGGCTTCCGCTATGGCAATTTGCATGAGAAAATTATGCTGTACGCCGGTGACATGCTCCTCTTCCTGGAAGATGTGGATGACTCATTGGCTCAGGTTATGTCCCTTATCAAAGAGTTTTGCCGTTTCTCGGGCCTTACGATTAACTGGTCCAAGTCGGCTTTGCTGTTCTTGGATGAGGCCCCCGCGCCTGGCGAGGGGCCCTCCTGCCGGGTCCCCATAGTATCCTCATTTAAGTACTCAGTATTCATCTCCCCTAAGATTACAGATTTCTGTCAGCTGAACATCTATCCCCTATTGACTAGATTCAGAGATAAAATACAGATATGGAACAGGCTGCAGATGTCCCTGGCCGGCAAGACAAACCTCATTAAGATGATCCTAATGCCCCAGCTGCTATACTTGCTCCACAATGTTCCTGTAGTTATCACGCTTAAAATATTTAGAGTCGTCAATTCCCTCTTTAGACAATTATTGTGGCGTACTAAACCCCCCAGGATTAAACTGGAACAACTACAATGTCCGAAGGAGGGGGGGGGCCTTGCCCTCCCCAACCCTTGGATATATTATCTGGCAGCGCAGTTGCAGCACCTGATAGGTGCCATGGTTCCCTCTCCTGTGGGTTCCTCAGCCAGGCTTATGCTGCTTGGCTCAGGGGCTGACACGGTGCCTGGGGAGCTGGAGGCCCAATGGTTTCAGAAATCTATTAAAAAGATGCCCACTTATTCGCTCCTTCAGAAGGTGTGGAATAAGGCCAAACAGCTTCAAAATGTCACGGGGTTCACTATGTACAGCCCGCTATGGGAGAATGACAGTTATATTGAACTAGCCAAATTGCGGCAGGGCCCTAAATGGCGGTCCTTAGGTATAATTCACATGAGACAAGTATTTCATAATGGGGCCTTACTTACTTTTCATGTACTTCAGTCGAGATATGCGCTCCCATCTAATATCTTGTTTTACTATCTGCAGTTACGGCACGCTGTTAGAGCTCAGGGAGATGCAATGGAGTGGGTTCAGTCCCCCACCCCTGTCTTTCACATGTTGCAGGACGCTTCTGAGACTAAGGGTATCATCTCCCAGTGCTATAACATGCTGTTGACCTTGTTTCTGGAGGGACACCCCATGAAGGTGGTGAGCCAGTGGGAGGTAAATGTTGGATCTATAGCGGGGGAGCTCTGGGAGGAGGCAATGCAGGTGGTCAACGCTTGTTCGCTTAATGTGGCACAAAAGGTTTCCCAATTATACATACTACTGAGAGTACATTATACCCCAGTGAAACTCTTCAAGATGGGAAGATTGCCCGATCCGCTATGTGGTAGGTGCAGGGCGGTGCCTGGGGATCTGATTCATCTCCTCTGGCATTGCCCCAAACTCCATAGATATTGGACGGAGGCTACACTTAATTTGGTGTTCCAGACCAACGTTCCTCCAGACCCCGTATGTTGCTTGCTAGGAATACTGGAGGGGGAGATACCGGAGGAGGTAACTCAAATGGCATTTACCAGGGCATTGTTTCAGGCGAGAAAAACGATTCCACTACTGTGGAAATCTGAGGAGCCGCCCACGGTCAAATTGTGGGTACAGCAGATGGGTAAAATGCTTATGATGGAGAAATACATATACCAGCACAGGGGCAATGCAGGAAAGTTTGATAGGCTCTGGGATGCATGGCTTGCTGTACCTGGTTTAAGCCCCTTGGAACTAGTGAGAATGAGGCTGTTGAGGGGTGTGTAGCTTGTTCTCACCAGCAGCAGATGGACAGGAGGGAGGGGGGGATGGGCTGATGGGTTGTGAAATGTTCACTTTATGCTATTTGAAGTTTTGAGCGGAATGTTTATTCTATGTAATATCTGTTGTGATCAGGGAATGTCAATGGCTTATCTTGCTACTTGTACAAGATATATCATGCTGCATGTTTTTGTACCTTGTATAGTTTTGTGAGCAATAAAAACCTTTTTGATTTAAAAGAAAAAAATATATATTTAGATTTCAGATTTTTATTGCTGTCTGTGCCCCCATTAGAGATTGCACTGAGCGTCCCTGATCCTCCTCTTCTGGTGACCCTGCCAATGATCTTGGCTCTTCCTCTTCTCTATGTGCCCCCATAACAAGTTGCTTGCTATAGTGTCACGTGTGTGCTTGCACCTAAGCTGTGTGCATCTTATTTGTCTTGTTTACATTTGTCACCGAGAGTGAACATGAAGAAAAATCCCAAATTTTGGGTTATCGCCAGAACAGCAACAGAGGAGGAATCTTCCAATAGGGACACTAGTTCTGATGACAATCAAGGATTCCCTCACTTTGGAGGCACTTAAAATGGAACTCTCCCTAATGGGACACAGATGGCAAAAAAAAATAAAAAATGATAGGGGTTATAACCCTTTGTTACTCTGTCCAAAATGAAAAAAGTAATTTTTTTAGTTCTCCTTTAAACTATTGTTTGGGACCCAAGTTTGATCAAGGGCATGTTTATGATGGGTTGCCACATGACTCTAGTAAACGTAGCCTAGTTTATCTAATTTTTAATTCATTGGTGAATGACATAAGCATACCTCACAACTTTTGAAAGTCCCACCGCGGGACATTCAGATCGCCCCTCTTCCCTCCTGCCAACGAAAGTTGTTGAGCGGGGGGGGGGGTGGTCGCATTTTTTCGTTGCTGCAGCCGAACGCAGGGGGGGGGTTCCCAGAAGAATTTTCGCTAATGACAGGGGTGGGCGGGGGGCTTACCTACTTCCATCACTATTGTTCCTCCACTTCCTGCTGTGCGGGAATTCATCACCTCTCACGGGAGTGCGGGAAGGAGGTTGCGATGCGGGAAAAACCCGCAGGATCTGTGCCTGTTGGGAGGTATGCATAAGGCTCCTTTCACATGGGGCAGAACGGCTGGACGGACTCTGCTAGCTCAGCAGGGAATTGCTCCGTTGATACCCGCTAAGCAGGCGGATAACAGGTCCATCTCTGCTCACTGTGCAGAGACGGACCTGTCAGAGCCCCGCTGTTCTCTATGGGGAGATTGGATGAAAACAGACAGCCTTGTCCATTTTCATCCCATCCAAACCGATCTGCTAACGTATTGCCATCCGTCTGTTTTGAGCGGATCTTATCGGATCGGATGGCAGGCGGGTGTCAGCAGGACACATCTCCGCTGTAATTCGCCTGCCCATAGAAGTCAATGGGTGGCCTGCTCGGATCTGCTAGAAAAGAGGACAGGTGGATCCGAGCGGGCCGATCGCGTGAAAGGGGCAAAACACATTTTATTTATTTCTGTTTCAAGTCGTATGCTACAGAAATGGTGAAGACCTTCCGCTATGTGTTTTTTGTTTTCTTTTGCTGATATTTTGATAACAATACTTTTCTTGCATTCCAGTATGGTAACAGTTTTATTTGAGTACTCAGATTTACACGTTTAAAGTGCTTGTAAACCCTCCTAAAATTTTTTTTTTTTTTAACGACCTGTAAGAGAAAGCCATAATGAGCTAATATGACTAGCATAATAGCTCATTATGCATCACTTACCTTAGATTGGGGCCCCCGAAGCCGTCCTCATCTCCCTCTTCAGCCGCATCCATCGCTGCGGCGATAGCCGGAATGTTACTTCCGGGTATCGCCGCTGCAGCCAATCACAGCGCCGCTCCGGCGCTGTGATTGGACGGAGCGGCGAAGACGTCACTCCGCGCATGCGCGCGTGAGCCGTCGAATTCGGCTACGTCGTCGAATGTTGCGACCTAGCCGAATTTGTGAATGGGGTTAACCCCATGCGCATGCGCGTGACGTCAGCGTTGCCGCTTTTAAATGTAAATATCTCCTTAACCGTGTAGGTTAAGGAGATATTTCATGCACCTACAGGTAAGGCTTAATCTAGGCTTACCTGTAGGTCTTTGTTTATAAAGTGGGTTTACAACCACTTTAAGAACCCCTAAGCTATGGGATCTCAATCTTTACATCATCGAAAAGCTTTATACATCTTAGTTTACAAAAACAAATCAGAAAATATGGGAAAACATTTAGTTTCTGTTCACTGAGATAAAGGCTGTTCCAGTCCCATCCCAAGTCCCGAGTATTTATAAATGTTGCTTATCCACATTGGACCTATGCTTACACATGCTGCGTGCCAGGGAGGGTCTCTAAATCACCCACCCTCATGTGTGGCATACTATACATAGCACACTACCATGTGGCTTTAACATGCCTCTCAGATTTCACTATAACTATAAATATACACAGGATCAGGGACAACTGATGTCTGCGTTTTATCTGTTAAGCCTCGTACACACGATCGGATTTCCATCTGACAAATCCGTGAAATTTTGTGCAAAGGGCGTTGGCCGTGAACTTGGTATGCATACAGACGGCAGAACTTTTTCATCCACCATACATGAAACTACGTGTTTTTTCAGGTCTTTAGCAGCACCCTTTGGGCAACTTCTGCTAATGTTGTGCTATGGTTAGCATTGGTTCGGAGCATGCGTGTTTGTACTTTGGATTTTTTTTTTGACGGACTTGTGTACGCACGATCGGATAATCCAACAAGACACATTTGTTGTCGGAAAATTTGAAAGCATGCAAAAAAACATTTGTTATCGGAAATACCGACAACTGTCCGATGGAGCGTACAAACGGTCGGATTATCCGACAAAACCCTGCCATCACACATTTGTAAGAGGCTTAAGAATCAATCAGGATTTCAGAGATTCTAAATTCTCTCTTCTCTCATTTCTTGTCTCTTTGGCAGCACAGTGGTTTAGTATTTATCACTCCTGCCTTGCAGTACTAGGGTCCTTGGTTTATATCCCAACCAGAAAACCACCTGCATGGAGTTTGCACATTTTCCCTGCACTTGTGAAGGTTTTATTCAGGTACTCTGCATTAGTAGTAAGTTAATTGGCTCCTGTCCAAATGGCCCTAGTACTGTGTGCATATTAGGGGTGCAACGGATCAAAAAACTCACAGATCGTATCGATCCTCGGATCAGGGGTCACGGATCGGATCATTTTCAGGTTTCGGCAAAAAAAAAAAAACACAAATCTTGTTACCCCCACCGGAGTTTTAGATTTCACAGTTATTTTCAACACAAAAACTGAGCTTATATGCTTAAATGCAGTATTTGTAAATCCAACGGACTGTTTACATGTTACATTTTAAAAGCAGCAGCAAACCTGCTGACCTTACATGGTTGCTAATGTGACAGAACACCTCTGATTTTCACATTTAACTAAATGTTAAATGTGAAAATCAGAGGTGTTCTGTCACATTAGAAAGCATGTAAGGTCAGCAGGTTTGCTGCTGCTTTTAAAATGTAACATGTAAACAGTCTGTTGGATTTCCAAATACTGCATTTAACCACTTAAGCCCCGGACCATTTGGTAGCTAAAGGACCAGAGGTGAATTCAGAATTTTGCACTGCGCTGCTTTAACTGTAAATTGTGCGGACATGCAATGTTGTACCCAAACGAAATTTGCGTCCTTTTCTTCCCACAAATAGAGCTTTCTTTTAATGGTATTTGATTGCCTCTGCGATTTTTATTTTTTGCGATATAAACGGAAAAAGACCGAAAATTTTGAAAAAAAATGATATTTTCTACTTTTTGTTATAAGAAAAATCGAATAAACTCAATTTTAGTCATACATTTAGGCCAAAATGTATTCAGCCACATGTCTTTAGTAAAAAAAATGTCAATAAGCGTATATTTATTGGTTTGCGCAAAAGTTATAGAGTTTACAAACTGGGGTACATTTTCTGAAATTTACACAGCTTTAAATTTATGACTGCCTATCTCATTTCTTGAGGTGCTAAAATGACAGGGCAGTACAAAACCCCCCCAAATTACCCCATTTTGGAAAGTAGACACCCCAAGGAAATTTCTGAGAGGCCTGTTGAGCCCATTGAATATATTTTTTTTGTCCCAAGTGATTGAATAATGACAAAAAAAAAAAATTACAAAAAGTTGTCACTAAATGATATATTGCTCACACATGCCATGGTTATATGTGGAATTACACCCCAAAATAAATTTTTCTGCTTCTCCTGAGTACGGGGATACCACATGTGTGGGACTTTTTAGGAGCCTAGCCGCGTACGGGACCCCGAAAACCAAGCACCGCCTTCAGGATTTCTAGGCACAAATTTTTGATTTCACTCCTCGCTACCTATCACAGTTTCGAAGGCCATAAAATGCCAATATAGCACAAAACCCCCCCAAATGACCCCATTTTGGAATATAGACACCCCAAGCTATTTGCTGAGAGGCATGGCGAGTATTTTACAGCTCTCATTTGTTTTTGAAAATGAAGAAAGAAAATATATATATATATTTATTTATTTTTTCAATTTTCAAAACTTTGTGACAAAAAGCGAGATCTGCAAAATACTCACAATACCTCTCAGCAAATAGCTTGGGGTGTCTACTTTCCAAAATGGGGTCATTTGGGGGGGTTTTGTGCTATCTGGGCATTCCATGGCCTCCAAAACTGCGATAGGCAGTGAGAAGTGAAATCAAAAATTGACACCCTTAGAAAGCCTGAAGGCGGTGCTTGGTTTTTGGGGTCCCGTACGCGGCTAGGCTCCCAAAAAGTCTCACACATGTGGTATCCCCGTACTCAGGAGAAGCAACAGAATGTATTTTGGGGTGTAATTCCACATATGCCCATGGCATGTTTGAGCAATATATCATTTAGTGACAACTTTGTGCAAAAAAAACAACAAAAAAAAAAAAATTGTCGTTTTTCCGCAACTTGTGTCAACATATAAAATATTCCATGGACTCGACATGCCTCTCAGTATATAGCTTGGGGTGTCTACTTTCCAAAATGGGGTCATTTGGGGGGGTTTTGAACTGTTCTGGCATTTTATAGATAACATTAGGAAGCTTACATCCAGTCTTCTAACCACTTGAAGACAAAGCCCTTTTTCACACTTTTTGTTTACATGAAAACATTTTTTTTTTGCAAGAAAATTATGTTGAACCCCCAAACATTATATATATTTTTAAAGCAAAGGCCCTACAGATTAAAATGGTGGGTGTTGCATTTTTTTTTCTACACAGTATTTGCGCAGCGATTTTTCAAACGCATTTTTTGGGTTAAAAAATACAATTTTTTAAATTTTAATGCACTAAAACACACTATATTGCCCAAATGTTTGATGAAATAAAAAAGATGATCTTAGGCCGAGTACATAGATACTAAACACGACATGCTTTAAAATTTCGCACAAACGCGCATTGGCGACAAACTACATACATTTTTAAAAGCCTTCAAAAGCCTTTACAGGTTACCCCAGTAGATTTACAGAGGAGGTCTACTGCTAAAATGACTGCCCTCGATCTGACCTTCGCGGTGATACCTCACATGCATGGTGCAATTGCTGTTTACATATGACGCCAGACCGACGCTTGCGTTCGCCATTGGGCAAGAGCAGGGCAGGACAGGGGTGCTTTTTTTTTTTTTTATTATTAATTTTGCTTTTTTATTTTATTTTTAAATTGTTCCTTCCATGTTTTTTTTTTTTTTTATCATTTTTATTGTTATCTCAGGGAATGTAAATATCCCCTATGATAGCAATAGGTAGTGACAGGTACTCTTTTTTTGAAAAAACTAGATTTTTCCTCTGCCCTCAAAGCATCTGACCACACCAAGATCGGTGTGATAAAATGCTTTCCCAATTTCCCAATGGCGCTTTTTATATCCGGGGGGGGGGGCATTCCCTCCCACTGCTTGTAAAAGCAGTCCAGAGGCTAATTAGCCGCTAGGATTGCTTTTACATGAAAGCCGCCCGTAGGCTGAAAAGAATGATACCAAGATGATACCTAAACCCGCAGGCATCATTCTGGTATAAACATTCAAAGTCCAGCAACATACCAGTACGTTGCTGGTCCTTGTTGGACATGTATTGTAATCTTTTTTTTTTCATGCAGCCAGTTGGCTGAACGAAAAAAGAGATTGATCGGTGGGTATGCCCACCATTAGAATACCGCCCTTCATCCACCCACTTCCAATGATGGGCATACACGCACCATTTATATATGCCGAAGCATGGGGGCATCCTCCCGCAAAAAAGTTATGCCGCACACACATGGTCGGACTTTTCCACGGGCAAGCCTCCGTCAGAATTTCGACCGTATGTACGCGGCATTAGGAGCAAAATCGCTCCTCCGCTCCTGCTGCCCCAATGCTTCGGCATATATGCTTTTTTTATTTAATTGTGGTGGTGAAATCACCTCCTACAGCACTGGAGTCGCAGGGATCAGGCCTGTCTCTGCGAACGCTGCAGTTATGTGTGTTTTTGTTTTGTAAGTGACAGTGATCGATCGATACTGCACTTGGGTGGCCTGGGCTGGACGGAGGGGCAAAACGCAGGTGCCAGCAGGTATCTGGGCTGATCCCGCTAACACTGCGTTTTTGGGAACCCTAAACTGCTGGGGACGCTAGTATAGATCTGATCAGATCAGATATTGATCTGTTCAGATACTATACCACTAAGGGGGGTGTATGCTTCACGCGTGGGTGTTAGCGTTACTGGCACTAACCTGACGCTGCCTGGGGTGTGACGCAGACCCTCTCTGACGCTAAAACCTAATTGATATCACCCGCCGGGCGATCAGGGGGTTAAACCTTTATTGGGTTATATACGGCGGGTGCCCTGACACTATAAAAAGCAAACTAACTAACCAGCGTCACCCGGAACACTTATATGGTGATCTAGGGGTAATCAGGGGGTTAAAACCTTTATTAGGTAATATATGGGGGTACCTGACGCTATAAAAACCTGCGGCGAACCTAAAAAAAATTACTGGCTACCGATCTGCATCACGACACTAAGACAGCGATCAGAAAAACGATCGCTTAGCGACAGTGGTGATAGGGGGTGAAAGGGTTACCTGGGGGGCGATCAAGGGGGTTAAACCTTTACTAGATAATATATTGGGGTACCTGACGCTATAAAAACCTGCGGCGAACCTAAAAAAAATTACTGGCTACCGATCTGCATCACCGACACTAAGACAGCGTTTAGAAAAACGATCGCTTAGCGACAGTGGTGATAGGGGGTGAAAGGGTTACCTGGGGGGCGATCAAGGGGGTTAAACCTTTATTAGATAATATATTGGGGTACCTGACGCTATAAAAACCTGCAGCGAACCTAAAAAAAATTACCAGCTACCGATCTGCATCACCGACACTAAGACAGCGTTTAGAAAAACGATCGCTTAGCGACAGTGGTGATAGGGGGTGAAAGGGTTACCTGGGGGGCGATCAAGGGGGTTAAAACTTTATTAGATAGAATATTGGGGTACCTGACGCTATAAAAACCTGCGGCGAACCTAAAAAAAATTACCGGCTACCGATCTGCATCACCGACACTAAGACAGCGTTTAGAAAAACGATCGCTTAGCGACAGTGGGGATAGGGGGTGAAAGGGTTACCTGGGGGGCGATCAAGGGGGTTAAACCTTTATTAGATAATATATTGGGGTACCTGACGCTATAAAAACCTGCGGCGAACCTAAAAAAAATTACCAGCTACCGATCTGCATCACCGACACTAAGACAGCGTTTAGAAAAACGATCGCTTAGCGACAGTGGTGATAGGGGGTGAAAGGGTTACCTGGGGGGCGATCAAGGGGGTTAAACCTTTATTAGATAATATATTGGGGTACCTGACGCTATAAAAACATGCGGCGAACCTAAAAAAAATTACTGGCTGCCGATCGGCATCACTGACGCTAAGACAGCGATCAAAAAAATGATCGCTTAGCGACAGTGGTGATAGGGGGTGAAAGGGTTATCTGGGGGGTGATCAGGGGGTTAAACCTTTATTAGGGGGGGGTTAGGGGGCTGCACTGGACCTAAAACTGAATGTACTGACACTTTTACAGTCACAAATGTCACTGATTGCAGTGATCAGTAAATAAATGGTCACTGCAATAAGTGACACTGTGACTGGGAGCTGGGGGGGTGCTCTGGGGGGTGATCTGGGGGTGTCTGGGGGGGCCTGGGGGGGGGCGATTTATGTCCCTATGTGTCCTGGTGTCAGTGTAGTGTTGTGTGCACTGACCTGATGTCTTCTCTTGTACGGCGCTCGGTATATGTGAGCGCCGCACCAGAGATGACATCACTTCCTCCTGCTTCCTCTGCCTGACACAGACAGAGGGGGCATTTCTATTCGCCGGGAGCGATCGCGAGGGGGTGGCCGGAAACGAATGGCTGCCCCCTCATCCCGGAACGCTCCCGGACACTTAGCCACCGCTCACTGTATAGGAGGGGGGTCCGATTGGACCCCCCAACTATACAAAGGCAATCACGTACACTCTACGTGATTGTGCCTGTCGGTGCCATTCTGCTGACGTATATATACAGTGAGCGGTCGTTAAGTGGTTAAGCATATAAACTCCATTTTGTGTTGAAAATAACTGTGAAATGTAAAACTCCGTTGGGTGTAACAAGATGTCCGCTTGGCCCCTTCTTACTATCATTACTGTGCAGGAGTGTGAGTGGAGCAAGATGGCGGCGACAAAACGTCATTACAGCGGCGCCGCCGGATGTACCAAGATGGCCGCCGCTCCAGAGCTAGGCCGAAGCCGCGGCCTTTCCTATGGCCGAGGCTCCGGAGTGCTCCGCGGATCGCGTGGTGATCCGAACAGGGAGGACCCGTTCGGATCACCACCGATCCGTTGCGCCACTAGTGCATATGAAGCAGCGATCCTAGACTGTAAGCTCCTTGAGGTTAGAGATTGATATGAATGTACCGTTGTGCAGAGTATTGATATAATGCGTGAAAGCGTCTTGTATACAATATGCTTTTGCTTTTATGGAGGAATATCACAACTTGTCTTTTCATGGAAAAGGAAACAGGATACAAACAAGTGCACATAACACAATATGGAAGGTACATCCTGTGATTACATTATATCATATAATACATGCTATAACACTGTAATACTACAGTGCCACCTGCTGCATACATAGCTATAATGCTTATATATAGTTCACAGTACAAAGCTACTTGCTGTTGCTTTTCCAACGTGTACAATACTATGTCAATACAGTCCATACCTCCCAACTGTCCCTGATTTGGAGGGACTGTCCCTGATTTGGAGCAATGTCCCTCTGTCCCTCATTCCTCCTCATTTGTCCCTCATTTTGGTCTGATCCATATAGTTGTATATAAAATGCACTTTTTATCTATTAAAAAGTGTTTCCCAGTGCTAAACCTTCATCCAATTTCTAAATTGCTGCATTTGTGAATTTTAAAAGCCAATATAAAGGAATAGGAGTGGTAAAAAAAAAGTCCTTGTGGATTTAATTAACCTTTTTTTGGTTAATTCTCCTTTTTTAAGGGGGGGGGGGCGGGGGGGGGGGGCGTGTCCGATGCCTACATACGTTTGCAAGTAGGTGTCCCTCATTCCCATCTCAAAATGTTGGGAGGTATGCAATACCTGTAATAAATAAAACAAATGTAGCGACCTCACCTCTCACTCCCTCCTTCTCTTCTCGGTCAATGGCTCTCGTCTAGGGGACCAGGGAGGAGAGTGTGGCGCACCACCAGCTCGCATTCTCCTGTGTGCAGAGGTGTGAGCTATAACCTTTTACCTTCGGGCCTGTGCCCCTGTCCAGAGCCAAAACTTCCCTTGAGAATGACCCTTTAACTCCCAGAAAGCCAAGTTCCACACCACTGAAAGTCCAACACTTATTTATTCTTCAGAGCAATAAATAGTCCTTTTAGAGCAGACTGGTTAGACACAGAACAGACAAGGTGAAGGGGAAGGTCCAGGCACAAACATGAACTTGTTACTCTCCTGTTTCGGTGTGCGCAAACAGGCTTGGCGCACGGTCGCTGCCACCGACCGTGAGGGGGGTCGCTGCCACCGACCGGATGAATTAGACTTGAGGTCTCTGCCACCGACCTGGGTTTCAGTTGGGTCGCTGCCACCGACCATGAGAACGTGGACTATCTTCTTGAGATGCGGCCCCTGTCAGGGAGAGACATCCATCCGGAGACCACCAGCACTCTGAAGGTGCCTGGGCGTGGACCCCGAGCGGAAGATGTCTGCCCCTTTTATCCCCTCTCCCAGCATGCACAGCGGGTTCCCCGCCCCGCCGTACCACTGCCGCGAGAGGACAAAAAAGGCACAGACCTCCAATGGTGGTTCAACCCCGGCCTATGGCAACAGCACCACCTATAGGCCGCAGGGAACTGGACACCACTGATATCCTCCACTGGCATAAATTGGTCCATGAACCCTAACAATTGCTGCATCTGAGCCTGTTACCACTCAGATGCCTCCCCTAAATGTAACCACCCGCTACATAAACGTTTGCTGAAAAGGGTATAAAACTGGATATGAATCCTGTAAGTGTCTGCCCCTGTACAGCATGCTCTGTACAAAAGCCAGGTTCTAAAAAATGGCAAGCGTTTGTACATTGGTGTTTATAAAGTTGTGTAGTAAAATAGTTTTATTGCATTTCATTAGCATTTTGCCAGCTTATTTTCAAGTCTATTGAAACATACTGTGGTATTTTTATGCTTGTAAGAATGGGTGATGAGTGTTGACAAGCATTTCAGTGTTTCTATAGACTTCATTGGGGAGTAATGCTGTATACAGCGGATACAAAAAAAAACCCCACCAATGCAATTGCTTGTGTAAAAGCTTTTCGCTGGTGTGTCTGACTGTTGTACAATATTTGGAAGTGCTCTTAGTATAAGTAGGCTTTCAGGATTTTGCTTCACTTTAGCCAGCTGTACATATGACTCATTGGGCTTGATTGTCATACTGTGTAATTGGCAGTGTACTCTTTTCCAACGTGTGCAGTTAGAAGTTTCCAGTTTTGGCAGACATATTTTTGTTTGAATTTAACAAAATCTGCATCTCACTATGAGTTTTGAAGGACTGGTAATGCCATATGTTTGGGGGGGGGGGGCATTGATTCTTTTGGAGTAGTTACAATATGTATGTATTGATCCCTGATTAATAGAATGATAGGCAGCTTATAGGTGGGGAGAAAGCAGACAGGGTGGGTTTGACCATAGTCAACAGTTCAATATAACACATATATGCATTTTTGATATACGTTAACCACTTCAGCCCCGGAAGATACGGCTGCTCAATGACCAGGCCATTTTTTGCGATACGGCACTGGGTCGCTTTAACTGACAATTCCGCAGTCGTGTGTACCCAAACAAAATTGATGTCCTTTTTTCCCCCAAAAATAGAGTTTTTATTTGGTGGTATTTGATCACCTCTGCGTTTTTTTTTTTGTTTAAACAAAAAGAGAGCGGCAATTTTGAAAAAAACACAATATTTTGTACTTTTTGCTCTAAAAATATCCCAATTTTTTTTTAAAAAAAGCAAATTTTTTTCCCCAGTTTAGGCCGATGTGTATTCTTCTACATATTTTTGGTAATAAAAATCACAATAAGCGTATATTGATTGGTTTACGCAAAAGTTATTGTGTCTACAAACAAGGGCATAGATTTATGTCCTTTTTATTATTATTAATTTTTTTACTAGTAATGGCGGTGATCTGCGATTTTTATCGGGACTGCGACATTATGGCAAAACAGATCGGAAATTTTTGACACTATTTTGGGACCATTAACATTTATACAGCGATCGGTGCTATAAGGCCCCATGCACACGAGACGCAGGTGCAAACTCTGCTGAACACACGTTTTTAAACGCTGAAACCGGCGTTTATAAACGCGCGTTTTGCCGCGTTTGCGGCCGCGTTTAGCGGCGTTTAACCGCGTTTGCGTTTATAAGCGTTTCATCATAGACCCTCCCTAAGCTCAAAAAACAGTAAATTTTAACCATTTCAGCCAGTTTGTGAGACCAGAGTGAGTAGCAGCAGCTGAGAGAGCAGCAGTGTACTTGTATTTAGCGTATCACTTGCCACATCATCTGCCACAAGTTGTGGATTGTCCACTTGCCACGTCACCTGCCACGTCACCTGGCCACGTCACCTGCCACAAGTTGTGGATTGTCCACTTGCCACGTCACCTGGCCACATCACGTGCCACGTCACCTGCCACAAGTTGTGGATTGTCCACTTGCCACGTTACCTGCCACGTCAGCTGGCCACGTCACCTGCCACAAGTTGTGGATTGTCCACTTGCCACGTCACCTAGCCATGTTACCTGCCCACATTACCTGCCACGTCACCTGCCACAAGTTGTGGATTGTCCACTTTCCACGTCACCTGGCCACATCACGTGCCACATCACCTGCCACAAGTTGTGAATTGTCCACTTGCCACATCACCTGCCACGTCACCTGCCACAAGTTGTGGATTGTCCACTTGCCACGTCACCTGGCCACGTCACCTGCCACGTCACCTGCCACAAGCTGTGGATTGTCCACTTGCCACGTCACCTGGCCACGTCACCTGGCCACATCACCTGACACAAGTTGTTGATTGTCCACTTGCCACGTTACCTGCCACAAGTTGTGGATTGTCCACAATGCAATGCAAGCAATTACAGTTTTCTTTTATATTTTTTAATAGTTTTTCATCATTTGCCATCATTTTTGAGATTTCTAATGTTAAAAAATAGGTCACCTTTAAAAACGCTTATAAACGCAAACGCGGCAAAACGCCAGTACCGCATTTAGCTGCGTTTAGCCGCGTTTAGCAGCGTTTAGCGTCTGAAACGTGGAAAACTTTTGCGTCTGAACCCATTTTTTTGCTTCTGGAAAAACGAGGTTAAACGCAACTGCTTGTAAACGCCAAAAAACGAGACTGTGTGCATGGACACATAGGATAACATTGAATGGGTTCAGGAGCAGTTGAAAAAAGCGTCCAACTGCCTCTGAACGCGCGTTCAACAGCAAATAACAGCGTCTCGTGTGCATGGGGCCTAAAAATGCACTGATTACTGTGTAAATGTCACTGGCAGGGAAGGGGTTAATACTAGGTTGCAATCAAGGGGCTAAATGTGTTAGCTAGGGAGGTGTTTCTATCTCTGGGGGCAGTGTACTGACTGGAGGAGGAGAGAGATCGCTGTTCCTGATTACTAGGAACAGCAGATCTCTCTCTACTCCACTGTCAGAACAGGGATCTGTTTGTTTACATACACATATCCCCGTTCTGGCTCTCTGGGGAGCGATCGCGGGTGGCCGGCGGACATCGCAGCCGTTGACCACCTGCCCCCTATCATTTTTAAAGCCGCCGACGTACACCTACAGCGATTTGTGGAGCCGTGCCTACCTGCCACAGTATGACAGTGGCTGGTCGGCAAGCGATTAAAGAAAATTTTCAAACAAAACTGTAATCCTTATCCACTTCTCTACTGTGCACGAAAACCCCCTTCCTGCCCAAGCCATTTTTCAGCTTTCAGCGCTGTCACACTTTGAATGACAATTGCGCGGTCATGCGACGTGGCTCCCAAACGAAATTTGTGTCCTTTTTTTCCCACAAATAGAGCTTTCTTTTGGTGGTATTTGATCACCTCTGCGGTTTTTATTTTTTGCGCTATAAACAAAAGAAGAGCGTCCAGTTTGGAAAAAAAACACTATTTTTTACTTTTTGCTATAATAAATACCCATTTTTTTTTTTTTTAATAAAATTTTCCTCAGTTTAGGCCGATACGTATTCTTCTACATATTTTTGGTAAAAAAAAAAAATCGCAATAAGCGTGTATTGATTGGTTTGCGCAAAAGTTATAGCGTGAACAAAATAGGGGATAGATTTATAGCATTTTTATTTTTTTATTTTTTTATTAGTAATGGCGGCGATCTGCGATTTTTTTATTGTGACTGCGATATTGCGGCGGACACATCGGACACTTTTGACACATTTTTGGGACCATTCACATTTATACAGCGATCCCTGCTATAAAAATGCATTGATTACTGTATAAATGTGATTGGCAGGGAAGGGGTTAACCACTAGGGGGTGGGAACGGGTTAAATATGTTCCCTCAATGTGTTCTTACTGTGGGGGGAGGTGACTGACTGGGGGAGGTGACCAATGGTTGTCCCTATGTACAAGGGACACACCATCGGTCCCCTCTCCCTCACAGGACGTGGATCTCTGTGTTTACACACACAGATCCACTTTCCTGCTCGTTTCCCGGGCAATCGCGGGTGCCCGGTGGCAATCGCGGCCGCCGGGCACGCGCATCGGGGCCTTGTGAACGCGGCGGGCGCGCGCCCGCGCCGCTGGCGCCGAGCGCGCGCCTCCTAGCTCGTTTTAAAGGGAGGACGTCATATGACGTCCTCCCAGAACGAGAGTATCCTCCGCCCGCCGTCAATTGACAGTGGGCGGGGGACAAGTGGTTAAACTAATAAATCAACTATACTTTGGGCATGTTTTTATGGTATCAATATTTTTTTTATTGAAGTCTTCCTATTATACAACAAGAGAATAAGTTGTAAAAAAGGTTCAACAAGTAGTTTATTCAAGCAACAACTGTGTGCCAACCACTCATGGAAGGTTCAGAATCTTCTCAAAGATTCTCTGAGATTATGTGTTTAATGCGAGATAGGACATTTGTTTTTAGGATTTTAGTTCCAAGATTTTAGTGGCTTCTAGAGCAAGCTAGATTTATGGTCTCGAAATAGTTACGTAGTTAGTCAGGTTAAAAAAAAGACACAAGTTAATCTATTTCAACCAATAGAAAAAGCTATGGTGGGTAGGGCTTATCACACATGGAGGATCTGATCTCTGAAATCTGGCTTTTTTGTTTGACCTTATTTAACCTCTACCCGTCTGGCCTATTGTAGAATGATGGCCGGGCGGGAGCATTGTTGTTCTGGGAGGACGTTGTATGACATCCTCCCAGGAATACGCCTCACATGCGCTCTACGAACCAGTACGATCTGTCACCCACCGCGCCCACCGGACACGGCCAATAACAGATCACTGTACTGGTCCGCTGTCTGTACCATGTGATCGCTGTGGCCAACCATAGCAGATCACATGACTGTTGTACACAATGTAAGGCTTTGATTCATTTCTTTTATTGTGTACTACAGTATTGTGGTAAGCTCTGTGATTGGTCACAGCTATCACATGGTAAAGACACAGTCAATCACAGCCCATCTGTACCATTTGATTAGCTGTGCCCAATCACAGCTAATCACAATAGTAAACACTTAATGAATAGTTTTCATTCAGAAAAAAAATGGTTGCGTATAACTATAAAATTCACAGTTAATAGCAATCATAGGGTGTACAAAAAATAAAATACTGATCACCTCCCAAGAGTAGTACAGTGTTACTGTGGTAACACTGTATTGCTCTGGTCACTGTATGCAAAATAATGGTTAAAAAAAAGTAAAAAAAAATGTAATAAAAAACACTAAAATATTTAAAATTTGAAATCTAAATGATTTTTTTTTTAACATATTGTCACCAGTCAGTGTCCCTGATCACTGCCATAACAGTTACATGATGACACTATATTGCACTGGTGACTGTATGTAAAACATTTTTACAAATTGTGAAGAAAACATATATATTTTTTTTTCATTTCTTAATTTTCCAAAAAAGAAATATGCTATGCCTCTTACTAAAAACATTGGGCTGTCTACTTTCCAGAAAGGGGTCATTCAGGGGATATTTGTACGGTCCTGGCATTTTCGTGCCTCAAGAAATTAGATCGTCAGCACATCAGGATTGATCGGTTTTCAGATATTTATACCAAAGTTTGTGGGCTCTATAACTTTCCTGCAGACTAAATAATATACACTGATTTGGGTTATTTTCACCAAGGAAATGCAGCAGTATACATTTGCCCTAAATTTACGAAGAAATATTATTTATTTACAAAATTTTATGACAGAAGCGAAGAAAAATGCATTTTTTAAAAAATTGTTTTTTTTTTCATTTATTTTGCAAAAAATAAATAAAAAATAACAGCCACGATTAAATGCCAAGGAAAGAAAGCTATATTTGTGTAAAGCAAATTATAAAAATGTAATTGAATTTTTTTTTTTTTATTAAACTATCTAAATGCAACAATGTTGCATGACTGCGCAATTGTCATTCACAGTTTGACAGCGCTGAAAGTTGAAAATTGGCCTGGACACATAAAAGTGTCCGGTATAGACGTGGTTAATATACTTTATTTTAGGGTCAACTGACCAAATATAAGACATACATATAAAACAAAAACACCAAGTCAGTTACCACATTACTGCTTGTAACATTAACCACTGATTAAAAAAGATAACCCCTCAACCTTTGTAGGGTAAAATTGAATAATATCAATACCACCAGACCATCTTGTTGTGTTAAAGAGTAACTCCACTTTTGTTGAGAAAAAAACATTCCCCTCCAGGTGATCTCTGTACATTGAGGGGGTTTAAACAAATTTTGTGGCAGATTTCTGACTTTTGTCAATCACAGAAACAAAAAATTGAATTTCTGGGGGGCATTCAGTACACCATCTGTGTACAGAAGGCCTTCAGGTAGCCATATTGCATTGCATTTTACAGAAAATTACAGGGCTGAAGATTGAAAAGGAAAGGTAATTTTTCCCCACAAAAGTGGAGTTACTGTGTAACATTTGCCATCCCTCACTGGAACTAAGCCAAGCCCAACCCCTGAAAAACAACCCCACACCATAATCCCCCCTCCACCACTTTATTTGGAACAGTGCACAAAGAAATGCCTTCTCCTCCAACATCAGTGCCTGACCTCACAAATGCGCTTCTGGAAGAATGGTCAAACATTCCCATAGACACTCCTAAACCTTGTGGACAGCCTTCCCAGAAGAGTTGAAGCAATTGTAGCTGCAAAGGGCGTGCCAACTCAATATTGAACGCTACAGACTAAAACTGGGGTGCCAATAAAGTTCATGTGCGTGTAAAGGCAGGTGTCCCAATACTTTTGGCAATATAGTGTATCTCTGGAAGGAATGAAAGGCAAAAGTCCAGTGTGGTTGTTAGAAGAAGTTGTATTTGCTTCCAGTAATTAACTATTTGGGAACAAAATCAGAAAACGTGTAAAGAATTAGCAGGATTTGAGTCACATCTATAACATTTAGCTGTATTTTTTAACCCCATTTTGTGTAGCCTGTCTGAGGTGTAATATTGGCACTTGGCAGCGAATAAAGAAATTTGAGAAACCAGATCTTGTGTGGTTATTACTGTTTCCTCCTGCTTCCTCAAAGTTCTCCATGGTTATACATAATATGTCTTTTGGCCAACAGTGTAAAGAGTAGATGGGCTGATCCTTTGGGTTTGTAAGAAGCTGTATGAATAGGTAACTTGTTTTAACATGGATAAAATAAGACCCTTTAGAGGGAAAAGGAATGGCAAGTTTAACCACAGTAATCCAACCTGTGACTGTATCGCATGTCTCATAGATTGGTATGATATGATAATTTTTTTAAATTAGCCGAAGGTGATGAAAATTCAGCCAGGTGCTTAGTTGGCAGGGGAAGGACAACTATAAAGATTTGCTTCAGCTGTTTTGTGTGCATATAGAAAACTCTTATTTTGTCTTTCAATGCTGTTCAGCATCCATCCAGCAGAGGGAGCCCTGGCCATTAAGGACTTAAGAGACGTTCAATCTCTGAACTCTGGGAACTGTAGTCTGGGAAGAGGATCTTGCGTAAGAGTAAATGGAGTGATGGACTACAACTCTCAGATATAGACTCTTAACGGGGAAAGGAGCAATTTCTCTCATGGGCTTAAGAGCGAGAACTTACACTTGCTGCAAGGAGACCAGAAAGTGTGCACCTCAGTTCTGGGGTGTGCCCACTTGCCTGCTACAATCTGAGGACCTGTGTGCTGAGATCAGAGTTTCTCAGGTGCAGAGCTACTAAAGTTGCTGACAGCTGAGGACCTGGATTGAAATGTGCCTTATCGCTGGGACTAGCGAGAGGCTGCTGCTGCAATTGATTTATTGCTGCTAGAAGAGGCTGAGACTATAGAGAGACTGACTTTCTGCTCTGCTTCTATTACTGTATGCAGAATTTGGAGGAAGTGGGGTTGTTTTACTAAAACTGTATATTACAAAATCTGATGCAGCTCTGCATAGAAACCAATCTGCTTCGAGTTTTTTTTGTCAAAGTTTAATTGAACAAGCTGAAGTTACAGGCTGATTGGCTACCATGCACATTTGCACCATGTTCTGCACCCTCCAGTTTTAGTAACACAACCTCATATGCTTTTAGAGGTCAGTGCATCCGGAAGCAGTGGAGTTTTAGCAGGAGAAGGAAGCCACAATAAACTACTGAATGAAATTTGGTCACATTCATTATTTTTTTTTAAACCCTGCATGGTAAAGGCATCGCATACTAACACATTATAAAATACTTGGCTTAGTATGAAGCCTTCCCACTGAAGGCGCTTCCATCTTCACCCGGTCTTCCTTCCGTGTTTGCGTCCTTCAGCCATCTAATGGGCCACACCGCAATGACGTCACTCCCACGCATGCTCGCGGGAGTCCCGGACCATGGCACGAAGCTCTGAAGGGATGGCACAGGTGTGCGGTCTCTTCAGAGCGCATGCACCAGAGACATCACCGGCTGTATGCAGTGTGAATTTCTCCTAAACTGTGCAAGTTTAGGAGATATTCACTGTAGCTACAGGTAAGCCTTCTAATAGGCTTACCTGTAGGTAAAAGTACCAAAAAAGGGTCTACTTCCACTTTAAGGAAGCACATTAGCAGGAGCCGAAGGATATGAGCCCCAAGACAAATTTTTAGATTCCTGTGCTTTTTTTTAATAGTAGGCAGCCCTAGACCGCCTTGTATTTTGGTACAGTATAACAAGGGTTTTGTTTTGTTTATGTCTAGAGGTGTTCCGTTTACAGCAAATCTACATTATATATGAATAAAGTGTTTGGAATCTAAAAGAAGGAATAGCTACTAAGTGTACTGGGGCATAAAACATTTTGTCAATATAATCATTTTGACTGCTGCAGTCCTCACTAACCATGAGAAACTTTGGTTTATCCACATGTTCAATAGATTTTCTAGTATTTAAAACAGGGCAGGATACCTTACCTGGCATAGTGTTTACTATAAAGCATTCAGGTTTTGTTGTGACAAGGAAATGGCAGTCTGGTAGAGCCTGCCAAGCTTAGCCCAGACCGAATGGGAATACTTTGTATGTGTAGCAAGGTGTCACTTTGGCACGTAACTTATGGACTACAGTTTGTGCCTAATAAGAACTTAGCTCCCTCTGGTGCCCGTTTATGCTAGACTATTAAAAGTTGTTTGGTTCAGTTATTCATGAATAAAGCATTATGGGTAATGTGGAATCAAAGACAGAGACTCTTATGGCGTGGATAGAAATGAAACTACATTACCCACAAGACCACTATGCCACCAAAGTTTTTGGTGCCACACACAGCCTGCTGGGAGAACTTATTTAGGGCAAGGTGGGGCTCTTGTGCGGCCTCTTGGGATGCCATCTTTAAACAGGCAAGAGTCCTGCAGCGAGCATGCTTGGGCCGGAGAAGCCTGGGCCTAAAGTAACGGAAACCGGATCGCCAGTCGGAGGGATTCCTGCCACGGCCCTGCTGATTGGACCAGGGAGAGGGACTGCTCTACATTCCAAGGCATCCAAAGTCACCTTTCCACGACACCTCGTGAGCGGCTGGGCGAATGACCAGGGACCGCGACTTGCCCAGGAGCCGAGAACCAAGAGGGTCCGGACGGAGCACACCGGCGAGGCCTCATGTGGTGAGAGGGCACCTGCCCACCAGCATAACTAACTGGGTTGCAGGAAGGTGACTTCCATAGTTTACTTGTACTTGCTGACAGCTACAGTGCTTTAAGTGGAGACACGCTACATTCGAGAGTGATCTAGCGCTTTGTGAGGATCAGCACTCCACTTGCCCTTATACTGCACAGTTTAAGTGTTCATTCTTTCTTCACCTTGTTTGTTGGATTACAAATACTCAAGTGCACCAACAAAAGCTAGCCGAAGATTACTGGAAACTTTTAGGAACCATCAGTTCAGTTCACTGCTTAGGTTGAAATGGCAGGACACGCACCAGCTGAGCTGCCCGCAAGAGGGAGCCAGATAGCTTATTGAACTTATATGTGTAGGCAAACCATTTGCAATTGTTTTATTGTCATTGTGCTGTTTCAGTGAGCTGGGTTGGACTTGGTTGAGAGGTATCCCACTGCGGATATCATTACAGTGGGAGATTCCTCCACCGTGCACTTCCTTAGGTCCAACCTTAAGTTAAGTAAATTTGGTCTCCTATTTTATAGTGAAAACCTGGAACTGTTGTGTATATGTATGTCGGTTGACCCTCACAATGACCTGTTTGAGTCAAATGTTACATGTGTAATCTCTATTCCAATTTCTTTAGAAAGTAAACATATTACCCTTTTGGTTGAACTACATCTTGTGCTGGACTCTGTCTTTTGCAGCTGTGTGGCAGGCAAACCACAATAAGGTAACAATATTTAACTACATTTATTGTTGTGTGGTACCATTGTGGCCCCCTATAGCCTCTTAGGCGCCCACAATCACACTATTGTCATCATTGTCCAGTTGTGCCCAGGGGGAATCGAGCCAAATTACAGGGGTTGATAGGCAGAGTACAGGCCCAAATCTAAACCAGCAGCTCCTACGGGGGTAGTGCTACATATATATGAAAGACTACCCTACTATAGTGCTTTCAGTACAGACACCTAGTGAATTGGTAAAGCATGTCATGGGTGTAGTTAAGAACGTGCTACAGTGTAATGCTGGGCCATACATTTCTTCTGTTTTGGAAACTTTGGGGAGAAAAGCATTTAACCAGTTTGAAAATGTTTCTGACATGAATTATGCTAATAGCTTGTCTGAAATTCAGGGGGGTGTTGACATGCCAACAGTCATGGTATTGGAGTCAAAGGGTGCTGCTCCAGTGACAAAAATAAATGACATCTTAATGGCCATGGAATATTTTAGGGCCACACAGCTGCAGGATCCAAAGCTGGCAAATGCATATAAAAATGTGAAGTTCATAAATGGGGTACCTCAAAAAACCACAACAAAAAGAAGGATAGAGTGTGGGACTTTAAAGGTGCTTATAACAATTGAAAAATGGATTACAAGACAAAAAAAAAAACTTTATAAAAATAGAAAAATATTTATTACAATATACCGTATATACTCGGGTATAAGCCGACTCGAGTATAAGCCGAGGTACCTAATGTTGCCCAAAAAACTGGGAAACCTCACTGACCCGAGTATAAGCCGATGCCCCACTGTTCCCTGTAAAAAGAAATTTTTACATTGTAATTATTACCTGTAAAGAAGTTGCGGCTGCGGCGTCCATCGTTCAAATTCCGCGGCGTCCATCGTTCAAATTCCGCGGCGTCCATCGTTCGAATTCCGCGGCGTCCATCGTTCGAATTCCGCGGTCTCTTCCTGTTCCTTACTTGATAGGCGAGTCTCAGCAGACACTCACCGCCTATCACGATCCTTCTCTCATCCTTAGTTTTCCCAGCAGACACTGTGTTGGGTATTCCGCCAATCACAGACGTCTGCTGGAAAACTGAGGATGAGAGAACGTTCGTGATAGGCGGAGAGTGTCTGCTGAGACTCGCCTATCAAGGAAGGAACAGGAAGAGACCGCGGAATTTTGAACGATGGACGCCGCGGAATTCGAATGATGGACGCCGCAGCCGCAACTTCTTTACAGGTAATATTTACAATGTAAAATTTATATGACTCGAGTATAAGCCGAGGGGGGGACTTTCAGCCCCCAAAAAAGGGCTGAAAATCTCGGCTTATACTCAAGTATATACGGTATATAAAAAACTAATACATATACATGCCTGTGGCCATCACAGGTATACACCTAATACCAAAGTCAAGATGGTCATGCAGATATATACAGTTGAAGTGAAGCGTCCATAGATTTTCTACAGTTTCGCCTATTAGGCTTCATCAGGAAATAGACGCCCATACAATTTTAACAGATTTGAAACAAGCTATTAGGTGTAAAAAAGAACATAAAGAAACATATTAATATATCACAAGCATAAAAAGTCCTTTGAATGCATTCAAAACCGGCACACGGGTGCACCCCCAAGCAACACACGGAGCAGACAGTCAGCGGACCCCCACACCCCTTCATACCTCCAAATCAACTTGGTCAAAAGAATGGTCAAGACCACGGTCATAGATTGCCAGAAAAATGGTCGGTCGATCCCGTCTCTAGCGATCACAATCCCGTAAGGGAGGATGGGTTTAAGGTTGCAAAAAAGTATATTATTTAATACAAATACCTGTAGGTAAAGAAAATCACATTTTAGTATAAAATGACCAATAATGAAAGGGTATTGCAGTCCCATTATCAAAGGACAATAAGGGACCCACTCACCTCCCTATTGTCTATTAACCAGTTTAACCAAGCTGAGGAAGTTCATATGTGGCGGCGGTAGAAGTATATTACTTCTATGAGGACAAATTTCAAACACAGACCCGTCTGTGGAGAAGAACAAGTAACCAATATTTTCCAATAAATTATATATAATATATTGGGTAAAATACATAGTAAAATAGGGACCATAATATCAATGAATGCTCACCAACGCAAAAGAGGGGATCCAAAGTAAAGCTTGAAATATATAGACCTCCAGGTTGAATGTGGAGGTAAAGTCCACTCATATACCAATGTAGAGGGATCTAATGTAGAGGTTCCATATTTATGAAATATCCCCCAAATAGACACAGTCCACCAAAAAGCTGTATGGGTAGAACGATAAACATAAGTTTAATGTTCCATCTCTCACTAAATGTCATAAATGACAAAGGCTTGAAAAATTTACCTTTCATAAAATTCGCCACCAGCTTGAACTTCCACCAGTATTCCAGATAATTCAGAAAGAATGTCTGGAGTTTTATATCCTCCCCGACCTGCCAAAATCCGGCGTGTGACGTCACACCACGTGGTGTGCGGTGTCTCGCCGCAAATGGCTGGCTCACGGACGTCAATGAGGAAGGCGCAGATGCAACGGCTAACATCCGCCCTAACAGGAAGTGAGATCACTTCCTGTAAGGGACCAAGCACAGAGAACACCCTGTGCTGACACTGCCTACCTCGATGATGACCGAGGGGCGTGTCAGATCTATAGGTCCCATGATGGTAATAGGCGGTGTGGGCCATGTACCAAAGAGCCTTCAATGTGGGCGGACACCGGGCTGGGAAGAGAACCAGCCTAGTGTACATCCTTGGGCGTCCGTACGGGACGAAAGCCAGACAGAACACGATCGACCAGATCAGGAGCAAGTCTGCAAACAGACAAGGAAGGATGGAAAGGAAGGGCAAAGCAGGGCAAATTCCCTGACTACCCGCTCCAGTCTGCACCAATGGGGCATCAAATAAAGATGATAAAAATGGTTAATTACGCTCGTCAAATCCTTTCTTGTATTAAAAGGAGCAGGGACAACAGATATAGAGATATAAATTTGCCCCCGTACAATTCATTAGCAAGACCTCATCTGGAATATACAGTTCAGGTTTGGGCACCAGTTTACAAAAAGGATATTGGGGAACTGGAGAAAGTGCAGAGAAGGTCAACCAAATTGATGAGAGGCACGGAGGAGCTCAGCTATGAGGAAAGATTACAGGAACTGAGTTTATTCTTACTTGAGACGAGGAGATTGAGGGGGGATGTGATCGACATGTATAAATACATAAGTTGTCCACATTAGTCAACATGGTGTTGAGTTATTCACTTTAAGCATATCACAGAGGACAAGGGGCAATCTTTATGTGTGGAAGAAATTAGATTTAACCTCCAAATACGGAAAGGCTTCTTTATAGTAAAACCTGTGAAAATGTAGAATAGACTCCCTCAAGAACTGTTTCGGGCCTGCTCAGTGGATTGTTTTAAAAAAGGCCTGGATTCTTTCCTAAATGAACAAAATATAACTTGATACTAATATTTATAGGTAAAGTTGGTCCAGGGAATATTTAATTGCCTCTTGGGGTATCAGGAAGGATCCCCCCCCCCCCCCCCGCTGGAACAAATTGGTCATGCTTTATTGTTTTGTTTTTTTTTTCCTCATCTGTAGGTATATGAGTGTGTGTATTTTTTTTGTTTTTCAGATTTTTTTTTTTTCTTTGTTCTTTTTTTGTTTTTCTTTTTTGTACTATGTGTTGAACTTGTGTTTTTTCCAGCCAGACTAACTATGTAACTATATGAAAGGGAACAAGGTGTGCAGTATCTGGTGGATCCCCAGTTTCACACAAGAACGGTATTTGATCTGGCCCATTCCCAAGTGTCAGGGGTTAATTTTGAGGGTATACAAAAAAAAAGGATCGAGTAGTGTTTTTTTCTTGGCCTGGTACTCACAAAGCAGTGTAGAAGTATTGTAAATCTTGCCCTGAGTGTGAAATGAATGTACCCCAACATTTTAGAAGTCACCTGGTACCCTTGCCTATAATTGTGGTCCCTTTTGCAAGAAATATTGGTAATCCTTGACTATGCCACCCAGTATCTAGAGGCGATCATTTTCAGAAACACATACTCTTAGGCAGTGGTCTCTAAACTGCGATTAGCGGGTCAGATGCAGCCCTTTGCTCGCCTTTATCTGGCCTGTTGGGCACTATTCCTTCCACTGACACTGAAGATAAGCCACAATTTTTCCACTGAAACCAACACCATTCCCTCATACTGAAATCAATAATGGGGCGCTATATCTCCCACTTATACCAATGATTGGAAAAAATTTGCCCTCCTACTAACCACAGGTGCTTTGTAAATTTTTGCTCCCACTCACCACCAAGTCTGAGACATTGTTTACTACCACTGATACTGAGGCATTTTCTACTCCCACTGACCACAGTCCACCCCCTCTAAAGTCAGTAAACTGGCTCTTTGTTTAGAAAGTGCTTCCTATTCATTCAAAACCGAAGCATGGATAATTACTGTTCCAAAAAACATTCAATATAATAAAAGAACCACAAAACATGTCGAGAAGAAATGGATGCGCCCAATATAAAGACTATACCATCTAGTTGTTGACATAACTATGTATTTATTCAATTAAGGGAGAGCATTTTTTAATGCCTGTTGAACAGCACAATACTATATGTATGAGCAAAAATGACTGTATCGCCACAGAGTGGTACTGTGGATACCTCTAAAGTAATAAGTGCTGAGTCCTATTAATATGGAATAAACAAAAAATATTTTTTGCAAAAGAGGCTTGGACTTTATAGACACCACTCGATGAATGATAAATGTAAAAAAGGTTTATTCAATTACATACAACAAACAACGTTAAAAATATCCATATGAAAGGGCAGTAAAAACACTGTTACAACATTATTACTGTACAAAGCCACTGGAAAAAGGTGTGTAGCACTTACCCCCATTTAAGGGACCGGCTGGTTTTGTTTTGGGTCTGCAGCAATTATCTCTCTAGAGTGGATCCTTTAGCTCCGTTGTCTAGGCAAACAAGAATCTCCAGGAATAAGGCCAATGTCCACACATGAGTAAAACATAATCAGCAAGGCTTTATTATTTTTCTCTTTGAGTCAACTTGAAGAGAGTGAGAACGGGAAGTTGAAAGAAAGTAGGGGAAGGTTCAGGCATGCAACACATAAGTTCAGTATCTACACTCGTCGCCACTCAAGCCTGCGTGGGTATTGCTCACCCGGATAGTCCCTATGAGAGCGGTCCTAGCAGCCGGGATGGAGCACGGATATCAGAGATGATGAATCCCTCTTTAGGCGAGTTTCCAGGCCTCTCCCCGAGACAGCAGTACTCCCCTGGACTCCTTTCCTCAAGACGGGCCCCCTACAAACTGGCAGCCTGGGATCCTTCTCTGAAGCGTAGGCCCTTGTCAGCAGAGTTGGGCCTACAATGCAGCAACAGGGCTTTGGGCTGAAGGTGCCCGAGGCCTAAACACACTCGCACACCTCGTGCCATGCGGGCCACGAGGCACACTCACTGGATCAGAGGTCCCCCCCCTTGAGGCCTTGGGGTCCCCCTGGAATCGCCTCGCGCCAAATGGCGTCTGCCCCTTTTTGTACCCTCTCCCAGCATGCACAGCGTGTTGACCACGCCCACTGCACGGCTCCTGAGAGAGGACACCCAAGGTGCTGCGATACCCCCTGTAGTTCAACCTATGCCAGTGGTGACAGTGCCACCCACAGGCAACGGAGAACACTACTGCCAGGCAGTATCACACCCAGAGCAGAAGCAAAATTGGTCTGAGCCCAACTACCGGCTCAGACTGCCCTTAAATTTCCACATAGCGCCCCCAAATATTGGGGGGGGGGCGCTACACACATCCCTTCCTTGAAGAGACACTGTCCCCAGTGGCTAGGCAAATCAAAAACCCTTCAGTCCTGAAGGCCGTTGATTCCTCTATAAACTACAAAAAAATGTAAACAGATGCCTGAACCAATATTTTGGGGAAGGGAGAAAGAGGAGGAAGAAGAAAGAAAAATAGCACACAGATAACATTACATCTCCAGATAATTACATTTCTTTAAAATATGCATTCCGCCCATCACTAACTATATCCCACCCCATTCTCCAGTGGTGTTGATAGCTGCTCCAATACCTGCAAGAAATCACAACATGCATAGAAAAATAAACGTCCTATCACTAATATTCTACACAAATTTAGAAGTAAACTGCCTCCCCTAGAGGAAGCAATTTCCTTCTCTAAAGTTTTTTATTATGCTAAGCCTAGCATAAAATAAAGGAAAGAAAATTCTAATCTTGAGTAATGCAGTCTTTTCTTTTCTTTTTTTTTCTGCAGACCACTGCCACCTAGTGTCGGCAGAGCCCCAACATTCCATAGTATTTACGCATGGGACTGTAACGCGACACACTGAACATCCCACATCTTGACCACGGCGTCTTTTTCACCATGACCTACTGACTAACTACCCCAAAGTTCAATTTAAAGGAAACTGTCCTTTGTTTGAAGCAGGAGGGAGAGAGAGAAAAAAACAACAAGCTCTCCAGTTTTTTTTTCTTATGAGTAGATATCCCCTTTTTAGCGGGGCAAAGTCACTTGAATCCAAGGCACGATTTGTCTGTGCAGAGACAGGATATGGAAGCAAAACAAATTCCTGAGTGTCTCAGAGATAAAGGCTTGGATCCGGCAGGGTAATTGACTTCCATTGCTTGTCCAGAGTCTCTATAGAATAAACAGCATCCTCTTTCCCTGGACAACAAATCACAACACAATCGGCGTAAATATGCCAACCATAGTTCCAGTCCCGACGGCAACACTTGAAGCGGTCAGTCATGGCAGCTGAGCGGGCAAAGTACCTGTATGGCTTGGGCACCTTGAGGTAGTTCCATATGGCTTCTGTGTACCATCTTTCATGATAGGCTTCTATTTCGAACAGCAGTTCTTTGGGTACGTATGGGTACTCCAAGCCATATTTGCTAGCCACTCTCTTATGAAGAATTCGCTGTAGGTGAGCAAGATTGGGAAGAGTTGCGCGATCCCCTGCTCCAGGCAATACAATGGCATCTGGTGATCTACGGACTGAAGCCGTATTAGGCCCTGGTAGGGGTTTTCCACTTGGGGCAGATACAGCTTTTTGCTTTATGGCCGGGACCTCCACACGGGGTGTAATGCTCCCCGAACTCATAGGCGATCCCTCTTTAAAGCTGCGGGCCGGGGGAACAGTCTTTACATTGTCCCATCGCTTTTTAATGAAAATATAATCGATTTCGGCATCATCCCCCACATCGGACGATGAGTCCAGGTCTGAGGTGTCATACTCCTCAGCAGGCAAGTAATTACGGGTAGACACATTTTTCCCAGCCTCCTTACCGTCATCTGTCGGGGACTTCTCGGGCTTCCTTCCGCTCTCGAGGTCCGGCTCCGGTAGGCACTTGGGCAGGCTTCGACCGCGGCCATGGGAGGCCTTAACATATCCCACCTTCCTTTTTGCTGGCGGGATATGAACTTCTGTAGTGGCAGAGGCAGCGTCTGCTGTGGTGTCCGCCGATGGTTCCGTAGTCTCAGGGGCATCCTTCCCCGAGGCACTTGCAGTGGGAGAGACGATGCGTGTGGGCTCGGCTGTAGGAGTGTAGGCGTCTTCCTCCGAAGTTATGATGCCTGTAATGCAATTCACCCGGTAGACCTGGGGCGATTCAGTGGGCTGCTCCACCTCAAAGAGGAACTCTCCACAAGCCGAAAACCTTCCGAACGGGCGCAATTGCACGGCCAGTCCATGGCATCTGGGACGGAGCATGCCCAGGGCCTCCGCATCTCGGCAGGTATACAAAGTGAAGCGGCGGCCCCGGGCTTTGAGCCGGATCCCCGTATCCGTGAGCGGGGCAGTGAGTGGGGCAATTTGTAGAAGGCATTGAGAACATCCGGGGTCCCGATAGAGCTGAAGTACCTGGAAAAGCAGACATGTTGCTCACTCTCACTCGATCCAACTCTCTCCATCTCTTGGCGCCAATACACCCACGTGTAACTCGCGGGTGGTGGGAACTCCTCCCCTTTTTCTCCTCCTGCACGTAGTTTGCGGGCTTCTCTTTTTTCTGGACACGCCCACGATCTACGCAGTTGGAAAAAACACAATTCTGTGCCCCTTAACCCCTTTTCTTTACTCAAAGTTTTGTAACACGGTCCAATGGCCGACTTTTCAATCACATAGGTTTCGATCCACTCGTGCAAGAGATAGCCACAAATCCCGGACTTGAGCCCCCACGTGTAGCACTTACCCCCATTTAAGGGACCGGCTGGTTTTGTTTTGGGTCTGCAGCAATTATCTTTCTAGAGTGGATCCTTAAGCTCCGTTGTCTAGGCAAACAAGAATCTCCAGGAATAAGGCCAATGTCCACACATGAGTAAAACTCAATCAGCAAGGCTTTATTCTTTTTCTCTTTGAGTCAACTTGAAAAGAGTGAGAACAGGAAGTTGAAAGAAAGTAGGGGAAGGTTCAGGCACGCAACACTTAAGTTCAGTATCTACACTCGTCGCCACTCAAGCCTGAGTGGGTATTGCTCACCCAGATAGTCCCCATGAGAGCGGTCCTAGCAGCCGGGATGGAGCACGGATATCAGAGACGATGAATCCCATTCTCGGGGCAAGCCTCCAGGCCTCTCCCCGAGACAGCAGTACCGTCGCTAATCTTCGCCGGAACTGATCTTCCCCTGGACTGCTTTTTCCTAAAGATGGACCCCCTACAAACGGGCAGCCTGGGATCCTTCTCTGAAGCGTAGGCCCCTGTCAGCGGAGCTGGGCTTACAATGCAGCAACAGGGCTTCGGGCTGAAGGTGCCCGAGGCCTAAACACACTCACACACCTCGTGCCATGCGGGCCACAAGGCACACTCACTGGACCAGAGGTCCCCCCCTTGACACCTTGGGGTCCCCCTGGAATCGCCTCACACCAAATGGCGTCTGCCCCTTTTGTACCCTCTGCCAGCATGCACAGCGGGTTGACCACGCCCACTGCACGGCTGCCTGAGAGAGGACACCCAAGGTGCTGTGATACCCCCTGTAGTTCAACCTATGCCGGTGGTGACAGTGCCACCCACAGGCAACGGAGAACACTACTGCCAGGCAGTATCACACCCAGAGCAGAAGCAAAATTGAATCATAAACTGGTCTGAGCCCAACTCAGACTGCCCTTAAATTTCCACATAGCGCCCCCAAATATTGGGGGGGGGCGCTACAGCTGCAAGGATTTTGGAGATGAATATCAATCATTCCATAGTACTGATCGAGTCCAGTTCTGAGGCTGTGTAACAGTTGTAGATGATATGATGTCCAGAGCTCTACATGTTACGCGCCTTGCACTTCTTCAGGAGCAAAAAACACTAACTAAATGGATAAATAGATAATAAAAAATAAAATCAATATAGCAACTATATAACTATCTAAAACACATATTATTCAGTCTGTGACAGTAGGCCTAATGGATTAGCCAGAGTAGCTATGAGCAGGTGCCAGTGACAATAACAAGAGGGAGGGTGCCTCCTAGTATCAGGAACCTATGGGGGCGTGCAAAATCGAATAATTATGATGATAGTGACTAAAAAATAAAAAAGCGTGAAAAAAGAAGGAAAAGGAAAAATAGACAGGGGGGAAAAAAATATATATATAGTAAAATATAGTACAAATATATATCGGCCTGTTAAGGCTTATTTGTATAATGGTTTGAAAAACACGGGGGGGGGGGTGTAGGGGTGTAAGGAATGGGCCACGGAAATTGGCTAAACACTGCATCACTAATATGTGAAAATAGCAATGGTGATAATAGTAGTGAAAGGGAATCATACTTACTATTTCATAAAGAATATAGCGTATAGAAAAAAGTAAATATAAAACCAAGTAAATGCGCAGGCTTAGGGCATATTCGGCTGTGCAGGAGTGAATACTATGCTGATCATGACAGCAATTATAACTGACAGATCTAGAGGTGAACAAACAAAATATATATATGTCAACCGTGATAAAATTGTAGCAAAATGTCACCATATAACGCTAAGGCAAAAATACACTGTTTGAAAAATGATGCGAATGGGGGAAGGGGGGGAGAGGGAGAAAAAATTTAAAAACTCACCAGACTGGAAGAAAACCATGGGTATATATAGCAGGTAAGGGATCAGGATTGAGGTGGGCCTGAGAATCCCCAAAAACATTCTGGAGAGCCTAGTAGAAGTAGCAAGGCTGGGTGTCACTCTTGTTGATACCTAGAGGAATAGTAGGAACATAGACAGCCCAGGTGAGATATTGATAGAATGGAGCGGCGGTGAAAGCACAGATGAAATTAATCCATACCTAATAGTAAAGAGGGATCCAAGTGTCCAGCAGTAGAAAGCCGACGCTGCTAGAGTAATAGCCAATGCAAATATGCAAAAGTCTAGGCGCTACAGGGAGCGTTTAAATATGCACGTCCCGCCTGTAGTCACCAATCGAAGGAGCCAATGTGACGTCATCCAGACCGGCCGAACATCACTTCCGCGTATGCGCACCACGATAAGCTTACGCAATGCGCAGATTGAGGAAAATGCGGCGCTCGGCGGAGAGGGGGGGCATGAACAGAGGTGAAGGGGAGCTGGCCAAGGGATAGCGCCCTCTAGCCGGCCCCTGTGTGCCGTCGCATTGCAAAACAAGGCTTTGCAGCAAATGGCACTGGGCAGCCGCATAGGACTGAAAAGAAAACTCCCACCTTGCTGCACACAGCAAGGACAGGCACCCAATTGAGGAGAAGTTTCACAGACAGAGATATATAATAGACAACAAGTTTTTATAAAAAACAATAATAAAGTAACAAATGGTAAATTCAGTAGGTATCCAACCTTACAGATAATATGGACAATGACCATGAAATTGTATGTTTGTTAATCATAGATCAATATTTCTATAGACTCATGAATGGTTACTGAGGAAAAGAAAGATCAAGGGACGGAGCTAGCAAAATACACAGTCTAAGTATTTAAAAACAAATAAAGCAAACAAGCAACATAACACCCTGGTATTATCAAAGCAATCTCACAGAAATGGTTTATATGTCTGGGCTTCATTGATGCCAGGAGTGTGGATGGCATTAAGATGTTCTATCCAGATGGTTTCCCTTTGGAGAAAAAGCTTGTCCTATTCTCCGCCTCTGGGGTCCTTGGGGATGACGGCCAGTGCAATGAATGATATAAGAGGTACATCAAAAATGTGGTATAGATCAAGATGTCTGCTGACGGCAATAACCATTTTGCCGCCAGCAGAATAATAAACGTGATCTTTGATTCTAGAACGAAAATGTCTGGCCGTCTTCCCGACATAAAAAGGCACTGCATTGGCATACCATCAGGTAAACTACCCCTTGGGTATTACAGTCAGCGTGGAATTTGGGGACAAACCTTTCTCCATTAGGAAGCGTAAAGCTGGTACCTATGATGATCCAGGGGCAAAAAGAACATTTCCCACAACGTGTCATGCCATTCTGGGCTTGCTTGGTGCTAGAGTTAGCGCAATAATGACTCAATGTCAATTGGTCTTGTAGTGATCGTGCTCTTCTGAAAATAATTTCAGGGTAGGGACTGATGTGTTTGTTGAGGATGGGGTCTTCCTGTAAAGTAGGCCAGTGGTTCGCCAATATATTACGCAAAGCCTTGTGCTGTTGAGTATCTGGTAATATACTTGACAGTTTGATTGTTTTTTACATTTTTGACCTTATACAACAACGAATTGCGTGATTGATGCAAGGCCTTGTTATAAGCACTGCAAAGTAGGGATTTACTGTAGCCTCTTTCTCTTAGCCGAATGCGAAGAGCATTGGCCCGAGATTTGAATTTATCCAGATGAGTACAGTTACGGCGTAGCCTTAAATTTTGGGCATAAGGTATGCTCCAAATAAGTGCTATGGGGTGAGCGCTATCCGCGTGCAACAGGGTGTTACCTGCTGTTTCCTTTCTATATAATGTTGAAGCCAAACAGTTATCTTGATCTTTAAAGATCGTCATCAGAGAGTCATCAGAGAAAATAAATCGTTCCCACCCCCCCAGGTACAAGTTGGCATATGCAGGCACACAGCATGTGCCCATAGCCACACCTTGTACCTGGAGGAAGTGGGACTCCCTAAATCTGAAGCAGTTACGGGTAAGAATAAACCAAAGGAGTTCAAGAACAAGTTTGCAATATTCCCAACGATGATGATCTTGCTCACGCAAGAAGGTACGAACCATCCTGATGCCCTGCTTGTGAGGGATGCTCGAGTACAATGCCTCAACATCCAAAGTCACGAGCAGGGCATCGGGAGGTACAACCATGCCCTCAATTTGTTTGAGGAGCTCAAGAGTGTCCCTAGTGTAGGAAGGTAATCCCAACACATGGGGCATGAGGATCGAGTCGACAAATCAGCTCGCATGTTCCGTCAATGACCCAATCCCAGACACAATGGGTCTGCACGGGGGCATGGTGGGATGCTTGCGTACCTTCGGTAGGGCGTATATTCAAATAGTTGTAGAGATTTAGATCAATGAGGCCTTTCTGATGGGCAGAGCCAATGATGATAAATATAATAAATGATGAGCGCAAATCCCTCCGGTGTTCAAACAATAAAATCAAATAAATATCTCCAATAATGTATCAAGTGTGTGCAAAATAGATGCAAAGTGCAATGTGTTCTGTGCAAATAGCAAAAATAGTTAACAAACATGAATATAGTGAATGAAACACAAAAATCGGTATTCACAAATGAATAATGTGCAAAATAAGTCCAAGAGGATAAATAAAACGATGAATCGTTCATCGTTTTATTTATCCTCTTGGACTTATTTTGCACATTATTCATTTGTGAATACCGATTTTTGTGTTTCATTCACTATATTCATGTTAACTATTTTTGCTATTTGGACAGAACACATTGCACGGTTGCACTTTGCATCTATTTTGCACACACTTGATACATTATTGGAGATATTTATTTTATTTCATTGTTTGAACACCGGAGGGATTTGCGCTCATCATTTATTATATTTATTTCAGTTATTGGTGATATTGTGTTACACTACAGACTGAGCAGCATTTCCAGTATTATTATAGTATCCACCAGGCAGGCGCAGTAGACCCCACTTTATCTAGAGCCAATGATGAACAGATATTCGTTTTTGTATTTAGCAGTGAAATCTGCCGGTATACGTGTGTACCATTCTTTGTTGCGCAGAATATTCATGACCATCTTTTCGTAGTAAGTTTTTGTCAAAAGAACAATGTTTCCTCTCTTGTCAGCTGTCTTTATCTCCAGGTCGGGATGACCCTGGAGGTGTTTAATAGCTCGTTGCTGAGTTTGTGTAAGATTGTTAGGTCTGGGAGTAATATTCATGCGTTTGATATCATTAACTGTGCCCATCAGAAAGACCCATATATGAGAATTAGTCATAAGGTCCGGAAATCTCTGGGATTTAGGTTTGAATTTGACTGTGGGAGGAAATTTAGGAGTAACTACCGGTGACAAGTGATCATCGCTGGGGTCTGAATGGTCATTTTCATCAAGTAGGAGCATCAAGTCCCGAAGGGCTCGGAAGTCCTCCATGGTGAAATGTTTGACTTGTTCAGAAATAAATTTGTCTTGTTTAGACTGGAGGTGATCTTTATCAAAAATAAATTTGTAAGTAAGTGTAGCGGGTATGTGCTTTTCTGTTTGAATCTGGTGGGGAAACTGTGATGTATTTTGGGCCCGGGGTTGAGCCATCATTGCAGTGTCGTACCTCTTTTTGGCCTCTCTCAGCGGTTGTATGGTGGGGCGGGGAACCCGCCGTGCTTGCTGGGAGAGGGTATAAAGGGGCGGCCATTTTTGGTGGCGGGAGTCGAGTCCCGGGCACCTTCAGCCTGAGGGCGGTGGTTCGTGTCGGTCGCCTAGGCCTGGAGGACGTTCGGAGGTCGTGTTCCATCCCAGGCACCTTTAGCCTGGGGTGAGGTACTTGGATGGCGGTCCGGGACTGAGGGTCCCGGATTAAGGCTCCGCGAGGGAGGAACTTCCTAGGGGACCCCGGGAGGGGGTACCCGAATCCAGTGGCGTAAGGGACCGGAGGGGGTACTTACCTGAAGACCTGGTGCAGCAAATTGCCAGTGACGGGTGAGCCTCCGGAGACCGCCGGGAGGGATGTCTTCCTCGATTGGGAGCAGAAACCTACTTCTGGGAAGGAAGTAGGAGAGTTCATTGTGCCTGGGCCTACTCACATCCACACCCCCTGTCTGTTCTGTTCGTTGAGGGAGTCCAACTGATTGTGTTCACTTTTCCATGAGAAGAATAAAGGAGTGTTGGACTTTAGTGGTGTGGGGCTCATTTAATGGCAGACACTGTTCAAGAAACCAGGAGGAGGCTCCAGATGCAGAACACCGACCCGAAGGTAAAAGAGAATTGTCTCCCACTACACACACACACACCTGCAGTGGGAACTTGGCGTGGTGACCTCGCACTCTCTCCTCAGAGGTACCCCTAGACAAGAGCCAGAGCCAGAAGAATTGAGAGGAGGGGGCCGCTACATAAGATTTTGTGAAAAGAGGTAGACATCCTTGATGGCTTCATATTTGTCTATGTTCATTGACGGACAAAAACTGAGTCCAAACCGAAGGACGTCTAGTGCCTGAGCGTCAAATGAGTAGGGGGTTAAATTGATGATGTCTAGGCCTGTTCACCTTTAGTTACCAGTGAACACATCACTCCTAACGTAACAGGCCTAGACATCATCAATTTAACCCCCTACTCATTTGACGCTCAGGCACTAGACGTCCTTCGGTTTGGACTCAGTTTTTGTCCGTCAATGAACACCAGGGGCGTACCTAGAGCATTTGGCACCCGGGGCGGATCCTATATCTGGCACCCCCCCCACCTTAAAATGTAAAAACACCCCACTGTACCCCCTTCATACCTCTGCAAACTTCAATATCTTTTTGTCACTACTGTGTACCCCCTCTCCACAACTGCACCTCTGGACCCCTTTACATTACACAGTACCGCACCTCTGGACCTCCTTACATTACACAGCACCTGGCAGCTCTGGACCCCTTTACATTACACAGCACCCTGCAGCTCTGGACCCCTTTACATAACACAGCACCCTGCACCTCTGGACCCCTGTATATTACACAGCACCCTGCACCTCTGGACCGCTTTATATTACACAGCACCCTGCACCTCTGGACCCCTTTACATTACACAGCACCCTGCACCTCTGGACCCCTTTACATTACACAGCACCCTGCACCTCTGGACCCCTTTACATTACACAGCACCCTGCACCTCTGGACCCCTTTACATTACACAGCATCGCACCTCTGGACCCCTTTACATTACACAGCACCGCACCTCTGGACCCCTTTACATTACACAGCACCCTGCACCTCTGGACCCCTTTACATTACACAGCACCACATCTCTGGACCCCTTTACATTTTACAGCACCGCACCTCTGGACCCCTTTACATTACACAGCACTGCAGCTCTGGACCCCTTTACATTACACAGCACCCTGCAGCTCTGGACCCCTTTACATTACACAGCACCCTGCAGCTCTGGACCCCTTTACATTACACAGCACCCTGCACCTCTGGACCCCTTTACATTACACAGCCCTTGTACCTCTGGACCCCTTTACATTACACAGCCCTTGTACCTCTGGACCCCTTTACATTACACTGCACCTCTAGACCCCTTTACATTACACAGTACCCTGCACCTCTAGAACCCTTTGCATTTCACAGCACCCTGCACCTCTGGACCCCTTTACATTAAACAGCACCCTGCACCCCTTTACATTACACAGACTGCCACAGCTTTGGACGCCTGTATGTTACAGACACCCCCCTAACAGTTCTTGACCCCCGGCATGTTACACAGACCCCCCTACAGTGCAGTTCCCCTACCTACAGTACAGACCCCCTGCTACAGTGCAGACCCCCTGCTACAGTGCACAGACCCCCCCTACAGTGCAGACCCCCCTACAGTGCACAAACCCACCCCTACAGTGCAGACCCCCCCACAGTACAGACCCCCCCTACAATACAGACAGACCCCCCCTACAGTGCAGACCCCCCTTCAGACCCATGTACCTCAGACCACACATGGAGAGAGCCCGAGGTAGTGGCTTTGTAGGGGGAGGGGTATTGCGAGCCGCACCTGAACCAGTCGCCATGACAGACCCCCCTCTTTAGACCCATGTACCTCAGACCACACATGGAGAGAACGAGGCAGTGGCTTTGCATAGGGAGGAGTATTGCGAGCCGCACCTGAGCCAGTCGGCACACCCGGGACCCAGCGCCATGATCCCATTCTTTCCTTCTCTCCGTGGTCGCGGACTCATGGCTCTGATCAGTCTCCGCAGCCGCTGTCACAGCCAAGCAGAGTGAAGCTGCCTCCCCCTCCTCCTGGATGCACAGCACTGTGTAGACATAAAGGAGGAGGTGGAGGCGGCTTCACTCTGCTCGGCTGTGAAAGCCGCTGCAGAATCTGATTAGAGCCGCGACCACGGAGAGAACGAGAGAATGGGATCGTTGCGCCGGGTCCCGGGTGTGCTGACTGGCTTGGGTGCGGCACGCAATACCCCATCCCCTGCAAAACCACTACCTCGGGCTCTCCATGTGTGTCCTGTCACCACTCGGTGCCACTGCCTAAACCCGTGGCGCTGTCTCCGCTGTCTTCAGTCGCAGAGGGGGGGGGGCGGCCTGACACCCCCCTTAGTTAGTACGCCACTGACATAGACAACTATGAAGCCATCAAGGATGTCTACCTCTTTTCACGAAATCTTACTTACAAATTTATTTTTGATAAAGATCACCTCCAGTCTAAACAAGACAAATTTATTTCTGAACAAGTTAAACATTTCACCATGGAGGACTTCTGAGCCCTTCAGGACTTGATGCTCCCACTTGATTAAAATAACCATCCAGACCCCAGCGATGATCACTTGCCACTGGTAGGTACTCCTGAATTTCCTCGCACAGTCAAAATTCAAACCTAAATCCCAGAGATTTCCGGACCTTATAACTAATTCTCATATATACATCTTTCTGATGGGCACAGTTAATGATATCAAACGCATGAATATTACTCCCAGACCTAACAATCTTACACAAACTGAGCAACAGGTTATTAAACACCTCCAGGGTCATCCCGACCTGGAGATAAAGACAGCTGACAAAGGAGGAAACATTGTTCTTAGGACAAAAACGTACTACGAAAAGATGGTCATGAATATTCTACGCAACAAAGAATGGTACACACGTATACCGGCAGATTCCACTGCTAAATACAAAAACGAATATCTGTCCATCATTGGCTCTGCCCATCAGAAAGGCCTCATTGATCTAGACCTCTACAACTATTTGAATATACGCTATCCTAGATATGCTACCTTCTATGCCAGTGTTTCTCAACTCCAGTCCTCAAGGCGCCCCAACAGGTCATGTTTTCAGGCTCTCCATTATTTTGCACAGGTGATTTGATCAGTTTCACTGCCTTAGTAATTACCACAGCCATTCCATCTGATGTAAATCCTGAAAACATGACCTGTTGGGGCGCCTTGAGGACTGGAGTTGAAAAACACTGTTCTATGCCCTACCGAAGGTACACAAGCATCCCACCATGCCCCCGGGCAGACCCATTGTGTCTGGGATTGGGTCATTGACGGAACATGCAAGACGATTTTTCGACTCGATCCTTCCTACACTAGGCACACTCTTGATCTCCTCAAACAAATTGAGGGCATGATCGTCCCTCCCGATGCCCTGCTCGTGACTTTAAATGTTGAGGCATTTTACTCGAGCATTCCTCACGAGCAGGGCATCGGGATGGTTCGTACCTTCTTGCGTGAGCAAGATCATCATCGTTGGGAATACTGCGAATTTGTTCTTGAACGCCTTCGGTTTGTTCTTACTCGTAATTGCTTCAGATTTAAGGAGTCCCACTTCCTCCAGGTACAAGATGTGGCTATGGGCACATGCTGTGCGCCTGCATATGCCAACTTGTACCTGGGGGGTGGGGACAAATTATTTTCTCTGATGACTCTCTGTCTCCTTTTACCAACCACGGGCTCTGTTAGTTACATTAAATAGATGACGTTTTTGTTATCTGGACAGGGACTCCGGCCCAATTGGCAATGTTTGTTGAGGCTATCAACCAGAATCAATTTAACCTAAAATTCACAGTTTCCAGTAGTTCGCAGCAAATTACATTTTTGGATCTGACGATCTTTAAAGATCAAGATAACTGTTTGGCTTCAACATTATATAGAAAGGAAACAGCAGGTAACACCCTGCTGCACACGGATAGCGCTCACCCCATAGCACTAATTAGGAGCATACCTTATGCCCAAAATTTAAGGCTACGCCGTAACTGTATTCATCTGGATGAATTCAAATCTCAGGCCAATGCTCTTCGCATTCGGCTAAGAGAAAGAGGCTACAGTAAATCCCTACTCTGCAGTGCTTATAACAAGGCCTTGCATCAATCACGCAATTCGTTGTTGTATAAGATCAAAAATGTAAAAAACAATCAAACTGTCAAGTATATTACCAGATACTCAACAGCACAAGGCTTTGCGTAATATATTGGCGAACTACTGGCCTACTTTACAGGTAGACCCCATCCTCAACAAACACATCAGTCCCTACCCTGAAATTATTTTCAGAAGAGCACGATCACTACAAGACCAATTGACATTGAGTCATTATTGCGCTAACGCTAGCACCAAGCAAGCCCAGAATGGCATGACACGTTGTGGGAAATGTTCTTTTTGCCCTTGGATCACCATGGGTACCAGCTGTACGCTTCCTAATGGAGAAAGGTTTGTCCCCAAATTCCACGCTGACTGTAATACCCAAGGGGTAGTTTACCTGATGGTATGCCAATGCAGTGCCTTTTTATGTCGGGAAGACGGCCAGACATTTTCGTTCTAGAATCAAAGATCACGTTTATTATTCTGCTGGCGGCAAAATGGTTACTGCCGTCAGCAGACATCTTGATCTATACCACATTTTTGATGTACCTCTTATATCATTCATTGCACTGGCCGTCATCCCCAAGGACCCCAGAGGCGGAGAATAGGACAAGCTTATTCTCCAAAGGGAAACCATCTGGATAGAACATCTTAATGCCATCCACACTCCTGGCATCAATGAAGCCCAGACATATAAACCATTTCTGTGAGATTGCTTTGACAATACCAAGGTGGTATGTTGCTTGTTTTGCTTTATTTTTAAATACTTAGACTGTGTATTTTGCTAGCTCCGCCCCTTGATCCTTCTTTTCCTCAGTAATCATTCATGAGTCTATAGAAATATTGACCTATGATTAACAAACTTATACAATTTCATGGTCATTGCCCATATTATCTGTAAGGTTGGATACCTACTGCATTTACCATTTATTGTTACTTTTATTATTGTTTTTTATAAAAATTTGTTGTCTATTATATATCTATGCCTGTGAAACTTCTCCTCAATTGGGTGCCCATCCTTGCTGTGTGCAGCCTGGTGACAGAGAGGTTTGAGTTTTCTTTTCAGTCCTATGTGGCCGTCCAGTGCCATTTGCTGCAAAGCCTTGTTTTGCGATGCAATGGCACACAGGGGCTGGCTAGAGGGCACTATCCCTTGGCTGGCTCCCCTTCATCTCTGTTCATGCCCCGCCGAGCGCCGTATTTTCCTCCATCTGCGTATGCGTGAGCTTATTGTGGTGCGCATGCGCAGTAGTGATGTTCGGCCGGTCTGGATGACGTCACATTGGCTCCTTCGATTGGTGACTACAGGCGGGACGTGCATATTTAAACGCTCCCTGTAGCGCCTAGACTTTTGCATATTTGCAATGGCTATTACTCTAGCGGCGTCTGCTTTTTACTGCTGGACACTTGGATCCCTCTTTACTATTAGGTATGGATTAATTTCATCTGTGCTTTCACCGCCGCTCCATTCTATCAATACCTCACCTGGGCTGTCTATGTTCCTACTATTCCTCTAGGTATCAACAAGAGTGACACCCAGCCTTGCTACTTCTACTAGGCTCTCCAGAATGTTTTTGGGGATTCCCAGCCCCACCTCAATCCTGATCCCTTACCCTCTATCAAGGAATATTGTATCAGTGGTTGTTGTGCCTGTGAGTGTCCCTCTGCTGTCCTATTGAGCATCATATACATGACATATGGGCTATTTAGCCCAATGTTTTCTTCCAGTCTGGTGAGTTTTTCAATTTTTCTCCCAACTTTTCCCTCCCTTCCCCCATTTGCATCATTTTTCAAACAGTGTATTTTTGCCTTAGCGTTATATGGTGACATTTTGCTACAATTTTATCACGGTTGAGATATATATATATATTGTTTGTTCACCTCTAAATCTGTCAGTTATAATTGCTGTCATGATCAGCATAGTATTCACTCCTGCACAGCCGAATATGCCCTAAGCCTGCGCATTTACTTGGTTTTATATTTACTTTCTTCTATACGCTATATTCTTTATGAAATAGTAAGTATGATTCCTTTTCACTACTATTATCACCGTTGCTATTTTCACATATTAGTGATGCAGTGTTTAGCCAATTTCCGTGGCCCATTCCTTACACCCCTACACCCCCCCCCCCCCCGTGTTTTTTAAACCATTATACAAATAAGCCTTAACAGGCCGATATATATTTGTACTATATTTTACTATATATATATTTTTTTCCCCCCTGTCTATTTTTACTTTTCCTTCTTTTTTTCACGCTTTTTTACTTTTTAGTCACCATCATCATAATTATTATATTTTGTACGCCCCATAGGTTCCTGATACTAGGATGCACCCTCCCTCTTGTCATTGTCACTGGCACCAGCTCATAGCTGCTCTGGCTAATCCATGAGGCCTACTGTCACAGACTGAATAATATGTTTTTTAGATAGTTATATAGTTGCTATATTGATTTTATTTTTTATTATCTATTTATTTAGTTAGGGCACTTTCACACTGAGGCACTTGAAAAACTGCCAGTAAAACACCGAGCGCTTTTGAAGCGCTTTTCAGGCGCTTTTCAGGCGCTTTTGAAGCGCTTTCAATTCATTTCAATGGAGATGGGAGTTTTTTCAGTGCACTGCCCCAGTGTGAAAGGATTCATTGATTTTAATGGAAATAAGTTTTCAGGCGCTTTTTTTAGCGTGAAAGCGCCTGAAAAGCGCCTCAGTGTGAAAGTGGTCTTAGTGTCTTTTGCTCCAGAAGAAGCGCAAGGCGCGTAACATGTAGAGCTCTGGACATCATATCATCTACAACTATTACACAACCTCAGATCTGGACTCGATCAGTACTATGGAATGATTGATATTCATCTCCAAAATCCTTGCACCTGTTTCCAGTGGCTTTGTACAGTAATAACTTTGTAACAGTGTTTTTACTGCCCTTTCATATGGATATTTTTATTGTTGTTTGTTGTATATGATTGAATAAACCTTTTTTACATTTATCATTCATCGAGTGGTGCCTATAAAGTCCAAGCCTCTTTTGCAAAAAATATTTTTTGTTTATTCAATACTATATGTGAGTTTTTTAATATATGTAATAAAATTATGTTTTTATAAAACAAAAAAAAATTGTTTTGTTAATCCATGGAAGTACCATTAAAGTCCACACATCCTCCAATATGATTTCCTCAAAACTGAAGCATAGTAAACACGGTTTTCTGTGCTTCAGTTATGGATGAACACAGTGAGTGATCGGTATTGGTAATGTGTTCATTCAGAAAAGGAAGGGGTCAGTAAATGACATTTACTTTCCCCTTCCCTGCTCTCTATTTTGAAGATCCCCACAGCAGCCGGCGGGAGAGGAGAGGGGGGAAGTCAGCAGCGCCAGGGAAACCAGAGGAACACACAAAGAGCCAGGGGAGCAGAAATGAGATTAACCTGGACAGGAGGGGTGGCGGGGCAGAATATATAGTAACTGATCCCCTCCATTTTCCTCCTGCAGCCGCTGAATGCTGGCGGGAGGGTGAGGAGGAAAAGCAGGCTTTTTAGCAGCTGCAGGAGGAAAATAGACGGGATCGGCTCTTGTATATGTCACCCTCATTACCCCTACTGTTTGGGTATTACAGGGAGGCTGCATGGGCCACCTGGAGCATGGGCAGGGTTGCCAATGTGACCCCTGCGACCACTGATGCTACGCCAGTGACAGAGGCCCCCCCTTCTGGTAATGACACATGCCCCCTTCAGGTTATGACTGATGCCCACCACCAACCTTGTAATGGCCCATTCTCGACCCCATGCTGGTAAAGAAAGATTCCCCCACCCAGCCACCCCAACTGGTCTCGCTCAAACTGACACAGTTAAATCTGGAGCTCCTGAAGCCTGCAGACTCTCCAGGGCTCCGCAGGAGGTGTTTTATGGCATTTTTTGTAAATTTGGGGGATAGTTCTGTTGGTTTTGGCAGGTGTTGTGGGGAGCAGTGGGGGTGGTGTGTTTCAGTTTCCAGCTGTCAGTGTTGTGGGGTGAGCGGGGTGGGGGGGAGGGGACATTCCTAGGTGGGGGGTACCAAGGGTCCCCGATAGGTGACAAGGATCTGATCTGTGTCTTACCTCACCAGTTACAGTGGTCCCGGCTACCGGGCCGTGCTCTTCTCCTCATCCTTCCTTGTTCAGTCCTGTGACAGCTCGGTGTCTGTCCCCACCCCGTTGTCAGCACTGAGATTTCTCTGTCCAGGCTGCCCTCACCCCAACCTCCCTCTGCTAGCTCCTCTCCGGCTCTCCGCTCAGGACTCAAATGGCTTTGAAAGCTCAGAGCTTCTCCCAAGCCAATACGAGGGGAGGGGTGTGGAAGGCAAAGTGGAAGCCAAGTGGAAAACAAGCATTCCACCACAAGCTGGATCCGAGCCAGACTCCGGGATTTTGTTGAGTTGGGAGGTATTTATGCTAATATATAGTTAGGTGGAAAAAAAGACACAAGTTCATCCCATTCAACCAAAAAAATAAAATAAAATACGATCCCATATACATAATCCTTTAACCACAGTTGATGACAGGGAGGCCGCGTAGACCCCCTGGAGCATGGGTGGGGTTGCAATTGCAACCACCAATGCTATGCCCATGTCCTTGGTCACATCAATGCAAGCAAAAAGGTTCTTGTACTACTTTGGTGCGATTTTGGCCTCATAGAATATGCAAACCACTTCAAGGTAGCATCACAGTAGCATCCAAGTTGCATTACATAACCACGCTAAAGGTCGTATTGAAATCTGATCGCAGCAGTGCGAATCTAACCTCAAAGTCAAACTAAACGAAATGATTTCGCTTGACTTTGACCTTACGCAATACATTTCTTGTGCTTTTTATGCCATTTCTCAACCAATCTTTTAAACCCTTAAATGGTCGTGGTGTCCTAACTGATCACATGAGAAGTACCATGTCAACTGGAAATAAAAGGCCTCATGCACACAGTAGGTTTAAAAAAATGCCAGCGCTGCTGCCAGGAAAAAGCAGCGTTGTTGAATAACATCTATGGGCTTTTTTTGCGTTAGTGTTTTTGGCTTTTTTTTTTCCAGTAAAAACACTCCCTATAATGTAAAAACGCCAAATGCGGCTAACAACTCGTTAGAGTGTTTAGCAGCATTTAGCAGAATTTAGCGGTGTTTTGGGGCTTTTTTAAATTTTATAGCTCGTTTTTACTGCTTCTGGAAGCACAGGCTGTCGCTTTTTTCTACTGCCTCTAAACGCCTATGCCTCCAAACGCCTTTGACAGTTTATGTATGCATTGACACATAGACTAACATGGAGGGGTGTTTAGAGGCAGTTAAAAAAAAAAACAGCAGATGCCCCTAACAGCAGCTGTAAAAACTTCCAGAGGCTAAGATGGCACCTTTCATGGCTGCAGGTGATAGGAGGGTTTAGTTCTGCTGTAACTATTTTCTTTCCAGTGTACATATAGTATATATTCATCCTGCACAAGTAGCAGTTATACCAGGATCATAGCTACAGCTGCAGTCATGATCTTGGAGTCATTTTTAGAGCTGGCGACCGGCTTTGCAGTAAAAGCGATCCAAGTGTCTCTACAGCTGCCCAATCACTTTTACAGGGCTCAAAAGGCCCCCCTCCCCCCTGCTGCCACCTGCTGCAGTTCCAGGGCTCTCCCGCTACATCAGGGAGCCCGGGACCACCAGATTGGCTGCCCACAAATGATTAGAAAATCAAACATACATTTTTCAAAAATTAAAACAAAATTCTACAAATGTATTACCAGCTTAATGGAACAGTAACAGTCACCCCCCATTTGAACTTTTGTACAGTATATGCCCCCTGGGACTCATGTATATAGCCCTAGAAGCATAAGAGCACCATTGCTTGGATAAAATAGTTATGTCTATAGTTCAGAAACAAATGCTGCAAATCTTAAACCCAGGAGACAGAATATTCGTTTTGGAGAGTATATTTCTACCAAAGTGGCAAGGCCCCTATGAGATCAGAGAAAATCAGTGGTGTCACCTATCAAGTATGCCAGCCTAAAAATAAAAAGAAAGCCCCCAATTATACCCATGTAACCCACTAAAAATAGACCCTAAAGTTTCATCAGTGAAAGGTATACCAGAGATTAGGATGTCAGAAATCCTGTCTGCTACTTAGATTCAGGAGATAAGAGTGTTCTGGCACAAAAAACAAGAGGTGCTTTTAGAATTACCTGGCTCAACTAACATAATTTACCATGACATTTTACTGAGCCCCATCTCAAAGAAAATGAAAACCTTATAGTGTACCTAAAGCCCAGAGACATTTATTTTTAGAAAACCTTTGATATTATAAAGACATCTTAACGGTGAGTTGTCAAGTCCTATAGCGTTCATCCCTAAACTGAATGGCAGGCTTAAAGCGGAGGTTCACCCAAAATATTGACATTAGCCCATCCTGATCTTTGTACCATATACTTCTACATGTGTATAATAATTTTTTTGGTGCGGGTGTAATTGCCGAGATTCAGCCGTATTAGTTAGGACTTCCGGGTATTCCTCCCGCGGGAGTGGGCGTATCTGTAAAGTGATCCTAAATAAATTATTATTAAACAAACAGTGATATGACACCAAATATTAATTGCAAAAATAAACAATCAACACAGTGACATAAAAAATTGAGTGAAGGTGACAAGAAAATAGTCCAATATTGAATGAAGATCAAAAAATGAAGGTCATGCATAAGTTGAATTTCTTTCTCGTACATCACGGGACACAGAGCAACTTAGTCATTACTAATGGGTTATATAGTTACCGTCAGGTGCTGGCACTGGCAACTTCCAAAACCGGAAGTACCCTCCCCTATATAAGCCCCTCCCATCCGGGAGCACCTCAGTTTTTTGCCAGTGTCTAAGGTGTTGGCCAAGAAGAAACATGTGTTTTTCACTGAGCTTGCGTACAGGTTCTTTTGGGCCTCAGTAAGCTATTCCGGATCCGACCAAAAAAGCTTCATAGCTAAACGGTCGGTACCCGGGCCTTGCAGAGAAGAGCAAGGTTTTGCCTGTAATGCTTCTCTTAGGAGAGCTGGACCCTGGGATCCAGAGCTCTGGTCATACCCACGACCAAGATGTTTTCTGTGCAGGGTGCTATACAGGTCCAGGGGAGTGGAATCCTTGGGAACCCGGTCCCTGAAGGTTTGATTACAATGCCTGCCGTGATAGGTGAAGTTTGGGCTTTTGTGGACCAAACAAAGTCCTGCGGCGGGGAACAGGTAAGTGGGGGCCCCCAGGAACTTGGTTCTATTGGGGGACCCCCAAGCCTAATTTGTCTTTCTGTCTGTTACCTAACGGTATTCCCGCTAATATCTGTGCATGCCTGTAACTACTAAAAAAATGTAATAATTTTTAATGGTGGTCAAGAAAAAAAAAAAAAAAAAAAGAATGTTTTTTTATATATGTTTAGTATATTAAACTGCGGTACCTGTGTTTGTCCACTAGAGGCCGCTGTGGAATGTTTTTCTTGTCATATGGACTAGTTTCTTCTCAGAGAGCAAAGTCCAGGCAGCTGGTGAGTTCTCCTACAGGAAACTGTTTCCTCTGCCATGTTGCAGTGTTCGTCTATCCCCCGGCCTGCGGGGCCCTGGCTCCTGTCCCTGGTTTCCATGTTTGAAAATTAGCGCCGAGGCGCACGTGGCCGCGCGCGTGCGCGTGCACGCGCCTCTATATATAGAGGTGGCCGGAAAAAGGGGCGGGGCCTGGGGGATGACGCTCTGTGCGCGCCGCAGCGCTTCTGCGCATGTGCAGGCGTCCCAGCAGGTTTTAAAAAGCCACATTATTGCAGTAAGCTGGCTATGAAGTACAGAGACAGAGCTGACAACATTTAAAGGCATACAGCAAGCGGTTGATACAGGCATCCCCTAGAAAGGCACATTAGTAGACACCAACTGTTTATTATAGCAGCATTTATGCTAGACTATTATCAGTAACTGGTGTATTTTCGGCTGGAATACCTCAGCTTTGTGGCTTAGGAATATGCCGTCTAAAAACTCCGGGACTAGAAATTCCAGGAGGAATAGGGGGTCTCCATCGGGCTCTGAGGATCTTGGGCATGCTTTGGCTGCACCAGTCTCCCCTGAAGAATCAGAGGTTAGTGACCGTAGGGCACCCCCAGGAGTACCTGGTACTGTGGCTGTCCCTAGTTCACCTGCTCCTGTGTATGTAACAGAGGAGGTTTTTTCCTCAGCTCTGGGAGGGCTGGAAGAGAGATTGTCAGCACTAATTGCTGCTTCCCTGTCACAGGAGAAAAGCGCTCGATCTCCGTCTCCTCCCTCAGAGTGCCTGTTAACAGAGCAACAGTCCCATACAGAGGTCGACCTACCTGAGGGGGATCAGGATGAGGTTGATTCGGTTGTAGAGGAATCAACAGTGGAGGAGCCGTTCTCAGCATCACATGCTGAGAGGTTATGGGTTCAGTCCCTGACTAATATGGTCCGATCAGCATTTAAAATGCCACTTGCGGAGCCATCCTCCTCTTCTGTCTCCTCGTTGGGGTCGCTAAAAGCTCCCCAGACTGTTTGTTCTTTCCCGATCCATCCTTTATTGGAGGGGCTCATTTACCAGGATTGGGAGCATCCTGACAAAATATTTACTCCCCCCAAGAGATTTCCGGTGGTCTATCCTATGGAGGATAAGTTCGTCAGAAAATGGAAGGTCCCTACAGTGGACGCAGCCATCTCTTGTGTGAATAAATCACTGACATGTCCGGTGGAAAATGTCCAAATGTTCAAGGACCCAATAGATAAAAAATTGGAGTCCTTATTGAAATCTGCTTTTTCTACAGCAGGATTGGTGACACAGCCAGCAGTGGCAGCTATAGGGGTCTGCCAAGCAGTGAAGGATCAGTTGAAACAGGTCTTAAGGGACGTGCCAGATCAGCAGGCTCTTGCTCTAGCTGATCTACCTAGAGCCTTATGCTTTGCGGTGGACGCTATAAAGGATTCAATCCATCAGGCCTCCCGCCTTACGCTGTCTGTAGTACATATGCGCAGGCTTCTATGGCTCAAAAACTGGTCTGCTGAAGCTCCCTGTAAAAAATTGCTGGTCAGCTTCCCATTTCATGGGGAGCGTTTATTCGGGGAAGACCTGGACAAGTATATCCAGAGAATTTCCAGCGGTAAAAGTACACTCTTGCCGGTCAAAAATAGAGTTAGAGGTCCCTCTTTTAAGAGGCCGGCTTCTCCAGTCCCTAGGACATCGGCTGTGAAACAGTTCCGACGGCCTCCCCGGTCAAATCCCGGAGGTAAAAATCAGGGACAGTTGCAGGGTAACAAGAAGCCCTGGAGCAGGAGAGGTACAAAACCTCCCCCAAAGTCAAATGCATGAAGGGTTGCCCCCACCCAATCGGGTGGGGGGAAGACTTCAGTTGTTCACAGAAACCTGGCGGGACACGATCCGAGACAGATGGGTGCTCTCCGCAGTAAATCTGGGATACAAATTGGAGTTAAAAAAACTCCCCTCCTTCCCGCTTTATAAGGTCGAACGTGCCAAGGGATCCCCAGAAGAGAGGATCCCTCCTGTTGGCACTGGAACAATTATTGCTTCAAGCAGTAATTATAGAGGTCCCCCTGGAAGAATGGGGGTTCGGGTTTTACTCAAACCTCTTTACAGTTCCGAAGCCAAACGGGGACGTGAGGCCCATATTAAATCTAAAAGGGCTAAACAAATTCCTGCATATCAGGACTTTCCGGATGGAGTCGATCCGATCGGTAGCCACTGCCCTACAAGGGGAGGAATGGTTAGCCTCGATCGACATCAAAGATGCGTATTTGCACATCCCCATCTTTCCAGCCCACCAAAAATTTCTACGCTTTGCGATAGAAGGGCGCCATTTTCAGTTCAGAGCCTTACCCTTCGGTCTGGCCACAGCACCAAGAGTGTTCACAAAAATTCTGGCCCCATTATTGGCCAATCTAAGAACACGAGGTGTAACGATAATGGCATATCTAGACGACTTGTTGCTGATAGACCACTCAGTGGAAAAACTAGAAGTGGTTGTTCACGAGACAATCAAGTATCTGGAATATCACGGTTGGATTATCAACCGAGACAAGTCAGCCCTAGAACCAGTCAAAAGTCTGGAATACTTGGGGCTAAGGCTGGATTCAGACCAGAGAAAAATTTTCTTGCCTCGAGAAAAGGGGTCGTCTTTGAGAGATTTGATCCACTTAGTGGGTTCAAAAAGACAGCCATCCATACGCCTGTGCATGAGGCTGCTGGGAAAAATGATGGCATCATTCGAAGCAGTACCCTACGGTCAATTCCATTCAAGGAAGTTGCAAAGGGCCATACTGTCAGCCTGGAACAAAAAAGTTCAGGCTCTGGACGTACCAATGTCCTTGTCCCCTTCCGTTCGCAGAAGCCTCCGTTGGTGGTTGGTTCCCCGGAATCTGGAAGAGGGAAATCCTTCAGTCCGATTTCCTGGAAGGTGGTCACTACAGATGCCAGCCTTTTAGGCTGGGGAGCAGTACTGGAGCAATGGTCTCTCCAGGGCAGATGGTCGGATGCGGAAAAGGCCCTGCCCATCAATCTCTTAGAGATACGAGCAGCCCGGTATGCCCTAGTAGCATGGACATCCAAACTCCAAGGGTCCCCTGTCAGAGTTCAGTCAGACAATGCCACAGCAGTGGCATATATCAATCGTCAGGGGGGCACCAGGAGTCGTGCAGCCCAAAGGGAAGTAAATTACATCCTGAGATGGGCAGAAAGATATGTCCCAGCCATATCTGCGGTATTCATTCCAGGGGTGGAGAATTGGAAGGCGGACTTTCTAAGTCGCCAACAATTATGCCCAGGGGAATGGTCCCTTCATCCCGAGGTTTTCCGGACAATATGTCAGCGGTGGGGAACACCGGATGTAGATCTGCTAGCATCCAGGTTCAACACGAAAGTGGACAGGTTTGTCTCTTGGACAAGGGATCCCCTAGCGTGCGGCTCGGATGCCCTAGTGTTCCCTTGGGATCAGTTCAAGCTGATATATGCATTCCCACCGCCACAATTGTTACCTCGATTACTCCGCAGAATCAGGGTAGAAAAGAAACCAGTGATTCTGGTGGCTCCAGCGTGGCCCCGAAGAGCATGGTACGCGGAGATCGTAAAAATGTCTGTGGGGAGTCCTTGGACCCTCCCACATCGTCCGGACCTGCTTTCGCAGGGACCGATATACCACCCTTCCTTACCAGCCCTAGGTTTGACGGCCTGGCTATTGAAGCCCACATTCTAAAAAAGAGAGGGCTCTCTAATGCTGTGGTGTCTACCATGATCAATGCCAGGAAACCGGTATCCAGGCAGATCTACTATAGAATCTGGAAGGCGTACATCGCCTGGTGTGAAGCCAAGAAATGGCATCCACGTAAATACGTAATAGGTAGAATTCTGGACTTCCTACAATGGGCTGTAGATAGGAAGCTTGCCTTGAGTACTATCAAAGGTCAGATTTCGGCCTTGTCAATATTTTTTCAAAGGCCCTTGGCTTCGCATTCACTAGTCAAAGCCTTTATACAAGGAGTGATGCGTATTAGTCCTCCGGTTAATATTCCCATATGTCCATGGGATCTAAACTTGGTTCTGTCGGTTCTACAGAAACAACCATTTGAACCATTACAGCATATTTCCTTAGTGCTTCTCACCAGGAAATTGATTTTTCTAGTAGCCATTTGTTCGGCTAAAAGAGTATCGGAATTAGCAGCTATGTCCTGTAAGGAGCCATATCTGGTTATCCATAAGGACAGAGTAGTGTTACGTCCTCATCCAGCCTTTCTTCCTAAGGTGGTATCGAGTTTTCATTTGAACCAAGATGTGGTTCTTCCTTCTTTTTTCCCCAAGCCTACTTCGGTAGAGGAAAAGTTATTGCATTCTTTGGATGTAGTAAGAGCAGTTAAAGCTTATCTAAAAGCCACTGCTCAGATTCGCAGAACGGATACTTTGTTTATTCTGCCGGAAGGCCCCAGAAAGGGTCAGGCAGCGTCAAAATCTACTTTAGCCAAGTGGATTCGACAGGTCATAATACAAGCCTATAGCTTGAGAAGTAGACCGCCTCCGTTCAAAGTTAGGGCGCACTCCACGAGAGCAGTTGGAACTTCATGGGCAGTGCATCACCAGGCCTCCCTGGCTCAAGTCTGTAAGGCCGCAACATGGTCTTCAGTACACACGTTTACTAGGTTCTACCAGGTGGACGTTAGAAGTCAGGAGGATGTCGCCTTTGGGCGCAGTGTGTTGCAGGCCGCAAAAGATCCTCATGTCTGATAGCGCTCAGCTTATATATGGTGTATCCCCCCCCTCATTTGGCATTGCTTTAGGACATCCCATTAGTAATGACTAAGTCGCTCTGTGTCCCGTGATGTACGAGAAAGAAAATAGGATTTTTATAACAGCTTACCTGTAAAATCCTTTTCTTGGAGTACATCACGGGACACAGAGCTCCCGCCCCTCTTTGGGGACACTTATTGCTTTGCTACAAAACTGAGGTGCTCCCGGATGGGAGGGGCTTATATAGGGGAGGGTACTTCCGGTTTTGGAAGTTGCCAGTGCCAGCACCTGACGGTAACTATATAACCCATTAGTAATGACTAAGTCGCTCTGTGTCCCGTGATGTACTCCAAGAAAAGGATTTTACAGGTAAGCTGTTATAAAAATCCTATTATCATCGACACAAGAATCCACCAGCAGAGAGTGCTGACACCTTAAGGAATGCAAGCTTACCAAATGGCAAGCAGGATGAGCTTGCAGTTGTAAACCCCAGCCAGGGCCTTTCTCGGGAACATGCAGTAAGGGCAGTTTCAATGATCAAATGGTAGGCGACTGAGTGCTTGCAATGGTTCAGGTACATACGGTAGGATCAGTAATTAACCGAAAAGGAATAGAAGCTCACCATAGCATAAATCCAATTATAAAACAAATTTAATATGGGTAAAAACACTTACCGTATATACTCGAGTATAAGCCGACCCGAATATAAGCCAAGGCACCTACTTTTACCACAAAAAACTGGGAAAACTTATTGACTCAAGTATAAGCCTAGGGTGAGAATGCAGCAGCTACTGTAAGTGCAAAAGAGGGTCAACAGTGTCCATTTGCAGCTTCACTGTGCCCATTTGCAGCCTCACTGTGCCCATTTGCACACCCCAATGTGCCCATTTGCATGCCTTACTGTGCCCATTGCAGCCTGACCTCACTGTGCGCATTGCAGCCCGACCTCACTGTGCGCATTGCAGCCCGACCTCACTGTGCGCATTGCAGCGTGACCTCATTGTGCCCATTGCAGCCTGACCTCACTGTGCCCATTGCAGCCTGACTTTGCCTATCTGTGTACCTGAGTCCGTGACATGCATATTCAGACGGGGGCCGTGCAGTGTTTAAAAGTCGCGCTCCTCCTTGACGAGAGTGCGTCCGTGATAGGCGGAACACTGAACACAGTGTCTGCTGGGAAACTGAGTGTTCCGCCTATCACAGAACAGGACAAGGAGGAGCGTGACTTTTTTGCATGTGTAGCACTTACCCCCATTTAAGGGACTGGCTGGTTTTGTTTTGGGTCTGCAGCAATTACCTCTCCAGAGTGGATCCTTTAGCTCAGTTGTCTAGGCACATGAAAATCTCCAGGAATAAGGCCAATGTCCACACATGAGTAAAACCTAATCAGCAAGGCTTTATTCTTTTTCTCTTTGAGTCAACTTGAAGAGAGTGAGAACAGGAAGTTGAAAGAAATTAGGGGAAGGTTCAGGCACGCAACACTTAAGTTCAGTATCTACACTCGTCGCCACTCAAGCCTGAGTGGGTATTGCTCACCCGGATAGTCCCTATGAGAGCGGTCCTAGCAGCCGGGATGGAGCACGGATATCAGAGACGATGAATCCCCCTCTAGGCAAGTCTCCAGGCCTCTCCCCGAGACAGCAGTACCGTCGCTAATCTCTGCCGGGACTGATCTTCCCCTGGACTCCTTTCCTAAAGATGGGCCCCTACCAAACGGGCAGCCTGGGATCCTTCTCTGAAGCGTAGGCCCTTACCAGTGGTGCTGGGCCCACGATGCAGCAACAGGACCTCGGACTAAAGGTGCCCAAGGCCTAAACACACTCGCACACCTTGTGCCATGCGGGCCACGAGGCACACTCACTGGACCAGAGGTCCCCCCTGAACGCTTGGGGTCCCCCTGGAATCGCCTCACGCCAAATGGCGTCTGCCCCTTTTGTACCCTCTCCCAGCATGAACAGTGGGTTGACCACGCCCACTGCACGGCTGCCAAAAGAGAGGACACCCAAGGTGCTGTGATACCCCCCGTAGTTCAACCTATGCCGGCGGTGACAGTGCCACCCACAGGCAACGGAGAACACTACTGCCAGGCAGTATCACACCCAGAGCAGAAGCAAAATTGAATCATAAACTGCCGGCTCAGACTGCCCCTAAATTTCCACATAGCGCCCCCAAATATTGGGGGGGGGGGGCGCTACACATGTCACGGACTCAGGTACACTGACTCTAGTATAAGCCGAGGGGGTCATTTTCAGCCCAAAAAAAAGGCTGAAAAACTCAGCTTATACTCGAGTATATACGGTAAATCAATGAACGAATAAAACAGCAAAATCGTAACAAGTAGCCGGCCCGCTGGCGAACGCCCGTCCGCTCAGACTGTAGAACGCGATGACGTCAGAATGTCAACTCCTCCCTAAGGCATTAGCCAGCCGGCCAGCTACGATTTTTCTGTTTTATTCGTTCATTGATGTAAGTGTTTTTACCCATATTAAATTAGTTTTTTAATTGGATTTACGCTATGGTGAGCTTCTTTTCCTTTCCGGTTAATTACTGATCCTACCGTATGTACCTGAATCATTGCAAGCACTCAGTCGCCTACCATTTGATCATTGAAGCTGCCCTTACTGCAGGTTCCCGGAGAAAGGCCCTGGCTGGGGTTTACAGCCGCAAGCTCATCCTGCTTGCCATTTGGCCTCTGTTTAATCTTCAACTGCCATGATGCTGCACATGTGATCAGTTATGACACCAGCCATTGGATGGTTTGACAGTTTGGTTGAGAGCACAACCAATGTGACAGTTGGCATTCTCGGCATGCCGGGAATGTAACTGCTTTTTGAGACTGTTAAATCGATGGGTTTACTTCCGCTTTAGGCCCCTTTCACACATGCGGAGGACAGTATGTCCGCTTTTTCATCCATCCGTTTACGGATGAAAAAGGGACATACATTGGTCCCTATGAGATAGCGGGTGTCAGCGGATGAACATCCGCTGACACCCGATCTCATCCGGGTCTGCAATCCTCCGATTCTGCAGACGGAGGAAAATCCTATTTTTCAAACCATCTGCAGAGCGGATCGGATGAACACGGACAGACGGTCCGTGTTCATCCGATCGCCCCATAGGGGAGAGCGGAGATCTGACAGGGCGGTCCCTGCACAGTGTCCACCGGCTCAGCCGGGATCAGCGGACCGATCCCCGCTGAGCAAGCGGAGGTTCACGGGGCGGATCATCACGGATCCGTCCCGTGTGAAAGGGGCCTTAAGGTGTCAGCACTCTCTGGTGGTGGATTCTTGTGTCGATGATATTCAACTTATGCATGACCTTCTTTTTTTGATCTTTATTCAATATTGGACTATTTTCTTGTCATTTTCACTAAATTTTTTATGTCACTGTGTTGATTGTTTATCTGTTAATTAATATTTGGTGTCATATCACTGTTTGTTTAATAATAATTTATTTAGGATCACTTTTTTCTATATATTGGTATAAGTGATATATTCAATTCATTTATAGGTCAAGTTAGCGCGGCTACTACCCTTGCCATGTACAGTAAAACCTTGGTTTGAGAGTAACTTTGTTTGAGAGCGTTCTGCAAGACAAGCTACATTTTTAAATACATTTCTTGTCTTGATATAAGAGTAGCGTCATGTCACAACTGAGTATAAAATAGAAGAGAGGCGCCTCTAAGTGTAGCAATATGATTACATTTAATGAAGGTACAACATTTAGAAACTCACACATGGTTGATGATTAAAACAGGCACATCTAAGTAAGCAGGCATCCAGGGTAAACCTGTCCACATAGACTATTCTCCTCACCGCCATTGATGTCGTCCCTTCCACAAGTGGTTCAAGCCTCGCTTTGAGATCGCTCTACTGCAGGGTAGTCTTCCTGGTCACAATTGCATACTGATAGCGGTGAGAGCCAGCGGTGAGGAGGACGGTCTATGTGAATCGCTTTACCCCGGATGCCTGCATACCTAGATATGCATACCTAGATATGCCTCTTTTAATCATCAACCATGTGAGTTGCTAAATGTTGTACCTTTATTAAATGTAACCATATTGCTACACTTAGAGGCGCCTCTCTTCTCTTTTATACTCTGTAGCTACTGCTGGATTTTGCTCCTTATCCCCTTGGGGAGGCTGCCATTTGTGGATGGACATTTTATGGTTACACAATTTACCACATTGCTCTAATCTTTTTATATGGACTATAAACTGAAGGACTTATGAATAAATGGTTGTGGAATGAATCATTTGAGTTTCCATTATTTCTTATGGAAAACTTTGCTTTGATATACAAGTGCTTTGGATTACAAGCATGCTTTCGGAACGAATTATGCTCGCAATCCAGGGTTTTACTGTATAGACAGGCTGAATGTACCAAGTTGATTGCTCGATCAACTTGGGTATAACCAGCCTGCTGGATTTTACATGCGATCACGAACGAATTGTATAGCCTCCAGCAGTAATCACTGTCTTCTCCCAGTGGGGATGTCTTACCCTGCGAGACCCCACCCCCCCTCGCTGGAAGAATACAATGGCTCGGCGGGAGGGATTCCCCTGTCAGCACTGTCTGTGGTTGCAGAAAAGAAATGCACTCAGTGTATGAGCTGCTTAATCTTCTACTTTACTTAATTTCTTTTGCAGTCCATTGATGAGTGTGAATTTGATGTTTGCAGTTTACCCCAGACCCCTTTTACACTGGAGTGCTTTTCAGGCATTTTATCGCTAAAAATAGCGCCGGAAAAGTCCTTAAAATGCACCTCTCAAGCCACCCCAGTGTGAAAGCCGAGTGCTTTCACACTGGGGCAGTGCTCTTGCTTGACGGGAAAAAAAGTCCTGCAAGCAGCATCCTTTAGGGCAGTGCGGAAGCAGTGTATACACCGCTCCTCCACCGCCCCTGCCCTTTGAAATGAATGGGCAGCGCCGCGACACGGGCGCTAATAACCCTTTCTTCGGCCACTAGTGTGGGTTAAAAGCACCCTGCTAGCGGCCAAAAAGCTCAGCTATAACAGCGGTAAAGCCCACTCCGCCCCAGTGTGAAAGGGGTCTAACAGAAAGGGCAAAGGAAAATATAGTGTGTGACACCAGATGGGCTGTACTAGTATATTGTATTCCCTTTTGGATTACATGGAGCTCTGGACACATTCAAAAGTATGATTAAATGCATTCTTAAGGCCCACAAAGCATATGCTTTGGCATGTCTACATGATGTTGTCATTTTTAGTCTTGACTGGGATTCCAACCTAAAGAAGGCCCAGGCAATTCTGGATTCCAAATGTAAGACCAGTTAACCACTTCAGCCCCGGAACATTTTGGCTGGTTAAAGACTAGGCCCCTTTTTTGCGATTCGGCACTGCGTCGCTTTAACAGACAATTGCTCCCAAACAAAATTGACGTCCCTTTTTTTCCCACAAATAGAGCTTTCTTTTGGTGGTATTTGATCACCTCTGCGTTTTTTTTTTTTTGCGCTATAAGCAAAAATAAAGCGTAAATTTTTAAAAAAATTCTATATTTTTAACTTTTTGCTATAATAAATATCCCCCAAAAATATATAAAAAAAACAATTTTTTTCCTCAGTTTAGGCCAATACGTATTCTTCTACATATTTTTGTTTAAAAAAAAAAAAAAAAAATCGCAATAAGCGTTTATTGATTGGTTTGCTCAAAAGTTGTAGCGTTTACAAAATAGGAGATAGTTTTATGGCATTTTTATTAATTATTTTTTTTTTTACTAGTAATGGCGGCGATCAGTGATTTTTTTTCTTAACTGCGACATTATGGCGGACACATTGGACACTTTTGACACCATTGTCATTTTCACAGCGAACAGTGCTATAAAAATGCACAGATTACTGTGAAAATTACACTGGCAGTGAAGGGGTTAACCACTAGGTGGCGCTGTAGGAGTTAAGTGTTTCTTACTGTAAAGGGGATGGGCTCTGTGTCACATGACACTGATGTCCGCTCCGAGTACACGGAGCCGAGATCGGTGTCATTGTCACTAGGCAGAGCCGGGAGTTGGTTGTTTACACAAGCATCTCCCCGCTCTATACCTCCGTGAGATGATCACGGGGATCCCCGCGGCGATCGAGTCAGCGGGACCCGCAGTCCGACTCACGGGGATGGCGGAGGGGTCGCAAGCACGCCGCCGGCGGCGCACATGCGACCACACGGACAGGCATTTAAAGGGGACATACAGGTATGTTGATGTGCCTGTCCATGCCATTCTGCCGACGTAAATGTACAGGAGGCGGTCGGCAAGCGGTTAATAGCAGTTCCAAAATAATGTTCAATAGGCCTGGAAGAAGCTCGGTATCTGGGCTACAGCAATGGACAGGGGTTATAAAGCCTCTAATACACAAGACTAAGGCCCCTTTCACACTGAGGCGCTTTTGCGCTCTAAATAGCGCCTGCAATGCGCCCCAAAAAAGCCTCTCAATACTATACAATGTGAAAGCCAGAGGGCTTTCACACTGAAGCGTTGCGCTTGCAGGAGGCTCAAAAAACTCCTGCAAGCCGCATCTTTGAGGCGCAATAGGAGCGCTAAAAATAGCGCTCCTATAGCGCCCCTGCCCATTGAAATCAATGGGGTAGCGCCTCTAATACGCCCGCAAAACGCCTCAAAGAGGCGTTATTGCGGGCGTTTTTAACCCTTTTTCAGCCGCTAGCGGGGGTTAAAATACCCCCGCTAGCGCCCGCAAATCGCGGCCAAAAAACGGTATAGCGGCGCTAAAAATAGTGCCGCTATACCGCCAGCGCATCCAGCGCCTCAGTGTGAAAGTAGCCTTATGCATCTCATTAAAGGGAGCAAATCCATTGTGATCAAATTAAATGAAGCGGCAGAGAGAGCTTCTCAAAAGCTTAAGGCAGTATTGCATAACGGACCAGTGTTGCCTACCCCCACCTTTAGTCCACAAATTTTTGATACAAACCAGATACCACTGATGTTAGAGATTCTTATCCCAGGAAATTAATGGAGAAGAACATCCAGTGGCATGCCTCAGCTCAAAACTAACCCCTGCAGCAAGCAAAATAATTCATAGTGGAAAGAAAGTGTCTTATCATAAAGTGGGCACTGGAGTCACTAGACAGTTCCTAAAGACCCCTTTTCACTGCAATTGAGTGATGCAAGTGTCACAGGTTTCTGGCTCTGCAAGATGTTACATTTTATGCAGAACAAGTGTGATCCTTTGCACAGGTCTGAGCAGAGAGGGAGGCTAATGCGGCGTACACACGATCGTTTTTCATGCCATTTGTGAGGGGGTTAGCTCGGCAGCGGGTGTGTGTGACCCCCGGGATGGGCTCCCCACACAAAAACAGGCCCAGCAAACGGAGGTTGTGGTTTTCAAAATCAAAAAGGTGCGGTTTATTTTCTATTTACAGTGACAAAACACAGCAAAGCAAAAGAAACATAAATAAAATAAATCCTGGTCAACTTGACCTCTGACTAAACATACAGGTTTCCTAACTAACAACTGGGATCAGCCTAGTGCTGTCCTAGTCCTTAAGTCCCTGGTTTTAAATGTCCAAGCAAATAGCCACACAGGCTTTTTCTCACCGCACAGGGGTTCACTCTCCCTAGACAGTCCACACAGGTCTGGTTCCAGGCATGAGCTAACATCTAATGAAGCTGGGAGTTCTTATAGAGGCCTAAATGAGCTGACAAGCTTCAGCTGGTCTCATCAACTCCCTGTCTGTACGACGCCCCACACTCTCCCTAGAGGTATGAGTCATCCATGAGCCCACTAGCCTTAGCTGGGCTTATACAACTCTCCACCTAGTTGTATAAGTCGGCGTAAAGCCTGAATCTGGGCGAAATATATCTACCCCCCTGGATGCAACCAGGTGACTTTACCTTCCTGCTGTCACATACCCCCCCCTCTTGTTTTAACCTCGGGGTTGGAACACCAGCAATCAGGCATTCATGTACTCGAGACAAAGCATCCACATTCCCCATTTGAACGCCAGGGCGATGCTTTACTGTGAAGTTGAATTCCTGGAGGGCCAGGAACCACCTATTCACTCTTCTATTTGTTTCCTTGTTTTGAGCCATCCACTTTAACGGAGCGTGATCCGTAACCATGTCAAAGTGCCTACCTAGCAGGTAATACCGAAGGGAATCTAGAGCCCACTTCACCGCTAAACACTCCTTTTCAACGGTGGCGTAATTTACCTCATGGGACTTCAACTTCCTGCTGAGGTAAATGACTGGGTGCTCTTCCCCGTTCCAGACCTGGGACAATACTGCTCCTAACCCCACATCTGACGCATCACTTTGTACGACAAAGTCTTTAGAGAAGTCGGGTGAGTACAACACTGGCTGGCTACATAAGGCTTGTTTCAAGAATTGGAATGCTGCCTCAGCCTCGGGGGTCCATTTAATCATGACCGACCCTTTCCCCTTCATCAGGTTGGTTAGGGGCACAGCCTTAGAAGCAAAGTGGGGAATGAATCGCCGATAATACCCAGCGATTCCCAGAAAGGCTCGTACCTGCTTCTTGCTGTTGGGACGTGGCCAACTCTGGATGGCCTCGACTTTGTTGAGTTGGGGTTTTATTACTCCCCTCCCAATGGTGTACCCAAGATATTTGGCCTCCTCCTGCCCAATGGTACACTTCTTGGGGTTAGCCGTAAACCCCGCTTCCCGAACAGAGTCCAGGACTGCTTGCACTTTTGGCAGATGTGAGGCCCAATCTGTGCTATGGACAATTACGTCATCCAGGTAAGCCGCAGCATACTTCCGATGGGGCCTCAGCATCTGGTCCATTTTCCGCTGGAATGTGGCCGGCGCATTCTGTAACCCGAACGGCATTCTTTTATATTGGAACGCCCCGTCTGGGGTTACAAATGCGGTTTTCTCTTTGGCCGACTTGGCCAGGGGGATTTGCCAATACCCTTTTGTGAGGTCAAGAGTCGTCATGTATCGGGCTGTTCCCAGCCGGTCGATCAACTCATCTATACGTGGCATGGGGTAGGTGTCAAATTTTGTAACTTTGTTCAACTGACGAAAATCGTTACAAAATCGCCAGCTCCCATCCGGTTTAGGCACCAACACAATGGGACTAGACCAATCACTTTGGGACTCCTCTATCACCCCTAAGTTCAGCATTTTCTGTACTTCCTCCCGTATTGCCTCCCGTCGGGCCTCTGGGATCCGATAGGGTTTTAACTTCACCCTTTCACCGGGCGGGGTAATGATGTCATGCTCTACCCCAGATGTTTGTCCCGGCAGCTCAGAGAATACCTCCTTGTTGCGAAGCACAAACTCCTTAACCTCCTGTTGTTGGGGTTGTGACAAGGTGGCTGCTATTCCAACCTCAGGAATCACGCAACCAGTTTGAGCTGGTGACCAAGTGTCTGCGACTAGGGACTCTCTATCCCTCCAGGCTTTCAACAGATTAACGTGATAGATCTGTTCGGGCTTTCGCCTTCCTGGTTGTCTGACCTTGTAATTCACTTCGCTCACTTTTTCCATTATCTCATAGGGGCCTTGCCATTTGGCAAGGAATTTACTTTCAACCGTAGGGACAAGTACCAGTATCCTATCCCCCGGGGAAAAGGTACGGGTCTTGGCTCCACGGTTGTACACTCTCTGCTGTGCTAACTGCGCTTGGGCCAAATGTTCCTTCACGATGGGCATTACCTGTGCAATTCGGTCTTGCATCAGGGCGACATGCTCAATCACACTCCTGTGGGGAGAACTCTCACTTTCCCAAGTTTCCTTGGCAATATCCAACAGCCCTCTTGGGTGTCTCCCATACAGTAACTCAAAGGGGGAGAATCCCGTAGAGGATTGGGGCACCTCCCTAATAGCAAACATCAAATAAGGAAGTAGACAGTCCCAATCCTTTCCCTCTCTATCCACCACTTTCTTCAACATTTGTTTTAGGGTTTTGTTGAATCTTTCAACCAGCCCATCGGTTTGGGGGTGATACACAGATGTACGCAATTGCGTCACTTTGAACAATTTACACAGCTCTTTCATAACCCGGGACATAAAGGGTGTACCTTGGTCCGTAAGCAGTTCTTTACAAATACCCACCCGGCTAAAAACAAGAGATAGCTCTTTGGCTATGGTTTTGGCCGAGGTATTTCTGAGAGGGATCGCTTCTGGATAACGGGTGGCATAGTCCATTATAACCAATATGTACTGGTGCCCCCTAGCGGACTTGATTATAGGACCTACCAAATCCATTGCGATTCTCTCAAACGGGACCTCAATGATGGGTAGAGGGACCAGCGGGCTACGGAAATGTGGCATCGGGGCCGACCTCTGACACACAGGGCAGGAGGAACAATAATTTTCTATGTCCTTCATCACCCCAGGCCAATAGAATCTCTGTAATACCCTCTCTCGGGTTTTCTCTGTCCCCAGATGACCTCCAAGAATGTGCCCATGGGCCAACTCCAACACCAACTTCCTGTAAGGTTTGGGCACCACAAGCTGCTCAACGGTTTCTTCTGCCCTTTTTGCCACCCGATACAGTAGGTCCTTCTCTACGCTGAAGTATGGGTAAGTGCAGGTATTATCTGGGTTCACTAACTCGCCATCTATTTCCACTACGTTTTCCCGTGCCTTTATTAGGGCGGGGTCTTTTAACTGTTCTGTGGCAAAATTTTCCCTGTGAACCTCCAGATCAGAAAACTCCACAGACGGTAGGTTTTCGTCTGAGGAGGTGGGCTCCTCTCCAGTTTCTTGAGTCTCCCCTGCCAATACTGACAAGGGAAATTCTGGAGAGTCCTCACCACTCTCAGAGGAGTTCTGGCTATCACATTCCTGGTACATAGGGGCACCAGTGGGGGGCTCAGGATCATCCCACAGTTCCCAGAACTTCGGAAAATCCCTTCCCACAATGGCGTCATGCGGTAACTGAGATACTAAGCCCACTGGATGAGAGAGGGTACCTTTGGGGGTCTCGAAACACACTGTAGTCACTGGATACTCTCGGGTGTCCCCATGCACACAAATAACAGCTACCTTGCTATTCCCAGAGACCTCTGTTTTAACTAACTCAGCCTTTATCAGGGTCACAAGGCTACCTGAATCCAACAATACCACAACATTTCTACCATTAACACACATTTTGCATAAATGTTTCTCAGTTCCTCGAATGGCAGTGCATGCGACTGTCGCACACAGCGACTGACGTCTGCCCGTCAGAAAGTCACACTGCATGGGTTCCTCCACAACCGGGCAATTGGCTGCAATATGTCCCGCTTGCCGGCAGCGGTAGCAAACAATCCTTCTTGCGGCCTCTTGAGCCGCTGATTTCCCAGGCTGTTCTCGCCAAACTTGGGGTAGAGCTCCCACCCTCTCACTCTCTCCACCCTCACCCCTTGGAATCCTCTTATCCGCCCCTGGGGATGGTCTGGTCTTAGGGTGGAAAGTCCGAGTGTCTCTGGAAGAGACCGTCAGGTTCTCTGTAGCCAAGTATTTCTCCACACGATCCACAAGACCATCGGCCGTCTCTGGGTCTCCATGGCTTACCCACTTTTGGATGGCAGTAGGAAGAGCTCTCAAAAACCGATCCATTACAACACGTTCCACAATCTTTGGTGCGGACAAAGTCTCTGGCTGTAGCCACTTTCTGCTCAGGTGAATGAGATCATACATTTGAGACCTGGGGGGTTTTCCAAGCTGGAAAGTCCAGTTATGCACACGCTGAGCCCGGACAGCCTGGGTGACACCCAGCCTTGCCAATATTTCAGCTTTTAGCATCACATAGTCTTTTGCTTGGTTAGGCTCTAGGTCATAGTAAGCTTTCTGCGATTCACCAGTTAACAGAGGAGCCACCAGTCCACTTTTCTCTTTCAGCGGTCCGTTCAAATGTGGTCAAAAATACCTCTGGATCATCCTCTCCAGTCATTTTTGTCAATAAACGACTCACCCCAAAGGACGCGGTATTAGTGGGACGGCTTTCCTCACTGGTCTGCGGACGTTGCTGCATTACTGCTTCCATTTGTTGTAGTCTCTGCTCTAGCTTCTGTAACAGGTCTATGAAGCGGGCCTCAGATTGCTGCTGGGCTTGTTGCTGAGCTTCCAGACTCTGTTGGTGAGCTTGCTGCTGGGCTGCAAGGCTCCTTTGCAAACCTGCATTTGTCTGCTGTTGATTGGCATTTGCTAGAGCCAGCTGTTTCAGTATCTCCTCCATGCTGGCTTAAAAAAAAACTGCCACTGGTTCTCCACCAACTGTGAGGGGGTTAGCTCGGCAGCGGGTGTGTGTGACCCCCGGGATGGGCTCCCCACACAAAAACAGGCCCAGCAAACGGAGGTTGTGGTTTTCAAAATCAAAAAGGTGCGGTTTATTTTCTATTTACAGTGACAAAACACAGCAAAGCAAAAGAAACATAAATAAAATAAATCCTGGTCAACTTGACCTCTGACTAAACATACAGGTTTCCTAACTAACAACTGGGATCAGCCTAGTGCTGTCCTAGTCCCTAAGTCCCTGGTTTTAAATGTCCAAGCAAATAGCCACACAGGCTTTTTCTCACCGCACAGGGGTTCACTCTCCCTAGACAGTCCACACAGGTCTGGTTCCAGGCATGAGCTAACATCTAATGAAGCTAGGAGTTCTTATAGAGGCCTAAATGAGCTGACAAGCTTCAGCTGGTCTCATCAACTCCCTGTCTGTACGACGCCCCACACTCTCCCTAGAGGTATGAGTCATCCATGAGCCCACTAGCCTTAGCTGGGCTTATACAACTCTCCACCTAGTTGTATAAGTCGGCGTAAAGCCTGAATCTGGGCGAAATATATCTACCCCCCTGGATGCAACCAGGTGACTTTACCTTCCTGCTGTCACACATTTTTTAAACCAACGTTTTTCTCGTCGTTTTTTTTTCATGTTTCCTCTCAAGCCTGTCTTGCGTACACACGATCATTTTAAAAAACGTTCAAGCAAAGCGCAGTGTCGTACAACACGTACGACGGCACCATAAAGGGGAAGTTCCATTCGAATGGCGCCACCCTTCATGTTAGTAAAGTTTGTTGAGCGACGATTCGCGCTTTTCAGCCTCGTGCTCTTCAGTCCGTTACAGCGTGACGAATGTGCCATCTCCATTACGAACGCTAGTTTTACCAGAACGAGCGCTCCCGTCTCATACTTGATTCTGAGCATGTGCGGTTTTTTTTCACCTCGTAAAAGCATACACACTATCGTTTTTCACGTCGTTAAAAAAAACAACATGAAAAACGACATGAAAAAATAGAGCATGTTCGAAATTTTTAATGGCCGTTTTTCACGTCGTTAAAAATGCTCTGGAGCCCACACACGATCGGTTTTAATGCCCATTTTTAAAAATGGCATTTTTAACGGCATGAAAAACGATCGTGTGTATGGGGCATTACGTGAGGCACTGGTTGGCAGGATTGTGGCAGTTGTGAATGTATTCTCTAGGTTTCTCACATACACATGCTGAGGGGCACCATGGTTTATGGTCGATGGGCAGAAAACTTTTTTTTCCCACTCAGATATTAATAAGTTCTGTTTTACGTCCTAAAGCCCCGGGGCTTTGTAAAGATCAGTATGGGATATACAGTGAGGGAAAAAAGTATTTGATCCCCTGCTTATTTTGTATGTTTGCCTACTGATGAAAACATAATCAGTCTATAATTTTAATGGTAGGTTTATTTTAACAGTGAGAGACAGAATAACAACAAAAATATCCAGAAAAACGCATCATAAATACGTTTTAAATTGATTTGCATTTTACTGAGTGAAATAAGTAATTGACCCCTTCGCAAAACATGACTTAGTACTTGGTGGCAAAACCCTTGTTGGCAATCATAGAGGTCAGACGTTTCTTGTAGTTGGCCACCAGGTTTGCACACATCTCGGGAGAGATTTTGTCCCACTCCTCTTTGCAGATCCTCTCCAAGTAAACTGAATGATGTTGTTAAGTACAGAATGTACCTGATCGTAGAGCCTGACTTGTAGGAGGAGACCTCTCTTACAGCCCTGTCTCAGGAGTCACTGGAGTGAGGACAGTGAACTCGGGAGCGCAGCGAGGTAGGAGTGCCTGAGGTAGATGTAGTGGTTGGCACAGTGGCAAGGTGATCATCCTCCAGGGATGGCTGGAACTGTAGGCAGCAGAGGAGGTGGTTGCAGGTCAGCGACCCGGGAGCTGGCAGGTACAGGAACAGCAGGAATCTGGAGCAGGGTGAGACAAGCCGGGTTAGGTGCACACAGAGCAGCAGACAGAAGCAGGGTCAGACAAGCCGGGTCAGAGCAGGTAATCAGACGGTAAGATTCAGCAGGCTTAAGCGTGGTCAGAGGTACAGGCAAGGTCTGGCAGCCGGTAGGCAGATAGGAGACTGAGCAGGGTCAAGACAAGCCAAGGTCAGGATTGGAGATATCGGATGGTCAAGCAGAGCCGGGACGGTACAGGTAACAGATAACAGGTATGCAGATTACTGGTACAGAGCTGCAGATCAGACAGTAATGCATCAATGCAGTTGCTGATTTTTTAAAGGCATAATAGCGCCAAGTAGCGCTAACGTGCACGCGCGCACCTGCTGCGCACGTGTGCGCGCAATTGGCGCACGCACGCGCACAGGCACGGATGGATGCTGTTGCCTATTCTGCACAGGAGCACGTGTGCGCATGCGCGCACGCAAGAGCCTTCTTCCTATTCCAGCAGGTCCCTGACAGATGTCCACGATTGTCTTTTAGTCTTTGTGCTGTGGAAGCCTGCTGCTGTGTGAAAAGGCAGACCGCTGACCGAAAAGTAAAAAGGTACCTTGCCCATTTTTTTTTAGGGGAACCTATTATTCGGTACCTTATTTATGAAATTACTTGAGTTTAGTTAGTGAGAGTTTTTAAAGAGTTTTAAAGGCACCAAACATGATTGGAACCCTTGGGTTCAGTTAGTGAGACATAAGTGTCACAGAAAAAAGATGGCTCCACCCTTCCGATACAAAAAGAAGAAAAAACATTGTCGGCATAACTTTAAAATACATCTTTATTTAAAAACAAAATCTTTTAATTCATCCACACCCCTCGTAAACTATTACTCCCAGAGGTAGAGAAAACATTGCACAGGATGATGCTCTGCTACAATGAGTGATAATTAAAGTGGTTGTAAACCCACTTATGCAACTTGCACCTACAGATATGCCTAGATTAAGGCTTACCTGTAGGTGCAAGAAATATCTCCTAAACCTACATGGTTTAGGAGATATTTGCTAAAAATTACATTGCTCCGTGTCTACGGCGCATGCACGCCATAGACAACGGCGCATTCATGGGGTTAATCCTATTCACAAATTTGGCTAAGTCCCAGCAATGC